>JAWNKX010000233.1:7065000-7644951 GCA_035041755.1 Cacoxenus indagator
AGTAGTAGTAAAACCGAGCGAGCTCAACTGGTCAAACGAGTTTGTTTTTGTATATATATATGTGTACTTATATATATATACACACTTTTTTATCTGTTTCTGTTTTCTTGTTGTCCCTGTCAGTTCGATGTTCTGTCCGTCTGTTCGTCCACTTGTATCTTTGTATATTATTTCTACTTCATTAGGTCTTTAATTTTTATTTTTTTTTTTTTGTTTTGTTTTGGTTTCCTTCATATATATCGAAAGTGGGGATTGCTCCATACTTGTGGCAAGTGGGTAAGCTGAAGATTGAAGCTCGTATCAAAACAGAAAACGAACGAAAACATGTTCTCAGTTCTGGGTTCTCAGTTTGGTTTCGTTCTGCTACGTACGAATCGATTCGAAAAGAACACTTGCGTTTTCGCGGATCGTGGCAGCATTGGAAAATGAACGTATCTCGTAGTAACGTAGTAGATACACAGATGCAATTATATACACTCACTCACTCACACACACGCACACGCACACACACACATACACACTAGTTTAGCTTAGTTAGCAGTAAAAATAGTCTTTGGCGCGTAAAATCTTTCTGGGTTCATTAGAACGTTATGCTCCATGCTCCCTGCTCCATGCTTTTTATGCATTTGTTTATGTTGCTCTCGTTCTCACTCTTCTGCACTCTTCTGCACTCTTCTTGTTTACTTCACCGTTTCTTTGTATCTGCAACACTCGTGCTGCGCCGTACAATCAAGTCGTTCTTTCACTGTCAGTTTGACAGCAACTGCGGTTTAATCTGGTTTGGCTGCAGGGCACCACAATAGAACCCAACGAAGGAGTAGTAGGCCTCTTGTTTGGGTAAGTTTGGCATGGCTTTGCGTGACGTGTTGCATATCAACATTTGCTTAGAAAATGGCTATGGTAAACTGTACTGCAGCGTGTAACGGTCTATCTTGTAAAAACGAGTCTTTACAACAAGATTTTATAGATGTTAAATATTGATTGACATCCCATTTCGCGTTAAAAAAGATGCAAACTTTTTGCGACTTACCCGTATATGTCAGTCCATATTTTAATAGAACATCTCATTCTTATCAAAGGTTTTTATGGAGTTTATGGGATAATAAAAATCTTTGGTGTTAGAATTTAAAATGTCTAGCTGCTTGGAAGTTTTTGAAAATCACTGTAGTTTGTACTCATATTTTGTGGTATCCTATTACGAAGCATATCTATTTATTGTGCATTCCTCCTCAAATATTATATATAACCCATGATAGAATTTCTAACACAAGCGCACAAATGCATGCTACATATTTTTATAAGCGCTTTATGTGTATATCTGTAACGATTTGTTGGTACGGTCTGTTGCGCATTGTAGCATGATTTTGGGCAGCTGAGCTTTGAAGTTAAATAGACGAGAAGTAGAAAACAAAATTGCTTCGACTGAAAATTATGAGAAAGAAAAAAGAATGTAACATAAGTTTGGCTGTGATCTGAATAGCCTTTGACTGTGTTTCAATGTACGTCGCTATGTTCAGAGCAGATGAATTTCCAGTTATTAAATATATGGAGTGCACAAAGGGAATACCATAATTACGCGAATGGTGAGAGTACCCAATTTCAATTTAGATTGTTGACTGTTTTACGAAGCTTATTCATGCCTCAGTCACAGTAGACCTAGCCTCCTGTGACTTCTTCCTGTTCCCAAAATTAAAAAGGATCTTGAAAGAAAGCTATTGCGAACGGATGAGAAGTGCTTCTAGGAGTGCACAAAGCGCTGGCACAACTATATTGTATCTGAGCGGGATTACTTCGAAGATGTAAAAATAGAAATTAATGAATAAATAAATATTTTTGGAGTGAAATAGAAAGTCTTCTTACTTTTTGAACAGACCTCGTATGTGTTTCTTCTCATATTTAGTTTACTGGTATGGCGTTCATGTACCTTTAAGAGTAGTGCGTATTAACGAATTATAAAAACAAAAAAATCAAATTAGTTAAAACTTGAATGCGTTCTTTATTAAGTTGTTACTATAGCATAGATATCGAAATTTTAATGGATCTGTAGGTGCCACATGTTTTCAACACCATGACAGACTTCTATTGTATTAGTTTAATTTATTAAATGATTTGAACATGCTTTAAGGTTACTTGAGTATATCTTGCTCTAATTAATTATGAGATGCTGAACCCACAGTTATTAGGTATTCTGTTTCACAGAGATTACAGGGTAAACCGTAATACTGTCCAGGCAGTATACAACTGTATCATAATAAGTAACCTAACCTAGTTGAAATCCATTGCTGAAATTTTAGAGTACCACTTATCTAATGTATAACAAGAAGAATGCATTTTGAAAGCTCTTCAAAGGTCACCTCAATATTCCAAGAGTCCTTAAACATTTTCAGTAACTAATAATAAATCCATTCTAAATTAAAAGTTATATAGTGTAGAACTCCTTTACCGTATCTCAAACAATGGTGAAATGAACTTACCTAATATTTTATAGCAATCTTTATCAAATTTGGTGATCCTGAAACGGGTTGTATTTGTAAGCTGTATGAGTATAAGGCACCATAACCCTATTTAAATAATCAGTCAGGCTCGCTAAATGGACGCAGTACAGCTGCTACCCCGCTCAGAAACCGCCAATTAATAAGGCATGGAAAACAAAGAGTTCTTTGTCTGTATTTATGGGGTGCTAACGAAAAGTTTGATAGTACTATGTTATGAATTAAGCATAGAATTAAGTCCAGTCCCCAGTTGCTTGAAACCTCCCACTTAAACGCGCATCAAACACCATATTTGGTTAGAACATATAATACAAACAACAATTGATCGCAACTAACAACTTTTATAATTACCCGTACTGCCAGTGTTCATCATAATAAAAAATTATTATTCGTTGCATTAACTAGAAATTCAGAATATAAAAAGCAAACCTTGAGTCGCTATAAATATCTGCTCATAACAACTGGCCCAGTAACATATCTATTCGAAACTGCAACCATGACAATTTTCAAAATCAAACCAAACCAAACTAAGTCAAGACAACGCGCAGAGCACTTTGCGCTAACAATACCCTAGAGATTTTCAGCTACTGTTTGGGGCAGGCACAGCAACAACACCAAAGCCACTGTTAGACAAACGGACAGATAGACAAATGAACAGATCGGTCGTACGAGCGACAGGCCTGCAGATAGGCTGGCGGACACACATACAGGCAGGCAATCTGATAGACAAGACAACAGCCGCGCAGAAGCCCAACAGGCGACTTGTGCTGAGCGCGTGTCTCTACAATTGTTGTTGTTGTTGCTGTTGTGGTTCTTGGTTGCCCATGGTGAATAGTGCAACAACGGCAATCAGTAGAACAACAACAACAATAGTAACAACACAGCAAGTTGAGCCTAGTTGACTTGGATCAAGTCGAGTAGTACAGTGCAGTACAAAAGTATCTGAACATTGTATTTTGCAGGTCGGGGTGGGGAGGCACTTGTAGCGCGCGACTGTCGATCGTCAGTCCGATTTCATGCGCAGCAATAAATATCTTTTTCCACTCTCATAACCCGTACACCCGCCAGCTATTGTTGAACTTGATGTTGTGTTGTTGTGTTGTTGTGTTTGTTCTGACTGTTGGGACTGTTTGAGTATTCACTGGTGGAGCGTTGAAATTGCAAATATCGCCGCTGGGCCAACGCTGTCGATGCTGATGTTGAGACCGATGCCTAATGCTGCCGCAGCAGCAACCGCAGCCGTTGCAATGATCTTGTGCTACTTTATGCTGCTGCAGTAGAGCAACGTGCAGCATTTGCGCCTTGATCATTTCATTTCATTTTTTTTTCTTTCTTATTCTTTCATTATTATTTTTATTTTGAGTACACTATTTTCTAAGTGGCGAAGCAACTTTAACGCTCGCTTATGTAATACGTAACTCGCACATTTGAATCTGTGGGCTGCACAATGCTTTGCCTTCTCTGCTTTTCTGCGGTTTTGAGGATCAGTTGAAATTGATAAATTGCCAGGGTCAGGGGTGGAATCGAGTTAATAAAGGTTACATGGAAATTAAAAGGCCAAGATTTTAATGCTCCATACATAATGTGTATTCAAAACCCAATTCCAATTTAGTATTCGCTTTAGTGATTTTAAAAAGTAAGAAAATATTGCGAATTTGAGCAAAGTGTTAGTTTATGGTTGATTACTAAAAGAGAGTTCGGTTCCAGAACTAAAAATAAAATAATCGTATATCTATATATGATATTGGATGTATGGCTGTGTCTCCTTGTCTAGTATAGACGCCGAAACAGATGGACCGATTTTAGTCAAATTTTCAGAGAAATTTTAATAAGTCTGTCGAGTAATCCTGCGAAGTTTGGTGCGTTAGCATCCGCGAAAGTCGGGAGAAAAAAAACGTATAAATTGGATTTTTTTGTATGAAACCGATACTGCTTCATCAGTTTGCCATTAAGCAGTATGTCAAATTCAAAATCAAAAGTCTGTCAAAAAAATAAAATATTTTAACTCACAAACAAAATTTTCAAGATGATTCACGCCCTTAAAGCTCTTCTATGGCAAAAACAGATAACAATATTGAAAAAAATTGGTATTCTGATTCGATCTGACCGCCGGTTTCGTGCGAGTGCTGAAACTGTAGCAAATGACAAGGAAACCGTACAAAATTTACAGAACCATTTAACTTTGAACAGAAAGCTCGTAGAAATGTTTGTACTTACACTTTAAAGAAAAGAGTTTAAAACCGCTCATATGGTTAACAATAAAAATGAATCGAAATCAATCAAAAAAATTTAAATACAGGGAGATATACAATAGATACTTAGCAGAATTGAAATAAATATATATATATATTGCTCTTCAGCATTGGAAGTAAAAAAAAATATAGATTTTGTAAACACCGCTTCCTTATAACCTTTTCCCGATTTCAAAAGAATAAGTAGGTATACACGTGAAAAATGAATAGAGGAAAATAAATTCTGAATTCGACAGTATTTACGGTAATCGAAAAAAAAAAGAAGTTTGAAGTAGGAGTATAGAAAATTCGCGTCTTTATTAAAAGTTATAATTTTATAAATTTTGAAGTTATAAAAATTAGTAAAAATAGATAAAATAAATTCGAATCAATATGTCGGAATAGCGTTGTATTAAAAGAAAAAATAAATCTAAATAATAAAGTGAATATGAAATCCTTATGCCGTAAAAATAGAAAAAAAAAATTAAGATTCAATACAAAATATACTATATACTTCACATACGTTGATATGAAGAGTGTACCAACATAACAAAAAAAATGTTGGCTAGTAGCAACGCCCTATCTATTATCGAACCGCAAAACTTATTGAACAACCTTATATCTGAGCTGAAAGCCCTAGCAGCTAGTGCTCTAGTTAAGTAAGATAAAAATTCATTTTTATCTTTCTAATTATAAATAAATAAATAAATATATTATAAAAATATGTAATATAGCACTGCCACTCATTAAATATTTATTTTCAATGTTTCCGCATCCTGGAGTAGTTCTTCAAGTCAGTTTACAGCATGGCCTTCCATTCATTCATTCACTATTCCAACATTAAATGGAAGTTATTTCAATTGTTGGTAGTATCTCTGCTCCTTTTTTTTGCTTAGTAGCATAAACTGTAACGTTTCTTCTCGGGTTACTCGAGTTTATATTCCAATTTCTATCTGCTGCATGAACCATTTCGCGTCTTATGTCAATCATACAATTTACACTATACTCTAGTATCCAACACTAAATCTTCTGATAATTTAAAATCTATTCTATTATCTTATCTCAACCCATATTAACTAAGGTTTTCTTCAATGAACTCACAGTTCGTCACACATGTTTACTTGTTTAAATCTTTATTTTTATGGTATGTAATGAGCTCTAAGTTTAGTCTTAGCTTTAGTTCATCTTGCATGCTTATTTGTTCGAGACTGATGTTGTAGCCAGTTCGTAGACATTGACTTTGGTATCGCATGTTGACCAAAGAAATTAGCATTTAAGACCAGCTGAGCCCAGTCTACTATGTAACTGGGTGAATTTTGTTTCCACTTGGGCTTGCCCCATGTGAGATCAGTGAGTGGTCATTTCGTACCAGCTAAGTCAATAAAAAAAAAAATAATAATAAAATAAATCCATAATTGTTCAAGTGCTTAAACACGAAAACAATAAATCCCAGGAGTAATTATAAATTTTATGAAATTACTATTTTACTTAATCAAAGAGATTCACCTAGCAGAACTAATAACTATGGCATTACCTTTTAAACAACATGGCATTTTTAAACATAAATAAATAAAATAAAAATAAATTAAATAAAATTAAAAAAAATATAAATATATTTTATTTATATTAACGAATCGGTATAATTGAAAAACTAATTATGCTTCCTAAATAAATGCTTTCTTCCTCATTCTGAAAAGGCTGATTTTGTCGTGTAGCATTTTTTCCAATTACATTAATTGTTTTATGTTTTATGCAAGTTATGTTCCACTATTAAAATAAAAAATAAAAAAGTAATAGGTATAAGAATTCTTCAAGAAAACCGCGTTGAGAGTAAATCGAAATATGCGAATTCCCATATCAGCAAATTAGGTTTAATTGTTATTGAAAGTTCTATGTAATGAACGACATACTTACAATTATCCATATTTTTCTCAGTCAAAAATTCAATAAGCTAACAATATATAAGATCTGTAATACTTCTATTTAGCATTGTAGAATTACGAAATAAGTACTCTTCATTTATTAAAAGAAACGTAGCGGCCCACCTTCTAGGCAAGTAGAGCCGCACCCTGCCTTAAGCAACAGCTGTCAGCTGTACTTCGAGCCGTGGTACATGTTCTGTGTACTCGTACTCGTATTAGCAGTGTGTATTTTTAGAAACAAACTAAGAAAAACTGACGTGATCATGTGCAGGGCAATGGTGCATTCGCAATTTTCAAACGTAATTTATTTGTAGGCCCAACATTTTGCAACTTACGCTAAGAGGAGAAACTCAAGTGGGAGAAGCAAAAAACACTCTTATTGAAGGGCCGTCATAGGCGAAAAGTGTGCATTGCATATAGGCACTGTAAGTTGCCTGCAATAAACTGCCTGAAGTAGTTGAAGGCGTTCTATGCCAAACAAGAACATATGGCAATAAAATCCAAATGAAGCAAGTGCAACAGAAAAAAGAACAAAATTGAACTTCAAACTTAACTGCGAAAAACTGTACTCGTATTGAAAAGGCAACAAACGAAGGGCGTCGAACGAGTTGCTTGCTTAGGCAAGAGTAGAATGCACGTTAATCTGATCGATGGATGATGAGTACCGGCGACGACTGCGTTGACTGCGACGTCAGTGTTGAAGCTGACTTTATTTGATTGTGCGCGTGCTCGAATTCAGATGCACAACGGCAACGTGTGTTGCATGGACGTAGAATTGAGCTAGGAAGTGTCGAGATAGATTTGCCTCGTCTAAGCGCAGCATTGTATTACTTTTAATGGAGAAGAACGATGTTGGATTATTACTTGCTCCCTAAGCCAACTGTTCTCTTAGCTAAAAGATTCATTTGTGCGAACGCTACCACAAGCGTTGCCTCCTCGATTATTGCTCATCGTCCAACCGTTCATTCAATCGAGTAAATTATCTAATTTGCAAAGTTATTGCTATTAATTGGTCGTAATTACGGCAAACGTCGAAGGCAAAGGCGCTTTGTACATCCATTATAATTGCATACTTTCATCCCGAAATGCACGCATATCTTTCGGGATTAGCGCACTTGTTTCGTTTCGAAATTCTGCTCTTTCGTTCTTTCTCTACGCGCATCTTATTGAGTCAGTTGTCAATTTTAATTGATTGTTAATCTTATGACTTTACGCGTAGGATGTATTCTTTAGTGGCCTCTGCGAATCAACAAGTGCAATTTTTTGCTCTCTCCTTTTCGAGTTCTCGTACTGCTTCTGTTGCCTTCGCTTTCATGTTATAGGTTGGCATAAGGTTAATCTTATAACATCCTGAGTTAATTGTATTAAGTATGGTTAAATGCATCTTTAGTCTTCACTTTAGCATCAGCGCTGTCGTCGTCTTCATCGCAGTCGTCGCTTTAGTTCAAACCTTCGAAGTTGTTGATCATCTTTATCGAACGAATGTATGAGTTAATGAACCATTGAAGATCAAGGATAAGCGGCAATTAGTCGATATACTGCTTTATAGCCACTCGTGTGTAGGTATTAATAGACAGATTGTGCGTCATGCAATCATTTATATCTTGAATGTAGACGTAGCAAAGAGGGTTCGATGTCCGGGAGCAGGTGCACTTTTCGCAATAGAACTTGATGTGTGTAGTTCTTGCGTTGTGAAGTTAGATGGTTAAGGAGTGATAGATTATATAATATCAATTTTGTTTTAAGAATAGACTAGATTAATAAATTAATTGAATTGAATTGAAAACTCGGCGAAATACAAGAATCGCAATACTTTAAAAAATTGCGACTTTTACTATATATTGATTACTAGAGTTGTTTATCAATAAAATACCAGAAATAATTCAAGAACAATAAATAAATCAACAAAACACACTCAACGAAAACCTATATGCCCATTGGTATTTGAGCTACACGATTAGTCAAGAAGTTCTTATATAGATCTTGTGTGATCTTATGTGGTTTTGAATAATGCAAGCAAGGGGTTACAGCCTTTTTTTGTTACTCTCTCTGGAAGTTTCGATTCACATTATTATCCCACTTCCATATTGCTTTGTGTTTTGCCAGCCTCTCTTTTTCTTATCTGTAAAGATTTAGTTGAAGTGATAATGAAAATTGTAATATAAAATTAACAATCAAAAAATTTCAAATGCTTTTTTTTAATTACTTCGCCTTCCACTTCCTTCGAAATAAGCTTAAATATCCTTTTACTTTTTCTAGAACGCAGCTATGTTACGCGCGTTATATCATAAAAAGACAATTCATAAGAAATGGTCCACTTTCCCTTTAGAGGGAAACTTTTTAAGGAAAAAGTCCTCTTCCATACAATAGCATAGTATGTAGAGCGTAATTCTGGCACATTAATTGCATGAGGTTGAAACCGCAGTCAACCTTTTTTACATGCTTTATATTAGCTTCACCTGTGTGTTTGTAATGTGTAACCAAATGTTTGCACGAGTTTTTCAAACACTTCAAAACGTGAGATTAAACTGAAACTTTGCACACCTATCAAGGAGCGATGACAATGCAATGCTTTGAAAACGTTGTCCGTGTGACCTAAACAGGATCATCAGAATTAAATGAAAATTACAAATTTTACTAGCACCAAATCTAATTTAGTTTTTAGTTCGGTTTGCGGTGTTTTTTAATTTTTTTTAAACTATATATTATTTTCAGTTTAAATCATCATCAGTCTTATTACAATATTACTAACGTTCGTGAAATTTGTTCATCATATGCTTTTACTTAAAAACTTCTTGAACACACGTAATTAAGCAAAAGCTACAATGATCATGTAGTGTGAGTACGATAGTAGGTGAGCAGGAATGTGATGAAAGTGAGACAGAAATCGCTCATCCTTTGTTCTTTCTCTTGGTTCGTTGTATAGGCAAGTTGTGTCACAGATAAAGTGCATAAATATAATTCACAAATTACAACAATAAATAAAAAGTGTGTTATTAAGGGATTATATTTCGACATTTTTTAATAAGATCCAATCACAAACATATATTTTCTATTTTAGTTACCATTCTATGATAGAATTTTTTGAAAATTAAATGTAGTTATGATTTCTGATTTCTGTTTTTGTAAAAACATATTTTAGATTAAGTCCCTATTACCAGGTAAGGATAAACTCTGCTGGAGAATGAGAAGGAAATTCCGCAAAGAAGTCCGCACCATTAATATTGAGTTCCTAGCATAACATCCACAACATGGAAGTTTTCATTTTCTAAGAATTAAATAAAATAACCTAAGGAAGAGTGACTGATTACTACAGAAAAGTTATTGGATTTTCTAGAGGCACTGTTTATGTCATACGTTCATAGAATTCCGGTATGACGAGTACAAGTCAATAACTCTATTTAAAATACACTGTAACCCATGTTTAGTCTGACTGTAAAATTTTGGCAGCTGGTATTTGATTTTATTGCTCCACTCGTAATACTTCGGGTGCTTCGTATCAGTATTATCATTAATTAGCGTTTAACCAAACACATCCCAATCTAGCTTAAGTTCATAACTCCATAGTTTAATGCACTGAAACAAATAAATCTTAAGATATTCGAGAACGCCACGAAATAATAATTATAATTTACAGGATTAGGGTGGCATTTAGGTATTACTTAAAAAACGCATATTTTATTCATTTCATACCATAAAAGTCAGCTAAAATAATAAGCATTTGCATAAGAGTAACCACGGAACTATCATTAATCGAGCTACTGACATGATTTAGCATAATGGCCACTGTCTGTCTCACTCATAGTAACAACTGCAGAAATCTAGAATAATAATTATACCAACAACGACTTATCAAAACAAGACAAGTCAACTCAATCAAACACCTACTAGTACATTGAAGGAGGCGGTACATTTATCTACGCAGATATTGGCCACAAAATTTCTAGTGCGCGTAATGGGCGATAAAGAGAAACACAAATTTTAATAAAAAAGAGACGAAATTAAATTCAAAATGATTGCTTTACGAAATAAATCAAACATTTAATTACAGAGTAATTAAATTGGCGTATTTTAATTAATTAAAAACCATTTGATTGGATTTCAAGCTTAAGCGAAGTTAGTCGTCGTCGTGGTAGTCGTCAGCTAAATGCGCAGGCGCAAATGCAGTGGCGATAAAAAGTAGCTTAGTATAAACTTAATCAAGACCGATAAATGTAGAAGCAGAGATCAACAAAAATATAACCAACACAAATCAGCGAGTAACTGACCAAGTGCAATGAAGCAGCAGGTGAGGTGAGAACCTGTTCGGCGAGCAACGCACAACGGGCTAAGGTGGTCGATTGTAAATGAAGCAGCACAACGACGAAGTGAGGCGTGGCATGACGACGATGTCTGATATTACGAAACGCGACGTACGCGGAAAAATGAAAATTTTACGCGCCAAAATAGTTGCACGGCTAAGGGAGATGGCAGACGATGGTAGCCATGCGGTGTGTTGCAAGTTTTCCAGCGCTCTGCCCACAGCTGATGCAGCAAGCAACATGGTACGCGCCTAGCAGATACTTAGATCTTAAGCAGGTGATAACGACAACGGGCGTTGAGCCATAAGCAATCGTGGGTCGAGTGTAGCGTGAGGGCAGCTATCAGTGTTCAGGCAATTTTTGCAAGATTTTTTTGTGAGTCTTGCTAGTGCCAAACGGTTTGCCAAACTGCTTCCTACAACGGCAGCAAATTTGTTTACTGTTAAATCGTGTAACCACAAGCACAAAACAATAATAATAATAATAAAATAAAATAAATAAGAAAAATAAAAAATAAAAAAAGAATTGCAAAAATTATAAAAGGTAAAAAATCAACGCGTTAACCTCAAAAAGCAACTCCAACGCGTAGCTAATCTCGCCACAGTCACAGCAGTCAGAGCAGCCACAGTCAGGCCAACTTCGCTGTACCCCCGGTGAATGCGAAAGTTGTTGCCCTTGTAAACGGCTACATGGCTACGTGGCAAGTGCCACAACTTGCAGCAAGCGCGAAAATCTTTCAACGGCGTTTCGACGTCTCCACTATGCTCAGCTTCAACACACTCAACTCGACCAGATCGACGACGTCACGCGTCATGCCTTTTTTTATTTTTATTTTTTTTTTCATTATATATATGCAGTGTGTATATATATATCTTTTTCGATTTTGTGTAAAGTGAATTATTGTTAAAAAGAAAAAACAAAAAAAAAATTAAATTGTTTTTTTCGCTGCTGCTGTTGTAGCTGGCGTCATGTCGCGCTGCTTGTGGCTTCGGCGCGCTGCCGTGTTTTGGCGGCAAATGGCATAATTGACTGCATTTGACGTTAGTTGTTTGGCCGCTTGCGGTTTCGGCTACTGTGCGTAGTTTGTGTCGTTTTGTTACAGTGGTTACTCGTACGGAGTTGTAGGGTATAAGCATACAAATATAACATTGTTCTTGAGATTTAATCAGTTTGATTTTTATTTATCTACCGTCTTAAAACATTTCTGTAATGCTACAAATAAAGGCGTATTTTTTTCAAGATCATTACTACACAGTCAAGCATATTATAAGACACAGAATATAAGTCTAATTCACATTTAACAAATATTGGAAACATATGCCATCGAAAAACTAACTCTTCATGTAAGTTAGGTAAGGAGGAGTGGATATAATATTTGATAACTATTACAAGATAAGCCTAAAAGTAGAAAATAGAGTTCTGCTCTTCCTAAATAAGACTGCTTATAACGAACCAATGCAAATATTCTAATTGGGATGTAGAATGAATGGAAATATTTAAATTTAAATCGCCATAAATGAACTAATAATATTTATTATTATTATATTGCATTTATTGCCTACCCCTTAAGCATCAATAGGGAAGCACAATCTACTACAAGAGCACACAGTACAAGGAATTTCATTTCCATTCCTCTACCCACGGTAATCGGGATATGCTTCCAAGGATAATCGGACGGCATTTAAAAATTGTAAAATGTGTCATCTGTTGAATTGTCTTGGCAATATAGTGGCATGATGTCAACCTTACTAGTAGTGTGATAAAAAAAAGTATAAAAGTAAATAAATAAATAAATATAAATACAACATCCAAGTTCGGGCTAGTTTAAAATGTAAGTGGAGATAAGTACGATGTAATAACTCCCAAAACGAGTTATAATTATATTAATTTTTTACTTTTATTATATACAAGCGTAGCCCACCAGACGTTGTTCTGCCCTTTCCGGTATAAGCGAGGAAAATAAAAATTCAACGAAGGTACAGTTGTGAGAAACATTTTTTATTATTTTTCTTTGACAGATTTTCGACTTTGAATTTGACATACTTTTCAACGGCAAACTGATAAAGCAATATTGATCCATACATATTTTTTCCCGACTTTCGTGATATACTAACACAACAAACTTCACAGGTTACTCGACGGGTTATTCTAGAGTTTCCCTAAAAATTTCATCAAAATCGTTCGAGCGGTTTCGGCGTCTATAACGGACAGACATAAATAAATAAAATCATATTCTCAATTTTATATACATATGTAGAAGAAGATTCAATTTTGTAAGTACATGCATAGCTAAGAAACCACATGCTTTATAACACTACCACTATTTCTGTCATGATTTGTATAAGTTCAGATTATGTAATTTGCCGAAAAGAATTTCGACAAAAAAAAAACAAAAAAAAAAAATAGTAATGATAAATTTGGTTAACATAAGCAAAGCAAACTATTTCTCTACAGTTAAAATACATTATACACTTAAAGGAAATTTATTTAGATAGTCGTGAATTTAGGTACCTATCATACACACACAAGAAACTTAATCAAACTCGATCTAGCCGTTTAGCAGGAGTACAGTACAGTAGCATCCGTACACCATGATTTTATATATAAATTTAACTACCGCTCATAATGTTGAGAAAAATAAAAAATAAAAAAATTCTAAAGTAATATAAATAGTTATAATGGCTACCGTACTTTTCTCGCTACGCTAAGAAGTTCGTTACACATTTTCAACTACTTCAGGTAACCACTCAATTGCTCCCACACGTTAACAACACTGACAGAGCACTACGTAATTTATGTGCATCATTAATACCAATCAGAAAAACGTTCGAAAAAAAAAAAGAAAACAGGCATAAACGTTGGTAACCCATTGGACGATGGCCATTTCGTCTATCATTCCGCTTGTCAGTCATTCATTCAGTCAGAGTCATTCATTTAGTGAGGCAATGTGATACCACAGAGTGTTCAGAGATCAGAAGCGTGGGTTCTAATTTATTCGAAACGCATTTGCGATCACAGTTACTCAATTAATATGGATTTTCAATTTCGCACAGGGTGTGAGGTGAGGAAAACATATTCGTCGATACACTTGATGAGGTGCTGCAATCAAAAGTAATCAGTTTGTTGTTGTTGTTGTTGTTATTTTTGTTGTTTTGTTTTGGTTGTTGTTAGTTTACCCATAGACATGAAACGATGTCAACGACAACGACGATAGCTTAGTCGCAGTAAACAAAGTATCTGCAACATTTGAACGTGCTACACGCTGACACTGCTCAATTCACTGCATTCGGCGTTGGTGGCAAGCAGCCATACAGGCTGGCAGCTGGAGAAGTTGACTGGCAGGCCAACTGGCGGGAGATGAGATTTGAGGTGGCAGCTCGCCTCGCCATTCGTTTGCTGCTTTGCTAATTTGTTTAAATCAAATTTTCGGTGCAAGCCAACAACGACAACAACAACCACTACAATTTCGGCAAATCGGCCGCGCATGCTCATGTTTTACCACAAAAACTTGAGGTAAGCTGTTTTTGCCTCTGTACTTTTTTTTAATGCAGTCGCGCACGTAGTTGTAAAACACCTGCTACAATTGATTAAATCACTGCAATTTATTATTTTGTGTGTGTGTGTGTGTGTGTGCTTTTTTTTTCAAAATATTTTTATTTTGTATCTCAACTTGTTTTTTTGCTTAGTTCTTTTTTTTTCAACTGCGCCTTGGCTTCTCTTGTTCGTGCGCCTATAGAAAATCGCTTCGAATTGAGGTTGACTGATTTTTGATTTCGATTTTGAGCGCCTTTTTCTGTCGGCTCGTGGGTGTCGCACTTCGTATTCTGTGCCTATTTATTTGCTGCATTTTGTATTCACGCCAGCGGCCCACATGTTTATTCAAAGCGCAACAGTGCATTCAGACTTTGTGGCAGAAAGAGTGTTTTTGCATCCGTCCGCATGTCTATTAAATTGCCGTTAGGTCCTAATTTGCATCATAAACCCATTAATCAGAATTCTGTAATAAATTTTCACAATTTGATTGGTGTTCATTATTTTTCATACGCATTTGGCAGAAGTGTTTCCACGTGCTAATTTGTGTGTTTTCTGTACATTTTCGTAGGCAAGTGTTGGCGTTGCGTGGTTAAGTGACTTTTTAAATGATTGTATATTGAATGTATATATAGAGAATATATGTATAGCTTTTTAAAGCCAAACTTCTACAACAAGCTGCTCGAGTATGAACTTGGGACACTAACTAACTATTTTCAGGACACAATTGATCCGTATGTAATATCACTCATCTTTAAGGATTCTTTTTTGGTCAAACGGGGATGATTGGGGAGTGCTTGGGGACTTCTTTAGGAGAGCAGAAACGTACAGGTATAGAATTTTACAAGAGTTCTCCTAATACATACTCAGGGCCGTATTATCCTTTAGGCAGCTTAGGCCTGCCTGCCTAGGGGCCCCGCGCACCGAGAAAAAATATTTGAAAATGTTTCATAGAGTGAACATTTAATTTGAAGATTTATATCCTCGATGACATTATTATTGCTTTTTTATATTATATTGTCATATTTTAAATCAGCGTTTGAAAACTGTCGGTTATGTATATTTTTTTTTTGCAGCGACTTCAGCAGTCGCAGTCGACAGCTTAATGTTCACTTCCTTGCTTCTGCTTCGACTGGGACCGGAGACTGCGGATTTTTTGCAAATGGCGACTGGCTTTAGACACACCGATTCTGCAACAGAATTTTTGTTCGGAAAAATTTTTGGGAAGAAATGGCAACAACAGAGAATTGTCGCGGCGATTAGAGGCTTATGAAGAAATTAATTATCTGTTTGGATTCCTAACAGATTTTTTGACAAAGTCCAACGATGAAATTAAAGACGCTTGTACAAAGTTTAGTGAACATTATTCCGAGGTTATTGCGCCTGAGTTAAGAGACGAGATGGTGCAGTTTAAATACATGCATGCGGTTAAAGATAAAATTGTACCTGCCGAAGAATCGTATCAATTGATTTTTGATAATACGGCACAATCAAATTTCCTGAATGTAATGATAGCTTTACATATATATGGTAGTCTGATGATATCAAACGTCATGGGTGAACGTAACTTTTTGAAATTAAATCCAATAAAAAACTGTCTTCGTTCATCAATGTGTCGAAACCGTTTAAAGTGATAATGGCGATTGAAAATGATATTTTGGAAAAGGTCCACTTTCAAGATATTTTAAACGATTTTACATTTAAAAAAGTTAGAAGAGTTCACATTTAAACATATTATACTTTACAAAACTATTTTCGTTTTAAAAACAACAACCAACCAAATTGTATTGTATTAATTAAAGAAATACGCGGTTTCACTTCCTTATTTTATTTTTAATTTTTAATATTTTTAAATTTATTTTATTGCTTGGGTTGATAGCTACTTTCTTAATGTAATAAAATAAAATGTAATAGATGTAATAAAAAATATGAATATAATTGCATTGTGTTAGAAAAATGTCTTTAAGCAAGTGAGAAAATGGTAAAGGGGCCCCGAAAGATGCATTGCCTAGGGCCCCCGACATGATTAATGCGGCCCTGCACGTACTTATATTGATTGTAGAGTTACAAAGCTTTGTATTATCTTTCCACTTACATCTTTACATACTATTTGTCTTACTTAGTTAGTTTATATTTATCAACAAAGTGTTCTAATAATAATAAAAAAATTATGTAAATCCTTTTTGTCATCTTATCTCCTTCACTGTACAAACATCATGACGAAGTCATGTTAGGAGGGAGCACTTTACGCTCAATCTATTATAAAATAAATGATTTGCCAATTTCTATTATTTTGTGCGATATGTCAGCGTCAAAGCTAAAAATTATTGTTAATAATAATGTTTGTATTAGTTGTTATAATTTTTTAGTTATATCTAAGCCATTGTAAATCATTAGCTATCAACACATAAATCTGAAACCAAACGAAACTCAGTCAAGACACCAGCAATAACAGATCATTCCCCCATTGAATACATAAAAAATTAACTGTAATAAAGCATTAATTGAAAACTATTCCAAACAAAGGCACATGCGACGCAAGCCAAACGAAGTGCCCCCAACCAAATACAAAACTATCAGATAGAAAAACTCAGCAGGAGATATTTTTTCATTTTCACGGATGGATTTCCCCGTTAAAATCTGAAATAAGTAAAACAAGAGAGCGATGGAAAGCGAGAGGAATGGAAAATCTTGTTGATGTTTTATTTATATTTTCATTCAAAAGCGATTTTTAGACAACGTCGTGTGTCAACGCATTTGTGACGGTTTGTCGGCAAAGAGAGGCGTGCGACGGTAGCTTGTGGCAGTCACTTGATGCCTATTTTTAGTTTACAATGGGGTCGCTTTACAGATGGGGAGCTCTCGTAACAACAACGGCAATAACAAAAACACGAGCAATATTTCGACAACACGAACATTTAAACGGGGATTTTCCGAAAAATGAAAACGTCAGTTTTCGTTGGCATGTCGTGTCGTGTCGTGTCGTGGTGTCGCTGAGTGGAGAGGGTGCACATTGAACTCAAAGCCGAGGCCAAAACATCTGCGACAGCGACGACACTGGATCAAACGGTACCAATGTCAATGTGGTATGGAAAGTGGGTACGGAGAATGGGAGCTATTCGAGGCATTTTCCAAGTAATACGCATATGCATCACATGTGCGTGCGCTCGCTCGTCTTTTGGCGCGTGCGTGCGCTACATTGTAAACACGCTTGCAGTGCAGTGCAGTGAAAAATCTTTTGAAATCGCAGCGCTGCAACAGCATAAATGTCAAATTGTGCAACACTGACAGTTGACAGTGTATTTCGTGCGCGTTTGTATGTGTGTGGGACCCCATACTTTGATGGGGGCACTCATTTCGCAAATGCGTTCGCTTACTCGCTTGGCTAGGCATGAATGACATTAGATGCGCGTTTGATAAGAATCTCTACGCACACAGTATTCGAAGCCATGAAGGCAGCACAGTGCAGCGTTCAAGCTGTTGAACAATTGTCAATCAAACGTGCCTTTTTGACAGCTACAGCGAAAAATTTGTCTTTTATGCCGCAGGACGTTGTCAGTTTCCACGGCATTACATGCTCGCCAACTCTGCCAACTACAACTCAACCCAAAACAACTGCAGTGAAGTGAAGTGAAGTGAAGTTTGAGTTGGTATGCGACATTAGTTTTGAGATACATTTTGACATTTAAGCGAGAAGACTTTGGTTTTTTTCGAAATGTGCTGTTAAGTTGTCATTTCAAATTTTATAGTACAAAGGGAACTATTTTCACAATAAAAAGGGAAAGCTTTGGATTAGACAACTGTCTTTTTTCTACTTTAAATACTTTTTGCATTTAAATGAATAGATAATCCGAACCGCGGATGTGAAGGTTGGGCTCGTAGTATAGTTGAGCTTAAAAGAGTTGAGTATGAGTAATATATCTATTGATATATATAAAACTGGATATATGTCTGTTTGTCTGTCCGCTACAGACGCCGAAACCGCTGGACCGATTTTGATGAAATTATCAAGGAAACTCTAGTATAGCCTGTCTAGTAATCCTGTGATGCTTGGTGCGTTAGTATACCACGAGAGCCGGGGAAAAAATAAATATATAAATTGGAATAATTCTATGAAATCAATATAGCTTCATCAGTTTGCCGTTGAAAAGTCTTTCAAATTCGAAATCGAAACTCTGTCAAAGAAAAAAAAAATTAATAATAAGAAAAGTTTAACTCAGATCGAAGGTTTAGTGCGCAATATCCGTCGTTCACTAAACACGTTTTTTTTTTCTACAATGCAACGGACTGGGTTTGGTGATAAAAAAAACTGATGATCAATGTGGTTCATGCGAAGATACTCAAGAAGAAAATTTAAGTGTGACGAAATTCTCATAGCTTCAATAAAGCAAATTTCTTGCTAACACACCACTGAAATAATTGATTTTTGTACTTTTATTGAATTTTAATTTTCTTTGCTAATACCGAAAAGGGCAGAAGAACTTCTGGCTCTCTGGGCTTGTATGTTTAATAAAAGGGGAGAGAGTAAAAATAATAAAAGTCTTAAATGTAATACCATGTTATATTCAGATGAAAATGTAAGTAACTACGTTCACAAAGAAATATGTAAGTGTCTATTCTTGAGTAGCTCTTAGTCATTAAAGAATTTTTCGAAAAATAATCGTATCAGAATCGGTTTACAAACTACATCAAAATCATATTGTGATGCCACTTTGTCATTAAAAACAGCCATCATTGTTTTAGGACTATGATTATGATCAATTCTGGTCGCCTAGGTCTGGGAACATCATTTAAAGCATCGCGGCCACTTTTGAATCATGAAAACCACGAGTAATCTTAAACACGACTCCTACAATGATCACCATAAACTTTTTTAAAAATTCTAAAGTTCCAGCAAATATTTTACCGAGTTTAAAAAAACATGTAGTATTTGCCATTATGTTTTTACGACATAACCAAAAAAATGCTGTAATTAAAACGTGTGTACTTTTGTATCCTAATTTGTAACACCGCCAATGTTTAATAGATGACGTTACGTGTTCCAAATTAAATTAAAAGTTCGCTTATTGTAGGATTACATATATTTCATTAAATCTTTGTATTATGTTTATCTAAAACGAACTGCTGCTATCAGGCTTCGATTTCATAATGGCCATTTATAAGTGTAGTAGTTCGTGTTTCAAGATTGGGTAGATTCCTACGCAAAACCCATTTTTATTCAGTTTTAAGGTTTAGAACACGATTAATGAAAAACCCTTTATAATTTTATATCAACTTATACTTATAAACTTAGTCGAGGAGATGGTATGATAATTATGGCATTAATTTCATCATGTTATGTCTTTGACAAAAAGTAAGCAAATAAAAAAATAACTACATCACAGTTGGGATAACTTAAAACAAAAAATAAACCTGAGTAAAGGGATGAATAGAAAATAAATATTAATATAATTATAATTTATAATATTATTAATATAATAAATAGCATCATATAGACCAATTAGCTTACTTCCAGTGCTGTCAAAAATATTCGAGAAGCTCCTGCGCCAGCGACTCTTACCTATTATAGAACGCAAACATATAATACCTGACCACCAATTTGGCTTTCGACGAAAACACTCGACCATACAACAAATCCATCGTGTGATTCATAAAATTTTAAACGATCATGACGACAAAAAGTTCTGCATCGGAGTTTTTCCAGATGAAGAAAAGGCATTCGACAAAGTTTGGCACAAAGGACTAATCAGCAAATTGCGCAATATATTCCCGCATAACGTACTACAGATATTAGTACACTATATCACAGAAAGAGATTTTTTCGTTAAGTACTCAGATGAATATTCCACATTAAGAAAAATCAAAACAGGCGTACCACAAGGAAGTGTACTAGGACCGTTATTATACACTATCTTTACAGCGGACATACCAACACCAAATGACGACGCTTCAATGATAGCCACATTTGCTGATGACACTATAATACTTAGCGCACATGGACAAGTAAACACAGCAACATCCAAACTGCAACAGCATCTGGATACTACCCTAAGGTGGTTTGAAAAGTGGAAAATAAAAGTAAATAATACCAAAACAGTACATGTTATATATACAACTAAAACTAAATTCACACCACCTCGTATAAAGATTGACGGAGCTGACGTAAAAATTGAAAACGTAGTCAAATACCTAGGATTATATATTGATAACAAACTCAACTGGAAATACCATATACTTAAAAAACGGGATCAAATCAAGCTGAGGATTAGTCAATTATATTGGCTGCTCAATATAAAGTTAGCTGTTAGTTAAAGCTGCTCAAATCAAAGGTAACATTAGAAAACAAAATACTGATCTACAAAGCCATTATAAGACCAATCTGGACGTATGGAGCACAAATTTGGGGAACGGCCAAAAAATCAAATACAGACATAATACAAAGACAACAATCAAAAATAATTCGCATGATCACCAAGGCTGGGTGGTATATAACTAACAATGATCTGCATCGTGATCTTAATATTCCAACAGTAACAGAGGAGATTACAAAAATAAGTCGTATCTACCAGACCAAGCTTACCCAACACTCAAATGTTGGTGTCAACCTACTACCAATACAGGAACTTCAACGCAAACGCAGGTTACAGAGAACAAGGCCAGTGGAAGCTAGATACAACACATATATCAATACCTCTTTATTCTTCTTCTTTTTGTTTAACGTTGTTTATTTTTGTCTTTTATATTTAATTTAATTTATGTTTATTTTACTTCATTTTGTCTATAATTGTATTAATTTAATTTAAATTTATATTATTATTTTACTATTTTGGTTTTTTCTCCTACATCTTTACAAAAATGAAAAACTTTTGTGATCTGCTCACATAAGTTAACTATAACCCTAAAATAACGTTTAAACTATGTACTAATAGTCTTAATAAAAAGTAAAGACATATGTACACGACGTATGGGAAAGCAAAAAAAAAAGAATTATAAATTTGTCTAGGTTAAGCAACACTCACTCAATTAGTTACTCATTGACACCCACACCTTTTTTGACAAAATTATGTTGAGTGACTTTAATGACTTGACGATTACAAATTTTACATTGTTTGTATGACTTACCATGTCATTATCAGACCATTGACTTCTTGTAGGTTATCCAGAAGTCTACAAGTACGTCCTATATTCTGTATATTTTTAGGCTCTGTAGTTCAATTGATCGCGGGGAATGGTCAATTTTTATATATATTCTTAAAAAGCTTTATAAATTTGTATATTAAAACAAAGAAAATATATATATATTTGAGACACTTACAACAAGGCCTTTCATTTGATATATCACACAACTTAATCGGTCCACTAGATTCATAACAAATTGTCATTAACATTGGGACAGACAGATACGCGAGTAATCCTGTAATGGTTTTCACTCAAACGTACGTAACCCTAAGAATAAAGCATTTCAAAAAATCTGAATTCGCATAGTTTGAATTAGGATTAACGGCAATTCCTGTATACTTATAAACTACTCACAAACCACGATTCTGAAATGTAGACATATTCTTAAAAAAAATTAAAAAAAATTTTATTTTTATACAATCGACAACATTGATTTATTGCAGTTTCTCCATTATTCAGGATTGGTAATTTTAAGAATGTTTTTCTTCGCTTTTTCCTTGTACTGCTTCAAGTTGGCCTCAACTTCTTGCAGTTGCACAGTTTTGTTATTGCACAACTTGCAGTATCCCTTTTGCGGATAACAAACCACCATTTTGCTTTCTTCGGTCGGGATATTCTCTCCGTTACTTTGTGTGAGCTTGTCAATGGTACCTCGAATTTTGAGTGTTGTTGCAGAATTTCCTTTCAAAATAGTCGCTTCATAATTTGAAATCTGCTCCAAAAGATACAAAACTCTTTTGCTCATGTTGTCGCAGTTTTCTTACTATACAAAAGTTGTTATTTTCTACTTTATTGTAGATTGTGTAAATACTTTGCAGAAGGCAAACTGATTGACTAAGTTTGTCATTTAAATTTTTTCATAGATCTTTTAGTTGAAAATAAATTCAAAGCATGCTTCTTTATGAAGCATATAAAATTGCTATAAAAATTATATATATTGTATTTTCTTCATTTAATTTTTTTATGTGTTAATGAAAAGTTGACAAAATTAAATTTGAAATCGGCGACAAAAACTTTAATTTTAAACATGACAAGTGCCCCGAAACTTGCGATTGGAGACATTAGAGGAAGGAGTAATAATAATTGGGTCATGAGATAATGTTTTTTTTCTTTCTTTGAGCAATCTGAGAATTCTAAAGCCTTAAACCATATAAATGTTGTATCTTTTGATATTGAAACATTAATTAAAGTAATTACCAATCATTAAACATGACATGCTGCGAGTTTGAATTGAAATGCATTTCGTCAAAGTTACACCAAGTCATTTATTAAAGAAATTACAGTATTCTTCAAAAACCTATAATATTGTAGTTAGAGGAAGATACAGCCAGCAAAACAGTTCTAACAAATGCACACAATTAGTAGCTTTGAAATATACATATCTGATATCTGTGTGTATCCAAAGGCTGAGTGTGTCGCGTATGTCTGAGTTGGTCGTTAGTCTCAGACGACATCTGCGTGAACCTCGCATACACTCAAACTCAAAGCACGCTTTTTTGGAAAGTGCCATAAAGCAATGGCACTGTAAATCACGCGACCCATTAATAATTACACAAAACAAAAAGCAGAAAAGATACTTTTCATACGGCTGCAGCTACAACAATTTTCAAACCAATTTTCTTACAAGATTGTGTGCCGATGACGACTGCTGAAGCGTTGCAGTTGAATGTGTTTAATCATTGCTTTGCCGCTTGGCCCCTTCAACTGATTTTCCAGTTATACCACAATTCTCAGTTAAACAATTTGTTTGGCTTGATTAACAGCGACACTTGCCAACGAGTCGAGCCACGATCGAAAGGGGAAGTTGCAGCCGTACGAAGCATTAATCTGTTTGCATTTGATGGTTGTTGCCCATTTGGCTTCTTTATTCTTTGTCGAAATTTTGTTTGCTGTGAATCATTAAAATCGGTTGAGCCATTTAAATTTTGTGGATTCTTGAAAATTTTCAATAAACTTTATGTTAAAGAAGACATAAAAATTACATGAGTGCACAAGTTTTAATGATTTATTGAGAATTTCTATTTGGTGTATTTGGGCTGTTTCAGCGTGATTTTATTGGCGTCGAGCAAAAGATTTGTATTCGAACGCTGTGAAAGTATGCCTTACGTTGGATTTATGGTTTCTAGACTGCGGTCAATAGAGACAGGAGAAATGTTTGATGAGGAATTTAAGATAAGAAATGGACGATCTAAAATGTAAGCGATTATTATGCCAACAGTAAAGTTCTAATTGAAAATTATGGAGACTTGTCAGAACTTCTATGTATACACAAAACACTACCAGAACACTGAGTTCAACGCAGAACTAACGTAATAAGGGATTACTTGCTGTGAAATGCGAATTGGACCAGTGTTACATTTTATATTATTATTTTATTATTTAATGGGATGGGATAATGGGAATAGAAAAGTTTAATACATTGAGAGAAAAATGTGTATGAAAGCAGGCATGCCGAGTAATTGATGCCACGAATTCTGTAAGTGTAGTCATTAAATTACCGAGCCCGCTAGTCAATCGAAGTAATATTAAAGCAAAATTTAAAAAAAAAACAAATTGTATAATCTTCAATTCTCTGAATGGTACAAATGATAATTTTTGGCCAACTCAACGAGGTTGTATATTTTCCGTACTCTTATGCAACTACGTGGTATTCAAATTCGATGTCTTATAGCGAACCATAACGATTTGTTGTGTGTAATGACAAAATATCACAAAAACAATATATGAAATTGAAAGTATGTAAAATCGGCATTGGGAAAATCATGAAGCGCAAGCTAAAAACGTGTGTGACGTGGGGACAAGTTATTGAAGTAAAACTTCTAAGGGCGAATAGGCAGAAGAATCATCAATAGCTTCGGCCACAAGGCTGTATCAAAATAAATATAAACAATTTTCTTAGTTAGTTATTTTTTCTTCAGCAGCTACATATCATAATTGTGTGAGAATGCTGACATATTTGATTGCCCGGCCTATTTGTTTGTTTGTTTGTTAGTCTATTTGCACCTATCATACAAGGCATACAAATGAGTGTCTCTGCAAATACATTCAGCGTAAGTAGAGTATTGTAATTGACATCTATACAGGCAAGTCTGCTCTTGAAGAGATCAGATAGGTAAAGTTTTATAAATCATTTCAAACGTTTATACAATAATTACCGGACACAAAACAGATACACGGCAAGAGAAAAATATAACAGAAAAACCTTAAAATGTAATTTAAACATTAACAATGCTGCATAGCAGCTATTAAATAAAAGCATTGCGAAAACACCATGTCGGTAGCAGAACAGTGGGTATGCTGGGTGGCGTATGGGGTTTTCGTTATCTGGAATGTGGCTGATCTTTCGTCACATATTTGACGCAGCTCTCCAGACGCTTTGGTCTTCCACTTATCTATTGGACCATAAATCACTTCAACTTTGATCGCCAACTAGTGTCTCCGCGAAACACACGCTAAGTGAAGTAAGTAAATCAGTTAGTTGAAGTACGCGTCTCCTAATCAGACAAAAATCAGCCACTTCTGCATATTTTGTACAGTCGAACTTCGCAATAACAAACTTCTTTACAACGAAGCTTTCGCTATTACGAATTTATTTCAAGTACATAACTTTTTCGAGTACAAATCGTTTCTGTATAACGAATTTTCTATAAAACGCAGTGATGTTTTGATCCCGCGAAGTTTCGCTACAAGGCAATTTGACTGTATAATAGAAAAATCGGAAGTCAAAATAAGAATAAGAATGAGTTCATGTGTGATATAGAAAATATGGTTTCAGGTACTGTCTAAAGCTTGAACTTGTTATCTATGTTTTAACTTATAGTACGCATTAAAAGTAGTACGCATTAAAAAAAAAGTCAGCGAATAGTTTGAAGGAATCAAGATTCTTCGGAAAGTAATTTATTTATTTTTATTTTTTTTTGTGATAATTGAAGAAATATATCGTATAATGACTAAATATTTTATTACATTTTATATTGGCAACTTTGGTCCAATACGTTTTACCATCTTTTTGGCAGTAGCATGATTCCACGCTCACAAAATTTCTCCCTCGGCTGGAAAAACACTAGTCCAGGTAATTTTTAACTGTCTCACTTGAAGTAAAGGAAACATATCATAATCCGAATGTGCCAGAACTGGAGAATATGGTTGGTATGGCAGTGCATCCCATTTAAGCTGTAAAAGCTTGTGGTGACTTACCAAACATGTATGAGGCCTCGCATTATCTTGGTAGCACAATACATCTTTTCTGTTAATTAATTCTGGCCTTTTCGGTCGAAGTGCATAGGATGCCGAATTAACTTATGTGTTATTTGGCAAAAGCTCAACAAAAATATTACTTTGACATAACACCAAACAGATAGCATCACCTTTTGACGTGAATACGTCTAGTTTTTCAGTTATATGGGGGTGCTTGTTTAAAAAAATGAGTGAGTGAGTGGTGCGATATAGTCTGGTGTTGTAGCTACATATCTAACATCCACATCTAATATTTAATTACACCAATCGATAGCTAAAGGATCAAAGAATTCATTAGCTTTCTGTCTTTAACAGCATTTTTACCTGTTCTATAGTAAATAAAATGGACAGCCAATTGCGAGTTGATTGCGCATGAAGAGGGTTCTGTTCGTTGAATATGTTAGCATGTTTTGTTAAAAATCATTCACTGTTTTTGAAAGTCGCTTGGCAGGTCTTTTCATATGCTCCCTATAATGCATTGTCAGAACTGCCTTAACGCATGTAGCTTGTAAATGTAGGCAACGTACCTCAATCATATGCACTCAATCCGTTCAAATAAAATAAAGTTTTTTCACGGACTTCAATGATTATTCTGAGTGACGAATACAAATGTAGTATGATTTACCATGTTATGTGCAGACCATAGACTTCTTGTATGTTTTCCAAAAATCTATACCCAAAGAACTATTTTTTCTGTATTTCTTTCAAAATTTTAGGCTTAGTACTGTCTAAATACTTAATTTTTATATATTTTCCTAAATAACCTTAAAACTGTTTATATTACTGAGACCCTTGCAACAAGCCCTTTCAAACAACTTAATCGGCAAACAGACAGAAGCACGAGTGATCCTATAACGTACGGAACCCTAAAAAGTAAAATATGTTGCTCTTTGGAAAGTAAAAAATGTTGCTCTCCATATTTAAAAGGGCACCAACTAAAAACTATTGCGTAGAATTAATCGGACAAAACGAAATTACTTTCCGAATAACCAAACTTTCGATCTCAGCGTACATTTTGTAAGTCAGTATTTTTTAATTTTGCCACCCATAAATGTCATTGCTGAAAATTTTCGATTAGTCTCCAAATCGATAATTTCGTTTATTTTTTATTCATGCTGACAACCCAGTTAGCGTCACATTTAGCATCACATAAATTCTCGAAAGAAAAATTAAACTGTCGAGAAAGTGGAAAAATTATATTTTTTTAAAGCGAATATTTAATATTTTGTTAAAATGCGTACCTTGCTAATAATGAAGTCTAATATAGATTACATGCAAAAATGTGCGGCACTACGTAAATTCGACTGTGGTATTTTAATTGGACATGTGGGTTGTGCAGATTATAAAGTCGATCAAAAGACAACAAGTAAAATTATTAATTATTATTCTGAATTTGTTTGCAGCGTGTAGAGCCGGACAAATGCCGCGTTGTGCATTTGGCACGCAACAATGAAGAGGACCCAATAGACTTGCGCATAAGCCCACATGATTTGGTTTACCAGTGGCGGGAGGCAAGCATAATGTGCCCTGGTTCCTTTGATGTGTTGGGTGAGTCTATGCTAAAGATGAATTTAGCAACATCTCGAATCGATTTTCACCTCATTTGTTAGGCATCTTCATGGCTTCCGTGCGTCCGGATATTGCGAACGACAAGAGTGCTGACATCCAGAAAGCCAAGAATGTCTTTGCTAATGTTTATGCGTGAGTATTGGTTATGGAACAACTTTGTGCTAACTATTGGCAGCTAATTAACGCACTGGCCATCGCTTATGTTACAGCTTACTGGCGAAGGACGAACCACCACTTGGCTTCTCAACAATCGATGTTACAAAAACTCATTTCATTTTGTTGACCTATGCAACAGTTACAAGGAAAATACTCTGTATGAACTACACATACCTCAAGTAAGTAAACGCATAAATTGAGCTCCATTTATGTTCATTTGAGCATTTGAATCACATTTGAACAGTGAAAGTCATTGTGAGCGCTCTCAACAGATTCAAGCCAAGTTTTATGCTGTATAAAAACAATGCCTACAATTTCCTTTGTTTTTTACTCTCGACTTTTGTACCAACAAGCGAACAAACCATGCCAGACAATGCAAAAAAACCTATTTCACGGCGAAAATACAATAAATTCTATGGCTAATAATACGCTTATGTTGTATATATCTAAAGCGAATGAACGTTTTGTTTTATCATTGACTAGCAAACCCGGCAAACGTTGTTTTGCCCGCTCTAGAATGTGGTGTACGACTGACTCATGCTTAATGCTCTTTGCTTATGCGCTCTCACTGTATTCATAAGAGCACACTCACTGCATTAGCGAATATCTGCTCATGCTCTTTTTGCAAGCAACTCACAAATACAAATAAAAAAAAAATGAAAAAGAAGCATAGCAAAAACAACAAAAAAAAACATACAAAACGTTTTGTGTTTGTGGTCTTGTGTTTGTTTTAAAAAAACTTAATATTAAAAACAAGTATAAGTATATAATACTAAAAAAGAAGTACGCCCCCGGCCTTACTACGATAATTATCTACATTTTAAAACAAAAAAAACTAAGTTGGTAGAAAATTACGGGCAGCAGAGGGAAACACAGGTTTTTTGCCACTTTGCTTTATATATAGAAGATTTCATTGACTCCGTCTTGCCATCCTTTTGTGTTGTTTGTTCTTCTGTATAGCAAGTACATATGTACATATAACAAGTGGAATGTTTAAGAACCCCATTCTACGATTATGTTTATGATTTTCATATCAATTAATCCCCCGATGTGTGTATGCTCTACATACATGTATGCTTAGAATTTGCTCATTAGTTGCACAATAGGCCTCACGAGAATTGCATTGCATTGCCTTGTAAATCGAGCTAATCTCACGATAATTTGTACTATTTTCCAGCCGTCGCAACTTCTCGCCCATGAAATGCCGCATCGTGAAGAGACTCTTCAAGTGGATTGAATTTGAGTGCGAATTCGAAATTGACTACCAACAACCCATCTATTACACTTCGCCGCGCATCAGCCTTCAGCTGCAATTCCAAAGAATATTCAAAGCGGCGCATCGACATGTCGAGCTAAGTGAAGTGCTTATAGAAAACGAGGCCGTCGACGACAAAATGGCACTGAAATCGTACGTTAAGAAGAAGAAGAAGGGGGATAACGCATATCAGGAGCATGTGTTCATGGCGTCGGTATTGATGCCGATCAATTGCGAGATGAGTGAGAACGCCGATCTCACGGTGCTCCAAGTCTGCGGCGATGTACGATTAACTGGATTAATTTCCTCGTGTGTCTATTGCAATCCACGCAACACGCTCGGCGACGTGAAGCGTTTTATTCGCAAGGACATTCTACAGTCGCTGGTGACTCGTTGTCAAATCTACTATGATGCAATTAAAGTTCCGATTGTCTCAAAAGCTAAGATTCACATAAGCCATCCACCTGGGCGCGTGTACTTCAGCTTACCCACAAAACTCAGCTGGTGGTCGGACATACTATTTTCAGAATATATGTTCCCTGACCAGTCGCGCACCTATGTGGTATCTCAAGTTAAGCAAATACTTGATGTCGACATCGACGTGGGCTCCATAATCTCCGACATGGAGGGTATACCTTATGTAGAAAGCATGTCGTCCGAAGATGAACTTCCGCCGACCACCTAATCCACGTCCAAGTCGTGGAATGACTCGTTGTTGGTTGCGAGTTGTGATCCCGATTCTCATGAGATTCGCCATAGTTTGTACATATTTTCTATATTCGCACTTCTGATCTTTCTACTCTAGCGAACTGTGTACAGCCGAATCGGTCAAAACTCAAATGTGGCTCAAGGAAAGAGATTCTGTTATTTTCGCTGTTTCCAATGTTTTATAAATTACGTAGTCATATCCTATAACCTATCGGATGAGACCTTTTCCGAATTTATCCGTGAGATTCCGACAGTTGCAAAAATCTCAGATGCTGGTGATTTTAGATCCCGATTTTCGTCGACTTTTCTAACATATACAATCTCCGGATTCCGACGAATGAGGTGTCATTCGAAGAGGAATTTTGTCAGGATGCCACTTTGGGTTGAGGTTGTAGTTTTCTCAGAAAATTATATTTGTTACTATTAAAAGAGGCTTTTTGATTGCTGTTGTTTTTGTGAAAATGTGAAAAAGCTTTTCAAAAATTAAATACTTGAAACACGTTCCCGCCAACCGGCTTATATTTAAATACATTCGTCGACATGCAACAGAAATTTCATACAAAAACCAATTTATAGATAATAAAATAATTAATCATGCACTTGTCCAAAGCAAAGTCCTACGACTTACACTATGTGTGTGCTGGCGGAGAGGAGAGAGAGAGAAGACTACAATGGGCGTCCTGTACACATTATCCTTGCCCATTAACTCAGCTGTCGGAGCGAACGATGATTGATGTAGTTGAGGAATGACTAAACAATTTTTCGTTCATTTTCCGAAAACCAAAATAAAATGAATTTCAGTGCAAAATCACAAAAGGCAAATAGTGTCGGTGACGGTGACTTCGACTGCATCGTCTGGGTCCTGACTCTGTGCCTGGCATAGAGAATTATGATAAGACAATTTGACTTGACTGTTTCAACTGAATAAATACACTCATTGATATGTTGCTTGTCTGGGTTTTTTCTAGTCTAATTAAACTTGTCTCTCACATTTTTTCTGTGCAATCATTGTAAATAAGAACTTTAGCTCATTAATGCGCGACAAGGCGAGTCATGTGGCAGAAGGATATCACACCACTACGGCTCTTTAATCGTTGGCAAGTGAAATTACTATCCTTAATGCGTTTGAGATTTGTTTCACGCATGACCATGAATTATTCATATGATGAAGTGGGTTGCAAGAATAACAGCAGCAGCGTGAGATGAGCGCCTGATTATTTTCGAGTAGCAAGACGCTTGATTGAGGGTATGTGGCTTCATGAAAAATTGGCAAGTCAGTGCAGTCGGCTTAAGGCAACTGACCATTGGGAATCGTTCATTAAATGTATATATAACTATTTCGAAGATTTTTTTTATTGCAAAGGTGGCGCTATAATAAAATACGAGCATTTATTAAATTATAGGCAATCAGATTAGATATAATCTGTTATGGGCTTCCATAGAAATTAAGTGATTTTATTAGCAAGTGAATTTTTTTGATTATATGCCAGCTGCATAAAACGTTCTAATCATTATTGATTTTTGGGCGCTGAATCGAATTTTGTAACTTTTGTGTAAAACATAAAACAATATAAATAAAGAATTATTTTAGAAAGGAAAAAGGGAAGCTAGCAACTCTTCAAAATGTAAGATAGACGGTTATAATTCCTCCAGTCTATTGAATAAGTTAAAACGAGAAAAAAGAAGTCAACGGTCTTTCACGCTGTGTGTTATTAGAGCGAAGCTATTTCCTGTGCGTTTTGGCATGTGAAATCACAAATGTCACCACCCTAAAAATACACCAGATTCTTCGTTTAAAGTGAAGCCATTTAAGCAAAGAAAGTGAGTGATACACAACAGCATATTGTGTTAAGTGTTGGGCTGACAAAGCGAGTGGGTGGGTTGAAATCTGTCAGGTCGGTCAGTTTCTTTATTTTTATTTATTTATTTATTTATTTATTTTTTTAATTAATCAGGGGATCATATGTTGCGATTGTTACATATTTCTTATTTTTTCTTGTTTGCTCCTCTATGGAGCGCATAGGGCTTCCATATGCTTGTTAAATTTTATTTTTAATATCCAAGACTTGTGTTGCTTACATAAATTGAATGGTTCTTGTCTGATAGGTTGTGTGATTACAGCCTGCTGCTACCAGTCGTTGTTAATGGGAGTACCATCCAGCATCGCCAAGGAACGGGAATGCCACCTACCGGAAGTTGGAGGCATTGACCCATGAACACAAAATCACGCCTAACCAATAACATAACTCATGACCATGAAAAATCCTGCCTCCCGTGAGGTTTGAATATCCCGGTATCTGCGGTGCACTTTCACTAGGCCACCGAGCCACTTTGTTTAATCTATACACTAAGCTTTATCAACTGTTTTGAAGAAGAATTACCTCTAATTTTCTCTTTTTAAAATGGTTTCTTATGTATTCCAACTGAACATAGGTTATAAAATATGCCTACTTTTATATTATTTATAGCGCACTTGGTAGTGAAAATGTGCAGTATTTCTGCTATGCTTCTCCCTTATTTTTGTGAATAACAAAGCTTTGCAAAAGAGCAATAGTTTCATCAACAAATTATCCGAAAACTTCCTGGTAATGTAAAAGTATATGATTCTATAGATATCGTTGTAAACAACGATGACATCGTACATTTTCCGCAAAAGACTTAACACAATTTAAATTCGTGTGGCCTTCCTGATCATTCACTAAAGCTCAAAATAGGGAACCCAATCATACTTTTGCGAAATCTTAATCCACCAAAACTCTGCAATGGCACTCTCTTACATATAAAATCAACTATACGTTGATAATATTATCGAGGCTGTAGTTAGCCCTAGTGAATTCGGGGCGGGCTACTATTATATACATATTTGGATATATTATGTGCTTCATTTTCTTCTTTTCAAATATGTTAAAAAATCTATGTAACCTAAGCTCAGAGTACACTGATTCGCTGATTCTGCAGCTAACTATTCGTATTCGTAGGGAGCTTTTCGTCCAAAGTATTGTGTTGAGGAAGAGTCAGAACTGCATTTGAATTTTAAATGTAGAACTTTAATTTAAAAAAATATAATTTATCAGTTTAACATTTTTGCATTCGTCACCCTTCATTTGGTTTTCATTTGGATTGAAAACGAGTGCTGCTTCTTTAGTACGTAATTACATTACTGGCTCTACGCCTTTATCTCAAAAGTATTCGTCTATAATGTCGTAGGCCAATTGATGAATTTCATAGCTATCATGAGCCAGCAGGTTCTCGAGCTGATGTAGTCCACCGCATGCTTCTATTCTAATGGCGACCAAATTGGAATCATCCATTTTAAGCATGTTCTCGAGGGCCTCCAGTATATATTGTAGCATTTCAACGTCCTGATAGGACAAAAACTCGCACAATGCTGTGATGACATCTTCGGTGATCAATGTCAAAACCGGTTCGCGGTAGTTACTGTTAGCTACGTTTATGATAGCCCACGCGGCCTGCTTTCGGACACTGAAATCGTCGTGAATTAGATTCTCTATTATATACGGCAAAATGCCTATGCCAATGACAGCCTTAATTTGCGTTTCATTGCCCGCTGTTATATTGGAGATGGAGCAAAGTGCGGTTTTCCGTATAGTTAGGCGGCTGTGCGACAAGAGTGTAGTATAGTAAGACAGCGCACCATTATTAAGTAACTGCTGCGTCTGTTCCACGGAGCCACTCGCAATATTTCCAACAGCTACAAGTGCTGCGTGCTGTACTTTGAAATCGGTGTGACCAAGCAACGGCACCAGTTCCGATAAAATTCCGCTTTCAACAACCAACTGAATGCAATCCGAACCAAACTCGGTCAAATACCGAATGGTCCAACCTATATCTATCAGGATCTCCGACTTCGTATGTTGAATGATCACATTAAGTGCACACATGATTTTGATTACAATTTCATGTGGTGGTGGTAAATCCTTGTGTCGGCACACGTTCAATATTAGCCATGTAATGTTGTCCAAGACGGGCGAATTCAACTTAATATTCGAAAGCAATGGTTCCAGGAAGCCATGGCTCAAAACGTATTTGCATAGATGTGCGCTTTCGCCAATTATGTTACACAAAGCCCAGAGGGCTTGACCACAAACTTCAGCATCAGACGATAATAGCAGATTCACCAAGGGTGGTACAGCTCCGGCACTCACCACTGCATTTGTGTGAGCTGATGTACTAGATGCTATGTTACCTAAAACCCAAGCCGCCTCAAACTGCAACTTTGGCTGATTTTGTACAAGTAGACAACCAACCATAATAGGGCAGACGCCATTATTGATGAGATCATCAATTGGTTGATCGTAGGTCGAAGAGACCATTCTTCGTGCCATTTGCACAGCAGCCATTCGCTTCTCAGGATTTATAGAGTCGCCAGCAGCAGTAATCATTTCTTTAATATCGTTTGTCATCTGTTCGCCTTCACTCGAAGAAATATCTCCCAGGTTTCGACGTAAAACGTCTGCTGCCTCCGTGCGTTTATTTTTGCGAAGCTGAACTGTGACTTCCCGGCGACAGTGGCGCATTTGATTTTGATCCTTCATATTATTTTTGTAATACTTTATGCGATTGTTTCCCTCCATTTTTCTGCCCGAAAAAATATAATATTGTATTGCTTATTAACAAAATTCTTCAAATTAAAATTTTGTATTTTTAGAGTGAAGAAAAATGGCTTGCCTAGAACTTAACTTAAGTTGGGCGTCAGATTTTTTCGTTTCTCAAATATTATAATATCGAACTAGAAAGTATATAGAAAAAAAAAACAAGATTATAAAACCTAGACGTTGATCAACATAACATCAATTCCATATGGTATGGGGTGGTAGCCAAGTTGAGTAAACAAAACCAATAATCAAGTGAAAAGTTCGACGCCGTGCTATAAAAGAACTGTTAGTGTTTCAAAGATCGAACGCACCGAGATGGTGTTCCCAAATATTGCTCAAAATTATAAAAATAATATCTGCTTGCGCGAACATGTTATAGTTATAGTGCGGCCTGTTCCCGTGTCGCAAAACCATCAACATTATTTATTTAGGCGCCAGAAAACAATACGAAAAATGTTGTCTATCAAAAAGCATAACAATAAACTTTTACAATAATTACACACCACTCGGTGAGGATGCCATGAGCCAGCAACGCGCGGGGTACACTGTAGCATTATAATAAATATTGGTTTATATTAGGTTGAACCTCCTTAGTGATCGAATCCATACAGTTTTGACTGGGAGGAAATACATTTTTTTCCTTCAAGAAATTCAACGACAAGAGTAAAGGAGTCTTTCTTTACTATCTATCTATCTATCCATCTATCTATCTATCTATTTATCTATCTATCTATCTACTCGTTGGGCGTTTGTTTGTTAGAAAAGGCTGTTCTTAGCATCCGTAAGGGCCATGGAGCTTAAATTTTAACCATGTGTTCAGTTCGAGCTTTTATCGGTTTTTTTTTCTTTTTAGATCCGCGGGGTGGAGTTATTTCTATTATTCAGGCCTACGTATATATAGAATGCTCATTGATACGTACACAGAGTAGGTACAGAGTTCTCATTCAAAGGTTATAGAATCTTTTGAACTGTTTCAATGTGAATTCAATCTGTTCTGTTTGGTGATGCATATTGTAAGTAACTTATGCCCTTTTTGTTTACAGTATTAATATCGCGCTTAATGTTAATGTTTGTTTTTGTATAGGAAAATAATAAAACGACGAAGTTAACTAATTCCCACTTCTCCCCCTTGATTATCGCATATTTATATTTCTTGAACAGAGTAATTTCCAATTACTTACAGCCGCACCTACATTCAAGACCATAAATCACATTGCAACATTGCAAACTCTAGTTGAATGCATGGAATGGCAAAAATATATGGTCTGTCTTAAAGAATCACTGTCAAAGAATTGAGTTGTAAGAACACGAACAAATCGCGGACAAAGCTAAATAATATGAAGAAAGACACAAACTCGGACGTAGTATGATGATGATGATGATGATGATGATAATAGTGACGACTTGTGCGAAAACGAAAGAAGTTTTTTTATAGTTTATTTCATACAGAGTAAATGCAATACCGTCAATAGCTTGGTGAGTTCTTGACTAGGCAAAAAACGAAATCACCTGAAAATGGCAACGAAACTGAAATGACAGCAGTCAAAGCCAAATACGTTGATTGCATAATAATTAGTTGCTGCCCACGACGCTTTCGAAGACATAATGCTCTAAGTAAGTATAAAGCTACTTAAGTATTATTTCTTTTACTGTTCAGCCCACCTTAGCACTCTCTGGCAAAACGCGTTGATCATAGCTCAAAAAGTTGTCACATTTGTGCCGCGGCACTTGTTTACTTTTTTATTTTTTTTTTTTGGTAACATGTCAAATTGCTAGATTTATGTTATACACAATGCGAAACGTGAGTCTGCAACTAAACGCACAAAATTAGTCAGCGCCAATAAAGATAGTTTTGCGTCGATTTTATGTTAAAATATATATAATATATATATATATATATATTTAAATTGCTTGCCGCCCACACACAGAAATCTATCATAAACATTAAAAGGTGTTACTCTCGAAGCCATAAAGTGGCAAAGTGGTTCTAATGAAAGTCACTTTAACCCTTTTCTTGAGTTGCACCGCAAAGCGTCAATTTTCGCGACATTTCATTTTCAGTCTTTGATTTTTTGATGGATTACTTGGCCTTACTCCTTTCGTGGCAGCTTTTTCGACTTTGCGTGTTCGTTATTATTGTATTTGTGCGTCACTAAGGATTTCTCTGCTGCAGCCGCCTTTCGTTAATTTCACGGCTTTGAATCCTTTGATTAATTGCTCCATTAGCATTTTGCTATTGTTTATCTTAGACGTTTGAAGCTTTTATAATTGCTTTTTGTGCTTGGATTAGCTGAAGTCGTTTGCGATGCTGTGCTGTGTATGTGTGTGTGTGTGTGTGAGAATGAGATTATGTATGATTCGTAGTCAACATTAACACCCTTTAATAGATGTCAGATTTCACCGTCGGGAGTATGTTTGAAGCATTTGACTTTCAGTGTGAGGAAATTCAATATTTATTTTTCAAAATTTGGTGAAAAAAAGAAAACTTGCTAAAAAATGAGCACAAACACGAAATCGAAAACATATCAAAAGTAACCAACTAAAAGTTTGAACGTGACATGATTCGTGGCAACTACACAAAGTATGTAAAATGGGACGTGAAGCAGAAGAAAGCATGCTATATAAATTACTGATAATAAGCATGTTTATGGTGATTTTAGAGAAGAGCTATATACCTGTGTAAAAGTTGCAAGGGTATTTGGTAAAATGCTTATATACCAAAAAAGTTTGCTATGACTTGTAAGGTAATGTGCTTACCATGCTTGGTAGCTTAAAGTGCGGCATGTCATTCCATGATAACATTGATCGTGTATAAATTAGTGGTTGATTCTCTCTTTAGCAATGTAATAATACATGGCAAATATATCACTTGAGAGACACCAGACACAGTGGCATACTCACACCAAAATCTTTTTTCTTAACTTTCATATCTATATATAAAGAGGCCAAGGCATTTTCTTTACCAACACTTTACGCTTAAACCATATAACCGATTTTGACATAAAATTTAACATTCGACAGTTTTTCATTTGCAAATGTGCACAATATACTTTTTAATAAAATTAGTTAGATATTGTGGGCGTAAAAACAGTTAAATTTTGTCACAAACAGAGCTACAGGGAAATGACACGACATTTTCCCATTTTTATAATTAAGGATATCATTTATAGCAGTGAACTGCATAACACATTTGACGGATTATAAATTATGACTTGTAAAAAAAAAAAATAATCTTAGACTAAGATGATGACTATGAAGCACCGTTGAGGCAATGACTGAGAGGGCTATTGAGTCCTTCATACGGATAAATAAACGTCATTATATTCCCCTCATGATTGGGTATTATTGGATGTTAGCAACTCTGCGTTCTAAAAATAAATTATGAAATTTAAATAAATGGTACTCAACTGTTTCGTATTGTCACTATAGTGGATGAACTCCGGGAGAACACTATTAGAAACAAATCATCAAAACTAGAACCATATTGTGTGACTCATACTTTTGTTTACTGATATCAGATAGATCTTTCATGTTCAATTTTTAACGATGACATTTTTCCGCTTCTATACAAAACATCAATTTTCCAATAATCCAACTGTAATTCGAGACAAGCGCATAGAAGTATCTCATAGTCTGCTTAACAACGCGTACGTGTCGCTTAGTTGTAATTAACTTGCTCATATCACGATACTAACTTTTTTTCATGCTACTTTGGTGGTATATGTATACAATATGCCGCTCAATTTTTTTCTTAATGACAAGAATGGCCCAGACCCAGACGATTTGTTCATTGTTTTCACTCGGTCTGTTGTCGCATTTTTATGCTTGAAATCAATTTGTAGCACTTTACTGGAAATTAACATTATTATTTTATTGTTATGCACCTTTCCTTTGAATACGTTTCTCTATTCTCATTTTTATTTGTACTCTTTTTTTAATGTCGCACGTCTGCATTCTCAATTAAAATACGGATTATATGCATTGTGAAAAGGTGTAAAAACCTTTTCTTTTTATGGAGTGAGTAAAGAAAAAATAAATACACCCTCTGAAATGTTGAAAGTGGAATCGTGCCGAGCTGGATGTTGAAGTATGAAAGTGTCACTTGCAAAATGATTGGAGCGTAAATTATTTCTTTGTTGTTTTTCCCTACTTCAGAATTAATGCTTGAGATAGATTTTGAGTGATGGAGTTAATTGAATGCACCGTAGCAGGAACTTCTGAATGTAACTTAAAGTTTAAGAAAATGTTTGGACAACGAAATTTGATGAATATAACTAAATAATCACAAAAAAATAAAAAAAAAATTATAATAATAATAATAATTGTTTCAAACTAAAGGCAGTCTTGACTACTTTGTGGTCCAAGTTGTCAGTAGAGTATGCCCTTTTTGTTTACCATATTGAAATAGGTTGTTCTGTTTTTGCACCATCGCTCACTCAGTAACAAATACAGACAACACAAATTCGTTTCCTATTAATATCAACAAATGCACAAACGTGGCAAAACAATAGACAAATAATAAAATAAATAAAAAAAATCTTAAAAATCGGTTGGCAAAATAAAATCATTTCTAGATCTCGATAACAGTCACCTATTATTATGTTCAGAATTATACTATTTTGGATTCGGCACCCAATCATATACACATTTCCAAAATATCATTGAAATCGGTTGTGTATTTTCGGAGACTAGATTTTTATATATTAAGAGACAGATAAGATATATTGTAAAAGAGGAGGTATGTATGTGGGTATGTATGTTACTTATAGACTCCAAAACGGCTTGGTCGATTTTGATTAAATTTTCGGTTAAACTCTAGAATGGTCTGGAGACTAATCAAGTAAAGTTTGGTAGGAAAGTCGGAAAATTGCATCCAATCCTTAGCTTACAAGACAAGTTTTCTAATATAAAGCAGTTTGTTATTTGGTATGAAATATAGTTTTTATGAAATATGAAGCAACTGCAAAACAAAAAGAAACAGAATTCAAATACAACCAGTCTCATGCTTTTAGTCGAATTTCAGCACACAGCAGGTACTTATGGTATTTAATTTTCAGTGCCCAATCATCGCAACGTGTGGTGAAAAAAACAACTTCCCCGAGACGTATAACTGAATTTGACCGAAAGATGTGATACAAAAAGCCCTTGGATGTACAAGCTATTTAAAAACGGCTGCACCTCTGTTGAGATTGATCTGCGTTCTGGCCAATCTTCGAGCACAATAACATCTAAAAATATTGTATTGAGTGTGAGCGATTTGCATATGGAAAAGATCCCCGATTTAAAGTCGGTCAGGGCACCGCCTTTATACGTAGCAAACACACAATTGAAACGAATGAGACGAATGCACTGAAGGCCATTCTTACAAATGACTTACAGCGTCAGTTTGCGGACACGCTGTAACGTAGATATTATTTAGTTGAATGCGAATTACTTCGAATATAATAAAATATGCCAACGCAAAGCTATGTTACGAACACAATTTTTTTTTTCTTAAACGTACTTAACCTTTAAAATTTTTTTTTTATTTTTTCTGCATAAGTATTTCATGTGAACTTCTTTGTTCAGGCTTATTTTTTCTTTTAATACAACGCTATATTAATTTTGATTAATTTTATAACTTTTTATTAATTATTTATAACTTCAAAGGTTATGCAACGTCTTTGTCTCTCTCTGTTGTACATAGGACACCGCGTGTAGCGACATGCATTCTTTAATTGAATAATTAAACTCTTCATTTAAAAAAATTTTTTTTTATAGTTTAAAGACGTAAAGACTTTAAAGCTCTACCGGACCAGAGTCATCACCTGCCTTTAATTTTATATATTCAATTGTACATTTGGATTATATATATATATATATATATATATTAGTTGTTTAGGAAGTTTTATTAACGCATTTTTTTTTTGTCTATTTTTTCTGCATAAGTATTTCATGTGAACTTCTTTGTTCAGGCTTACTTTTTCTTTTAATACAACGCTATTGTGACATATTTATTTTGATTCATTTTATAACTTTTTATTAATTATTTATAACTTCAAAGGTTATGCAACGTCTTTGTCTCTCTCTGTTGTACATAGGACACCGCGTGTAGCGACATGCATTCTTTAATTGAATAATTAAACTCTTCATTTAAAAAAAATTTTTTTTATAGTTTAAAGACGTAAAGACTTTAAAGCTCTACCGGACCAGAGTCATCACCTGCCTTTAATTTTATATATTCAATTGTACATTTGGATTATATATATATATATATTGGTTTTTGAGGAAGTGCTATGTTTATTGAATAACAGCGATATCTATATATATTATTTTTTTTTAACGTTCTTAAACTGAAATGTCCTTAAATAATTAAAATACTTAAAACAAATTGAAAAACTTTTTTTTTATTATTGTAGTTCTTTGAAGTTAAGTTGTGTGAAGTTGTGTCTTGACAGTGATCAGTGGCCTTTCTAGAATAGCATAACAAATTTAATTTTTTTTTGCTTTTGAATAAATATAAATAATCTCTAATCGAAGGGTTAATAATATCAAATTTATTTAAATCTTTACTTTGAAGGTACGCATGTGTAATGAAAGCAATGCTTGCTATTCTGTAAGCAAAGGACAGAAATCATAGACGGCAAAGTAATTGACCGTTGGGAAATGAACCCGTTACAAATCAAAATCAAACAAGGTTGCTGGCAACACCTACGAAAAAAATGTATTAATTGCATGTCAAGCGCGGCGACAAAAGGTCGTAGAAAACAATTAAATAAAGGTTAAATAAAGCAAACGTTAAGCAGTAAACACGTGAGCTTCGAAGGAGGTGTACGGGTCAGCGCAGAAGAACTAATTAACGAGGCAAGCACGCGAAAATTTAACGGGTACGTCGGACTTCCTGCGTAGTCTGGAGTAGCTTGTCAATCAGAGCAGGCCATAGAACAAATGTAAAATAGGTATACATAAAAAATCCATTAGCACTTGGTAAAAGTTCGAGACAGACGCGTCAAAATCAGCGCTTTACTTTTTGCTATTTTGACATTTATTAACCGAAATTATTTGTTGGTTTTTTGTCTTATTATTTTCACGGAAGTCTGGCGTGAAATAAATACGAACAATGCGACATTATAACTGAGAGCTGGGACATTCACTAAAAGTAGTCTGAGTAGAAAAGTAATCATAATAATTTGCGCGCTAAAAACGCTAAAGACTCATTAATCGCGGACAACGTGGACACGCATTATGCGCGAGATACACAAAATGCACACAGTCTGAGTAAATAACTGTCCGGACATTTTTCTTTTTCATTTGCTCGTTGCCTTAGTGCTCGCGACTTTCGAATTTCTTTCTAATTGTGCTTTGTGTGCGAGCAAGCGTCAATGTTAAATCGTAAGTGTAAGATATGAGTGTGAGGATTAACATTGTGTCCTTTGCGTGGCAGGTCCTGTCAAAATAGCAACAGCAGTAGCGCGAAAAAAGAAACAAAAACAAAGTGATACTCGTCACATTTAGTGAACCGCTGATAAAATGTTGTGCGATGCAAGGACGTCAAATCGCCAGGAGTCCTTTTGCATTTAACTTTGGTAAGAAGAGCAGGTTTTGTCAATTTTTTTGTTGAACTTTCTTTGTTTTTGTAACCATTTTCACATCTACCATTTCATTTTGGTTTTTAATTTCCTTTTGGGATTTCAAAGTGTATCCTTTTTGCAATCCGTGATTGCACGCATTAAGGTATTTTTTTCCAGGATTAAAAATGTTTGTGTGTGTACTTTACTCCAACGCTTACTTAATAGCTATCATTGCTACGTTTGTTGTAGCTGCTGTCCAGTCTACATGACCAACATGTTTTTAATATAATATAAGCAGATACATTTGTATCTGCGTATCTGTATGCTAGACGTCAGGAGCAACAACGAACTACGATAAGCCAAACTTTAATCTGCACTAATGTCCAAGCATGTGTGTCTGCATGCATTACGGTGAGTTTGTTATAATTTAAGCAAATATGTGGAGCGACTTTATTGCTTTGGGACACCTTGCGGAGGGGGATTTTGTATCTATATCACTTATTTCAGATACTTTTTACACGTAAATGCTAAAGTGTCGCCTGTGCTGGCTAGCCCCATTAAAGTCACCAAGCGGACATGTGTTGGCAAAATTATTTCGGAATTGGCAAAGAACCGTTTTCAGGTGAATAAACTCATAAAGCTTGGAATATTATGAGAAGTTTACTTTGGAGTCTTGAAAGAAAGTGATATTGGTTATTAATCGTTGTCGAGGTAGTTATTTTCACTGAACTGAAACAACTTTTTCCAGAAAACAGAACAGCTTTAAAATTTTGACAACCGACTGGAGGGATATCACTTAAAAGTACTGACCTACGTAGATAATCTTAAAAGAGAAAAGAATGAATTTGTTTGTTACAATCGTTTAAAATAGAAAACATAATCCAAGCATAATCTGATATCTAAATAATCAATAACTAACATAAACTAAGATGCTCCGAACATTCAAATATAACTCTTCGATTGACAGATACAAAAAACATAGTTTGTTTTGTATTTACACATAGGGTTTTTCGAAAAGTCCTAACTTATTTTTTAAAATAAAACGCAAAGGGCTTTTACCTTAAAAATTTTATCATTAGCTAAAAGTGTAATTGATTCAATTAGTAATGGCATATAACATCGTTCAAATGGCCTTCATACAGATTCTTCAATTTTAGATGACTCGGGTGAGTGATTGCACTGGTCACTGGTTTTTTGGCGTAGAAGAGCGACTTTAAATATTCCCAAAGAACAAAGTCTAACGGCATTATCACACGATCTCACCGGCCAATTGACATCGCTGTTTAATGAGATCAATCGATCCAAAAAGTGTTCACGCAACAAATGTCACGATGTTCAACCGAGATAATCTTCGAAACCGCCCAATCGATTTAAATGAAATTTGGGGAACGTTTATGGATTGAGTGTAGTTTTGAACATAGTTTAGCCAAACCAAAAATTTTTTATAATTTTTAAAAGAGTAGTAACCAGTGCGTGTCTAGTACAATGTAATATGTGAAGTTGCTTTATCCATGTGCATAAGTGTCTTATAGTCCCATCCGTTGCAAAGGCGAAAGATGACATTGCACGAAGAATTACTTCTGGTGTTTATTTGTGTCCTTTGCAGGCATTCTTACTTCTAACATCATCGTATACGATACCTCTGATAAAGCAAAATCCCTTGAATATGTGACATGAAGCTGTAGTAAATAAGTTGAAAGATTGGTAGTAAAGAATGGTGGAGACTCTGAAGTATATTATGTTTTACTAATTGGAAGCAGCAAGCTTGGCATGACTGGATCTTGTATGCATAACTTCTTGGCTGATAGATAGCTCAATGCGGAGTTTGTATTTCTAGGTGGATGACCTTTTTCGAAATATTATAACGCAACTGCTTTAGAATATAAATTATTGTAATAATACTATGATAGCTAAATTTATTAGCGTTAAACTTTTTCAATCAATTCGAATTTGTGAAATTTAAAATAGTCTTTGGCAATCAAAGTTGCGCACAGCTGCGTAAGTTAGTGCACTAAACATTTTTTAAATCTCAATTTTTATTGGTTTTATCTGCAATAAATAGCATAAATCTGACAAATACAAACTCGAACTTATGCAAAATTGGAAGCAATCTCGTATGCAGCCTGCATGAGCATTTAAGCAGTAAATTATATTAAAGACAAAAACTTATTGATTGCGACTTAACTTGACCCTCGAACCCTCAAAGTGCCTCGACCAAGACTGAGTTTCAGCACTTGACACCTTTGAAGTTGCGGAAGGCAACAACATTTTCGAGCTCATGCACACACACATACAAGGAATTAAAATGCACACCGATACACTGTAGCATATAATGTAAATAGCAAATAAATTGGATTATCCTTTGATTCATTCACACTATGTCGCCTACACGAAGTTGTATAGCTAAGAGACGAAATTGGAGTGGAGCTTGCGGAAAGAGGCTGGTACGGCAATCTATCTCGATATCACCAAACTTCGGTACAAGTGTAGGCATAATTTATATGCTCACCATATTTCAAATGTCCTTTTGAGTGCGACATAAGTGCATTCATTAAGATTGTATTTGCAGCGTGTCTACGCAGCGGCAGGACAGCGTAGTGTTTGAGGCGATAATTGCATGCGACGAATTCTGTGATTTGATTTGATGCGACTCGACGCAGCCCGACACGATTCTACTCGATGCATCATAGTTTTGAGCAGTCATCGTCTAGGGCGCTGATTGCAGCGTAAACCCAATTATTCGTGTTGCTGGTAATTTCGCCCAAAAAGTATTCATGTGTTAAAGTAGACCTTCTTCAAAGGTTTGGGGTCAAGTGGCTAAAGCAGCTTGGAAGTAGTTGAAAATCTCGGTTTGTTTTCCAGGGAATAAATTCTCGTTTACACATTTCACACTCAACTGACTTTAAATAGGCTCTACGCGAACACATGTCAATCAGCATTAGCCGCAGGCATCTGACAACAACCCACGACGTTAAAAATAATAAAATAAGAAAACCACAAAAATACTTCATAATCGTGATTCTAGCTTGTTCTGCCGTTAGCATTTTTTTTATAACGAAAAAGTTGCGCATATTTTTAATGTTTGTTTTTAAATTATTTTTATTTTTTCATTGAAAATTTATGCAACCACATATGTCAGCAGCGTATATCTCAAAGGTTGGACAGCATTTTTTCGACATCCTTGCTACTGTTTCAACATTTGACTAATATCCTCGAGTTATATTTCTTGTTATTTTTGTTTCCTCTTGCTTCGACAAAATTTGCATTTTTGCATTTATATCCTTCTGTCTGACTTAAAGAAAAAAAAAACGGTGCAAAATCTCCGTTGCTGTCTGCAATTTTCTTATGAAAAATTTAATTGTCAATAAAAATTTACCGTGCGGAAAATTTGTTGTGCAAACAAATAAATTGAAATGCTTATGAACAAAAATATAAAAATTAAAAAAAAAAAAGATGATAACATCCTAAAGCTGCTGCACAATGAGAAATCGGACAGACATGCATTATTTTTATACGTTTCGTTGACTTTCAAAAGCCAATAAATGCGGTTCAGCCAAAGGATAATGAGAATGCGCATCGCACTCGCAAATATGTACTGACATCAAAAGCCCGAAAGAAGCTCTATGCAAATGATTTCGTTGCTCAAAAGTTGCATTGAGTGCGTTTTGCTTTTAAACTGTGGGAAACGTTTTGAGAAATGCATGCACATTTCACATTTCAACAAATTCGAAAGGCTTCTTTGGCTCGGTGCCATACAGGCGGTGCTGTTTTAAATAAAAACGAAGAATAGACTAAGTCTAGGGAGCACATCTCTTTAGTGAACACTATTCTCGATTTCCAGGATTTCTATACTCTTTGCGAGCTGTGAATAGTATTTATGGATCATATAAAAAGTCGCCGCGTTTTTTTTTACATTTTTGAACAAAAATTTTCTTTATTAAAAATTAATTTCAATGAAGTACATTTTTATTCATTATTATTATTATTAATTATTAGTTGCTTAACAATTACATCGGTGTAGAACTTCTGTGGTTTATTAGCGAAAAACTTGGCCAAGCGGCTCTACGGTCGGCCAATTTTTTACTATGAAGAGAGTTTTGCAGAGACCGAAACAAATTCCAATCCCACGAAACACTCAACATAACCGTGTTTGCCGTCAATCTAGGCTTTGAAGTCATTTGTGGAAGGTCACCGGCCTTTGAATATGATTACTTGCTTTGGATATTATGGTAATTAATCCATTTTTAATTTTGCCTGAAATGTCACCTTCCAAACACATGTTCATTTAACACAATCAGATAGTGTTGCCAATTTACACCAACACCATATAATGGCAAAAACCGCGGAGATTTTTTATATGACCTATTATTATAACTCTGTTGTAAAGTAACATAGTGATGGGGATATAGGACTTCCCATAAGGCATATTTTCCAATCAGCTGAACGAAACGAAATAAGTTGATTTAGCTATAACGGACAATTTCTTCATTTGAATTTACGAGTATGACATTTAACCTTGTTTTTAGACTGGAGGGGTGAACATTCGCCTGTATTCCGGTTGGAGTTTTTGTGAAAAAACGACTCAAAAACGACAAGTTGGTATTCCCGTTGTCGTCTCCACAGTCAAACGACGAAATTCAGTATTCTCTAACTTGCGACGAGTAGAAAAACGACTGTGAAATATTCGTATTCTGTCACCAGCATTTGAGGTGGCGACGCTGAAGCGAGTGTAATGAAAATTAAGAATTATGAAAATAACAACGCTGCGAGAATTCTAAATTTTTGTTTCAGAAATGGTACAAAATCCTGAATAGGCTAAGGGTTTTCGAAATGGCAGAAAAAACTTATATAATAAATGTTTCTGGTAACAATTAGCACAAAAATAAGATCGCTTGGACCTCCAGTCTGTGATGGTAACGGTTGGCACAAAGTAAATACCTAATAAATTGTAAATAAATAAATATTACAACAAAATTTCCAAAACATTAATTAAATCAAAATTTTAATTTAATAAATAAAAATTAAAATAAATTAATTAATATTAAAGATATGGAAGGACTGGTATGGTAAGGTAAAAAAAGACTGGTGATCAATAAATCTTAAGCCAGAGTAACAGGAGGAGGCGGAATGAGCAGATTCCTTTGTCATCGTTGGAAGAAGCGGTGGAAATTTTAATGCAAATCCAATAGGAGATATTGCAGGATTCGGTGAAGAAATTGTAGAGCTGACTGACTATTGGCGAAGAGACGCCTAATATAAATTGTGAAAGTGGCGAAAATATAAATAAAGCATTTGCTGTCCCCGATACCGACAATGACGAAATAACCACCATTTCAACAAGTTAATAACAAAGCCGCTGAAAAAGAAAGGATTTATTGCCAAAAGCAAACTGAGGTGCAACAAGAAAAGGGCAATCGCTTGGAGTCCATTAAGGGCTATTTAGAAGACATTACTCGAAAGAGGCTAGAAAGTGAAGAGAAACACTTTGAAATGTATGAATTTTATGTTTTTTTATTTAAAAAAAATGAAATTATTTACAAAAATGCGAAAAATAATAACCCAAATTAAAGTAGCGCTGATAACTTTTTATTTGTCTTTTGTGCTAGTGTTCGACAACTTTTCGTCGTCGTCTCGTTGTATTTAGGGCATACCGACTTACGAGTGACACGACAGAATATTAATTTTAATAAAAATAAAATATTTTTAAATTTGGTTCAGTTTGGACTAAAATTTGGAAGGAGGAATCATACACACAAATCCTGAAAGATTCGAAACCCTAAGCAAACATAAAACGAACTTAAAGTTTTGTTTTTTGACTTATCTAACTTCATTTAAGTCCTTGGAATTGCAGTTCCATATGACTACATTGGGCCCCTTGAGTTGAAACATTGGCCCCAACGAGTTGAAATTATAATACAAAACACCTACGAAAGGCTCCCCTTAAAGGGTCTTGGACACGATCATGCGTCACATATAGAATACTTGAAGCAAAATCAAAATCGTTTTGATTTTTCGTCCAGCATGAGATTTATGCAATTTCTTTGGAACGTTTTCGCTGCGGCATACTGTAAGCTATCTCATTTGCGCCTTCAAAAAGTTAGTTTGTATAAGAGAGATAAATGTAGACATCGTGGTAATAGTGTCATGCATGTTAAGCATACATACGCTGTTTCTAGATTGACATCAAGACAACAATTGACTGCTTTGCACAATCGTGACCGTTCTCACCTTCATAAACAAATGTTTGATACTGCTTTTGGACTGTGTCCAAGACGATTACGGTTGTTTTAAGAATTTTGTTGTCGTTTACGTGAGTTTTCAGTAGAATCCTTTTCATACCATATCCACGCAATATTATTTTGTATAGCTTTCCTACAAAAAGTTCATTCAATTTCAAGTGGTTTGAACGTGCAGAGTATTGGGCGTAGATGCATTTAACTTTCTTACTTGTTTAAATATAGAAATTGGCAATAAACCCACTCTGTTAAGGGAACACAATCTTTACTTTTTAACACTATATTTTAAATGAATACTTCTTTTGGACAAAAGTCGGCTTCACTTTATATTAAACAATTGCTATAGAAAATATTATATCACTGCATTTTATTTATTTAAAAGATTACAAATGCTAATTATGAAGAGCTCAAAATAAGAATAGCTTAATGTTCATCAGGGAATGCGTTATAATGCAGAATGGTATAAATTTTGTTCTTGATCCAGCTCTTCGGATGTGGCGCGTAAGCCTTGGTAGACTCTTGATACACCAAACAGGCCATGTCTGCGAACGAGTCCATAAAATCGAATAAATGAGTAATGTCATATGTGATGATCTCAACATTTGGATTTTTACGCCGCAGATGTTCCTCGTATATTTTGCATACACTGTCCAAACATTCTTTGACGCTATTGTAATAGCTATAAGTACGTGTACTCGGACGTGCATCAGGTTGAATCAACAAAATTGTACTGGACATAATGTTGGTTTACGAATATCGACTTATTTTCTTCACTTTACCGATTGCTCCTTAATCAAAGATTTAAGTTTGTACTTTATAACTTTAACAAAAAGAGATGGTATTTTATACCACGAACGTTTACGAATTCTTTTCAGAAATTTTTTGCTTTTGAAGCTTCAGCAAATCAGCTGACTTCTGAAATATACTTAGGGCACTCTTAAGCTCGCCATTGTGAAATTGTTGTGAATGGCAACGCTGCCCAATCACATGGTATAAGTGAAATAAAAATTTGAGTATAGAAGTTCAATATTATTATTTTGTATAGCTTTCCTACAAAAAGTTCATTCAATTTCAAGTGGTTTGAACGTGCAGAGTATTGGGCGTAGATGCATTTAACTTTCCTACTTGTTTAAATATAGAAATTGGCAATAAACCCACTCTGTTAAGGGAACACAATCTTTACTTTTTAACACTATATTTTAAATGGACACTTCTTTTGGACAAAAGTCGGCTTCACTTTATATTAAACAATTGCTATAGAAAATATTATATCACTGCATTTTATTTATTTAAAAGATTACAAATGCTAATTATGAAGAGCTCAAAATAAGAATAGCTTAATGTTCATCAGGGAATGCGTTATAATGCAGAATGGTATGAATTTTGTTCTTGATCCAGCTCTTCGGATGTGGCGCGTAAGCTTTGGTAGACTCTTGATACACCAAACAGGCCATGTCTGCGAACGAGTCCATAAAATCGAATAAATGAGTAATGTCATATGTGATGATCTCAACATTTGGATTTTTACGCCGCAGATGTTCCTCGTATATTTTGCATACACTGTCCAAACATTCTTTGACGCTATTGTAATAGCTATAAGTACGTGTACTCGGACGTGCATCAGGTTGAAGCAACAAAATTGTACTGGACATAATGTTGGTTTACGAATATCGACTTATTTTCTTCACTTTACCGATTGCTCCTTAATCAAAGATTTAAGTTTGTACTTTATAACTTTAACAAAAAGAGATACAAAAAGAGATGGTATTTTATACCACGAACGTTTGCGACTTCTTTTCAGAAACTTTTTGCTTTTGAAGCTTCAGCAAATCAGCTGACTTCTGAAATATACTTAGGGCACTCTTAAGCTCGCCATTGTGAAATTGTTGTGAATGGCAACGCTGCCCAATCATATGGTATAAGTGAAATAAAAATTTGAAGCAAATATAGAGGTATATAGGGCACTCTTAAGCTCGCCATTGTGAAATTGTTGTGAATGGCAACGCTGCCCAATCACATGGTATAAGTGAAATAAAAATTTGAGTATAGAAGTTCAATATTATTATTTTGTATAGCTTTCCTACAAAAAGTTCATTCAATTTCAAGTGGTTTGAACGTGCAGACTATTGGGCGTAGATGCATTTAACTTTCCTACTTGTTTAAATATAGAAATTGGCAATAAACCCACTCTGTTAAGGGAACACAATCTTTACTTTTTAACACTATATTTTAAATGGACACTTCTTTTGGACAAAAGTCGGCTTCACTTTATATTAAACAATTGCTATAGAAAATATTATATCACTGCATTTTATTTATTTAAAAGGATTACAAATGCTAATTATGAAGAGCTCAAAATAAGAATAGCTTAATGTTCATCAGGGAATGCGTTATAATGCAGAATGGTATGAATTTTGTTCTTGATCCAGCTCTTCGGATGTGGCGCGTAAGCCTTGGTAGACTCTTGATACACCAAACAGGCCATGTCTGCGAACGAGTCCATAAAATCGAATAAATGAGTAATGTCATATGTGATGATCTCAACATTTGGATTTTTACGCCGCAGATGTTCCTCGTATATTTTGCGTACACTGTCCATACATTCTTTGACGCTATTGTAATAGCTATAAGTACGTGTACTCGGACGTGCATCAGGTTGAAGCAACAAAATTGTACTGGACATAATGTTGGTTTACGAATATCGACTTATTTTCTTCACTTTACCGATTGCTCCTTAATCAAAGATTTAAGTTTGTACTTTATAACTTTAACAAAAAGAGATGGTATTTTATACCACGAACGTTTACGAATTCTTTTCAGAAATTTTTTGCTTTTGAAGCTTCAGCAAATCAGATGACTTCTGAAATATACTTAGGGCACTCTTAAGCTCGCCATTGTGAAATTGTTGTGAATGGCAACGCTGCCCAATCATATGGTATAAGTGAAATAAAAATTTGAAGCAAATATAGCGGTACAGTTCATACCATCGTTGTTACCAAAAATTTGCAACAATAACATACTATTTATTGTACCTATTTCTGCACCAATTTCAATAAATTTAATCTTTTCTGTCTATTTTGTCATTTTCAATTCTTTGTTTAAATTCAACTGACAGTTGTGTTTACGAAAACAGCTGATGCGTACAAAATTAAATACAACTCTGGTACGTTTACACGTTTTCGCTTTTGTTGTCGCTTAATGCGAGAGTACCCCATGACTGAAAACGTTCGACTGACAAAAATGTGAATGCAAAGAAGTAAAAGGAAAAATAAAACACTTCATATATATGTTTATATTATGATCCAAGAGTTGTAATACCAAACAACTTTCTAATTAACTGTAGTTCTTCGGTAAATTCGCGCGCCCTAAGCTCAAGCTTTTGCGATGGAGTGCAGTCTTTAAAGAGCTCGACTTTTTCCAGTTCCTAGATTTAATGTTTTAATTACATTTTAACTCCACCCTTGGAAAGTTAAAGTTCATTCCCAGATTTTTATAATTTGCATAGCTATGCTTATTGACTATGTGTCACTTGTTTGGTAGTAGTAAATATTATGCAAAGACAGAATTAACATTAAAAGGAGTGACTAATAGGCTTTCTGAACAATAAAGTGCTGTTTACTTATGCACGAGTGCCGGTAATCTCTGAAACCGAGGACTCCACCAATTTAGACATGGAGGAGTTATTACAATGTAGTCTGCCCACCGAAGGCGTAGTGTCAAACACTGATGTCAGATTTTTGAAGCTAGAAACTTTGCCAATAAAGATGTCCTCAAGGAAACGACCAACGGTGTAAAAGGGGTTTTTGCGAATCCTAATAAGTCCCTGCCCTATAATACAAACATTAAGGCTACCATTCATATGAAAGACAATGAGGAGGTAGCCAACTATTTCAATGGCGAAATGAAAAATTTGCTAGCAAATAAAATAATACGACCATCCAGATCGCCATATAATAATCTAATCTGGGTAGTAGACAAGAAGGGGACAGATGAGTTGGGCAATAAGAAGAAGGTCCATGTAATCTATTTTAGAAAACCGAATTCGAAAATAATTAATGACAAGGATCTCATTTCGATCGTAATGGTCATACTGTCAAATTTAGGGGAATCCAACTATTGCACTACAATCGATCTGATTTCCAATTTATCTGATTTCCAACAAATTGAAATTTCTGAGAGAGACAAAAAGCTATCGGCGTTAGCCGTAAACAACGGAATATACAGAATTTTGCAGGCTGCCGTTTGGACGCGCCTAACATATTCCCAAAAAAGCAATGTTACCCATTGAAAATAAATTAAAAAACGAGTCCCGAAAAATGCACCACAAAGAAAAAGTTACAATTTGAAAGCATACTTTTCAGCACTAATATCCCTTCATCACTGCATTATTGTAAATATATAATTTTCAAATTTATTCATGTAGACACCGCAAATTTCGAAATTTCCACATGAAGGCAATTAATAATATTGCATTAGTCTCACACTCTTCTACCATACCCCAGCGAAAACAGAATGCACAAAAGTGCATGCATCATTGTGCGTTGCCATCTCGAAGTACACCGAACAATTATACAGGATAATTAAGTTTATCGTTCGTTGCCCGTCTTCTTGCATTCATTGTTGCAGTAGATGTGAAATATTTACTTATGTTGCTGCAGCAATGACAGATTACATTTTCCTGCCGCCCCACACATCAGTTCCGCCACGGAATGTGTTTGGCTTTATAGCTGCCATGTAAGTCTTGGACCATTCCGAAAGTCGTAGAATGAGTGGAACTGCATAGAATTTTGGTTATTATAAACATGATTGCGCATATTATTTATACTGAAAAGTGTTTTATTACACACTCACCTACAGCAATTTAGACTTATCGAAATGAGTACAGTTGTGAGTGACTTTACAGAAGTGTCATAAATTGATATGGCCAAAAGTGATTATTGTAAGTGACTTTGGCCGGCAGGCAGACTGGCTGACTGAAGATACTCGTACTTTGTACTCCATTTATGCTGCGTACGCTCATTAATCATCACTTGTCAAATTTCGAAGTCAATAAATTGCAAATGGTATATTGTAGCAAGTGTTTCTAGGTGTCCATTGCACAATCATATTAAACTGAGCTAAGCATCGTGTGCTACTTCAGGGGTGGTGTAACTTTGAGCTTCACAGCGTTACTTTGTATGCCGTTGCAAATGTTTATGTCTTATGAAGGGTTAAGCTGGAACATACGCAGCGATTTGTGTTCAGAAAATATTATTTAAGTAAAGGCGCTTCAGCCTTTAGTGTGCTATTACAAGTATCAATACAATTTTTTGGTGTTGGTCCAGTCTGTATACCTTAGCACAGTTCGTAGACTGCTAGCTCCATATTTGACAAGGTTGCTCCTATTATTACCTTATATACAAATCATGTTCTTCCACGTTAATCTCTGAAACCACCCAACCTATTTCAATGAAATTTTGGTAGTGTGTATAGAATGGATTCTTAAATTCACTCGATTTGGCTGGACTACCAAGCATAGTCTGTTATTGGTTCACCAAATATTTTGCTTCTTAAATTAAGTCGTTCATACTGTTTAATAGCACTCGTTTGATGATTAAACAAACCATAAGTCATTGAAGTGATAATATTGAATGAAAAATTTAGAGGAGAAAATGTATACCTGCCATGCATTCCAAAGGTTTAAGGTTTCGAATTCGCTTAAACTGTGCATTGACCAATAAATAAGGAGAGTAGAGTTAAACTAGTAGGTATATATAAATTACATAGTATGTGAAACATTTCTTCATCGAATTCAACCATAATATTGCTTGTTTCTATTTCACGGTAAAATGATTCAATTTGAATTAAGTAAAATTTTAAGTAGAGCAAGAAATGCTTTGTATAATTTTGGTTAAAGTTGAATATCATTGACATCTGGTTTTATGGTATAAAGAAGAAGCATAAAAGAAACGAACGAAACTTTTGATGCTTGGTCTGTATAAAATTAATTCTAAAAATAAAACAAGCATATTTTCCTTAAAAAAAAAAACAAATACATAACAAATACATACATGACTACTTAGAATTCTACTGATGAAATAATTTTTAAAATCGGATAAGTACTTTCGAAAATTAGCTCTAACATTCAAACAAACAATTTTACTATTGCAAATTATTGCATGATTAAGGTCATAACTCAACACTCTCATTTTAATACTAACACCAACCAACCTCTGTAGGGCTATTGCGGTGGCTGTTACTATTTCTGTTGGTTATTGTAGAATCTGTACATTACATATAACAAATCATTAGAAATATTTTTAAGAAAGTTTTTAATTAGGGTTGTTTGCCTTATTCAGATTTTTCTATTAGAGCAGCAATATTTTACAACTACATTATAAAAAAGTTCTGAAATAAATAATAGAGACCTCTCCAACCATTATTCCCCATTTTTACCGCAATATTTTAAAAATTTTTCATGGGATGCACTTAACATCATCAAGTGTCAGATAACAAAGACATTACAAAACCGCTTTAAAAGTCTAAAGAAAAAAATCATAACATTTTTCTCTAAAATCCTGCATAAAAAACAGAACAAATTTATGCAAATTGTGCGTATTTAGGCAATTTTACACGCGTGAAGTATTCCGAGTAAGAAGAAAAAGGTCGTTAAAGCGAATTACAAATTCATGGCAAGATTCGTGCTAAATCAATCAAGGAAAACTACTAAAAACCAGCCAAGAAAAGCGAGTGCGAGCTAAGTTCATAGGAAAATCGAAAGCAGAAAATGCTAAAGTTAATTTGATAGAAGATACGGCAGTCGCAGAGAGCCATTTAACCCATTAAGTGCAACGATCGAAGAATAAAGTGCGCCGCATCGCTGTAAATTATTGCTGCATATGCAAATAAAAGTAAATTGAAAAAGTAAAAAAGAAATTTAAAAAAAAAATAAACGAAGAAGATATTTATAATTTTGGCCTGTCGAAATATTTTTTCGTCCCTTCTACAACTCTCCTTGCAATTGTCGTCACCCTCTTCGCCTTAGATAGTCTCATATGCAAATCACTTGCCTTGTAACCAAATCGTTGTGCCATAAAAATCATTCAAGCGCAGCACGCAGTAAAAATCACTTTTCTTTTGGCAGCTACACTCGATTTTCTCTGCCTTGGACGGGGCAAAAAAGTGTCGACATTTCAGCGGAACTGATTCTGAATTCTAAGTATCCTGTTTGCATGCTGGTATCGAAGTTGGAGTTTCACTCGCCCGGATTAGCATACGCAAAATTACTGATTTACATACGTTTCGATACACTCGCACAGACACAAAATTCTTTTTCCTCCGTTTTTTTTTTTTTTTTTCGGTTTGACTCAAAGGGGTTGTCATTGAAATTGGTTTATCATTTGGTCGTTTCTTTTTTTTTGACTTCTTGTGTACCCAAAACAGTGTCACAAGTTACAGCCTTGTTCATTTACCCATCCCCGTAGTAGCAACATTGATACTACACCACCGATAAAAGGGTAATTCTGGTAATTTATATGTGAATTTTCACTCGTTGTGTTGTAGTCATGTAAAAAAGTCAATTCTGATATTGTTGACATTATGTCAGATAAGTGAAATTACATGTTTCTCTGTTTACTGATTTCTTTGTTTTGCCTGTTTTTGTGGGTTGCGCTTCATAATTTATGCATTTCTTTTTTAAAATTTTTTATAGTTACAAAATACGAAAAATCTCTGTATAAAATATAATGACAAACTATTTCATAATATTCAAGTGAGAAATATTATAACTGAAGTGTACTGATAATATCCACCCAGAAGAGGGACTAGCCGCTAAAGAAGGGCTATACTCCTGTATCCTTAAAATACATTTATTAGTCGGCCTCTCGACTTCTCCCGTGACTGTTGGAAACCGCATTTATTAACAGCTCCCCATATGTCAAATTCTTAAAACGTCTTGCCTTGACTTCATAGGTTTGAACACAGTTTCTTGTTCAAGGCAGAAATATCAAATCGACTAGAAATTTTGACCTAAGAGCGCCAATAAGACTGGCTCACGGTCGATAAGTTTAGGGTGGAGTTCAAAATATAGACGGCATACACTAAGCTGGTTTTCTGATTTCGCCTCTTATCAGAATAACTACTTTGTTTCTATTATAGATCTATCGATCTAAAATTTGGACTGATATCTTTAAAATGTTATGGACATAATTCCAAAGGTTTATCCAATACCCTTACTGGAACCTATAGCCAACATACGGAATGTTTTTCAGAAAAATAAATTGTGTCATCATCAAAATAGACTTCATTAATGGTGCCACACATATTAATGACCCTCTCAATAATTGAGTTACTTTTGGTGTCTTTTTTATTTTTAGAATCTTCTAGTATGGATCATAAAATTTGTAAGAGATTTTTTAGAGATACTCCTAGTTATTATTCAAGTTCATCAGACTTTCTCATGATTTCAGTTTCAAACGCATTTATGATAATGAAATTCTACTTCTAAAACAAATTACACAATTTTTAACAACGCTATACTTCATCAGCCGCGCAGAGACCCCATGCGGACTATTAGCAAAAACAAAGTGCTGCACAAATGCAATTGCCACAAATACTTCTTGCTGACACTGGGGCGCAACATTCAAGGCAGACAACCTGCAATGGTGCGATCATAATAATAATTTTAATAATTATGTAGCGAGCAACGATACACATGGTCGTGTTGTTGCTTAATGTAACGCTGATGGTCATGATGATGTTGATGGCGATGACAATGATAATGACGATGAACACGTGCAACATCGCATGCTTAAATGCCACACGCCCCAAAACTATGACCACGATCAGCCGTTAAAGCAGATCGTTTCGCATAAAGTGCAACTTTGATGTTTGTGAACGTTTTATGACGAGATCATTGACGTGGTTGTGTGGTTGATGCCATGTAGTTTGACGTTGTCTGCTTTAAACTGCTAGATCGCCTTGAACGATCAGTTTGCTGATTAAAAGAAGCAGAAGCAAAACAGTGTCACAAACTAAGAGATATTTATCTGATTTAGAGCAGGTGGAAATGTTGACGTCGTTCTATATTATTTTTGTGTCTCAGTTAAGTCTTAGGTTATTTATTTGAATAAGATACGTAACAATGTGAGCTAGTATGACCACTGTATAAGCAGTAATACTGATAGCAGCACTTTGTTATGCACTTCTTGCTTAGATATATATTTCAGCACACTGTGCGCACTTTGACATTTCTTTATGTAGACATTCGAGCAGTTTAACTTGAGAAGCCTCGCGTGCTCACAACCAATAATATTTTGTCTAATAACTGTTTCTTTACTAATAACAATAATAATGTTGAGAGATGAACATGCATTTGTGACTATGACTTTTTAAATGTGCTATTCTGTTGAAGATGCTGCGATATGAATCTACTTCAATGTCTGCCCTCTTCAAGTCATATCCATAGTCGTCATCGTAGAAGTTCATCCTCCGCATGTATTCGATGACTCGTGCCACACATCTGGAGACACTTTATGGACTCCCTTCATTTCGAGAATGCATTTGTCGTGTGTCGTCGTTTAGGAACCGAACCGCACCGAACCGAACCAAACTGAACCTACGCATTTCGAGCGTTGAGCCCCAACGGCACAACATCATCGCAACTCCCATATTTATCGTGTCGTGTGTGTGCTTGACGTCTTATCCCAAGCAGTCGCTTCTGATGCTGCAACAATTTCGAATGTAAATTAAGTAAAAATTGTATTTGAAGTGTTGCTTCACTGCCTCCTCATCGCGGCTTGACTTGTGTTGGCTTCTGAGTGAGTTTGAGTTTATTTCTGCTTCATTTTTTTTGTGATTGTTATCTTTATGAAAAGTTTTTCAGTGCGTTAATTGCGTTCGGAGTTGCATGATTTTTAATGGTTCTTGAAATTGAAAGCAAAAATTACTTCAAACATTGTTTGGGATTTTATAGAGCCTACTTTCTTCTACAGCACTTAGTAGCTAAGAAAAGAATGAACTTTTAATCTTAGCCTTTTCTTGAGTCATGTAAGATTGAAATTAATTCAATAGCAAAACTGAGATATTAAACCTCTCTGCCTTCAGAATATTCTTGAACATAGTTCTAGCAGGACCAATTGCAACCTAACTGAGAATAGCAAATTTAATCTTATGGAGGTCATTCTCCTCCTTGACACTGTTAACTTATTAGGCTCTAAGACTTTCGTTAGTATGGAAAGGCATTTTTAAGGGATAAAACGTTTCATTCACACCAGTATGAATAGCTGCTTAACACGGGAGCCTGTTAAAGCACTCATAACTCTGGCTTGCTTTCGAGGTGGCCGAGATATTCGAGTTATTGAAATGGCCGCAGATAACATAAAGACTACTTACCTCAAACTATACAATTTCATTTATTAAGGGAAGCTTCTTAAATGGCCCATAGCTTAAGGTTCTAGTTCAACTAGCTCAACAGTCTTTTTGTATGTGCCTTAATAACTGACATTGCAACGAACTTTTTGTAAACTGTGTCATACAAAAATTATAAAATTATTATTAAAAATTTAACAAGTTCGAAATCTACTAAAAACAATCTTTTCATGTAGGTTTACGCATCAACAACAGTTTTAAGTTATAAGTAGCACAACGTTGAGGCACCAAACTCATGTTCGCACTTGACACTCGCCACTTGAAACTGTGTTCGCGGCTGCTGTTGTTGCAGCCGTACATGAAGATCGCCTTCAAGTTGTTTTTCCTGATAATTTGATTTTTTTTTTTGTTTATACTTTTGAACACAACATTTTCTGGTGTTTTGATTGCCTGCAGTTGTTAGAAAATTATTATTATTATTATTGTACTTTATGGTTGATAGTTGGATATTTCATTTTTTCTCTTCTTTTCTTGAAGCGTGCTAAGACCCTAGCAGCCGTGTGAGCCCATCAGTAAGTAGCATTTGGGAGAAAGTTGATGCATTTTGGCGTACAGTTTTTTTTTTAAATCTCTTTCGGAGCAGTTGTGATGCTTTAATTTCTTCGTGGAGAAATATTAAATGCTTGTAATGCTTGTTTTGTGTTTCACATTAAATTGCTGGAGATAAAAATCTGAGCTGGGCACGTGCGTTTATGAGTAGGCTGCTAAGAATTTAAGTGAATAATTTTTTTAATTTGTGCTTCTTTATATTTTTATTATTATTATTTTTTTTATGATCAGAATTATACAGAAAAAAGTTGTTAACCGTTATATTTTGCTCCACCGTGTGGTCAACTTTGCACTAATAGTCATGGAGCACGAAGAGTAGGCGGTGGCCATATTCATGGATATACAACAAGCTTTCGACAGGTTGTGGCACTGTGGTCTAAAATAGAAGCTAAAACGGTCGCTCACTCCACAGCTGTTACAGCTTGTAAGCAGTTACCTGAACAATAGGTCCTTCTGTGCGGTTGTTATGGCGCCAAATTTTCTAAAAGACAAATCTACGCTGTAGTCCAACAAGGAAGCGTATTAGGACCTACTCTCTTATATACAGCAGATATGCCAACACCTAACTCTATATCTTCTGTTGACAGGAACGACGTTCTCATAGCCACATACGCCGAGACACCGCTGTACTGACTAGAAGCCGTCTCATTAGTGATGATGCAAGGGCGCTTCAGGAGTATGTACACAGATATACTACAATGGTTAAACAAACAGTTCTGTCCAAAGCCAAGAAAATGGCGTGTCTACTTTCCCCCAAAAATAAGCTTTCTCTAGCTAATAAAGTCTCTATTTTCAAAATTATATTGAGCCCAATCTGGAACTAGGCGAATGCAGGTGTACAAAATTACCGCCAAAACCCACTTACATAAAATACGAGTAGTTCAAAGCAAAATAGTAAGGAGAATTTTCAATGCTCTATGGTACATGCGTACATGAGATATTGAAAGGTATTTAGGAGTCCCTAAAGTCGGTGACGTGCTACAAATACAAGCCAAAAAATATTTGGAACGTCTTAGTTCCCACCCGAATACTCTTTATTTTTTCGTTAGTTTTTACATATAATTAGTTTAAGCTGCCAATAAAAAAGGGAGTAGTTCACTAGTTTAAGAAAAGTTTTTAAAAAGTTGTGTGCTATAATAAAGCATACCGTAAGGCGGATGGGTGTAGAAACTAAATCTGTGGATGTTACGCTGAACATTGAGAAATATAAAATGAATTGAAATGGAAACTCATTCCTTAATTACGATAGACATTAGTCCCAAGTGTTTTTCAAATTTTCTCTTACTAAAATTTATGACTGTCAGCAACAATATAATTGAGATATACAGTAAGATATACTTAGGTTTACTTTAATGCAAAAGAGATTTGAGTGTTGATGTTGAAATCTTTAAATACAGATTGCCGAGGAATACAATAGGCTACAATTGCTCGTCCTTATTTTTTTGGAATATTTCATAACCGCCAAAGAGATTTCTGGCACACCGACAATTGCAAATAGGTTGGAATTGGGGAGAAAGAGATTATTGGCACACACCCGTATATATTTCACTTCGACGAAAGAGTTCATGATGTATCAGTTGTTTATACTTTGTTAAAGGAGACATCATAGATTCAATAAATATAGCCTGCCGTAATAGATCACTTATTAAGAAAACTAATGTAGCCACACCCACTTAGCCGACTCTCTTTCTATTGTATGAGTATATCTATGCAAATAAGTCCTTCCGTTTTTAACCAGGACATATCTTTTTTACATAATAGTCGCACCCAAACTATTGAATTGTATACAGAAAAATTATTTTCAGTTTTTTCAAAAGATGTCGCTAAGCGTACTCTCCAGATCTGACCCCTTCCGATTATAACCTTTTTGCATTAATGCAATTTTGACGAAATCGAAAACTGGTTTAATGAGTGGTTTGGCTCAAAGAACATTCATAAATTGCGAGAAAGATGTACACTATATGTTCCTAGAATCAAAGGATCTTATCACTCTTTATTAAAAACTCAGCTATAAGGATATGTTATTTGAAAACGAGTGAAAATAATTTTTAAGAATGTCGAAAATCGAATCCACAGGAACAAATGAGAGAAATATTTCTTAATTGACATGACTCACTATTAATGTTAAATTTATCATAATCGAATTTTCTAAAGTGACCTAAACAATAAACTATAATAAATAAAATTTGGGGAAAAAAAAACTAATTGCATTTTACGGCCGACCTACTAAAGTAGGAGCGTCGTAAAGTAACACACGCCACAATTATTATTGAGCAATAGTACCGACTGCAGCCTAATTGAAAAGTAAAATCACCAAAGAGTTACGCAGCAAAACGACGGCGGCGGCGGCGTCTTCGTCAACAAAACAACTGAACCCAATTAGAAATGTGGAGCAAATGTGGAAAATAAAGCGCCACAGAAAGTCCACTAAAATGCACATGGAAATACCAAGAAATAATAGCAAAGAAAATATATAAAACAGACAAATAATTACCACACTAACGAGACATTCAAAAAGTCATAAAAATTTTGATGTGCCTGAAACACAAAGAAAAAAAATCACACAAAAGTGGTTATAGGGCATGGCAAGTATTTTATACAAATAGTTTAATACATAGGCTGAGGGTTAGCACACGTCGGGTGGCTTTGTGATAATCGTAAAAAAGTACTATACATATTTCCATATAAAGTTATTAAGGCGAAAAAGTTTTATAGCAGGGACCGCAATTAACTCGTTAACGTTGTGGGGCGGCGTCAAATTCACTATAAACAATCATAAAACAACGCACTACGACTTTGCCCAGATATCGGTCATAAAGCAAAGATGCTTACACTTCTGTTTTTTTAATAAAGCTGTAAAATTATTCATACGAAAGATCTGATCGCTGTATATGCCGAACGAGAGATCATTGTCAAAAATTAGTGCAGCATAATGAAACTACTTAGGAGAAGGAGGAGTACGGCCAAAAAAATATTCCGAGAATTATTTGTCGGTGATAAATGTAGGCAAACGTTTGGTTTTATGTGCTTTTAAAAACTTATAATTAATGAAGCGACCGCAGCCTATCATTTGAAGATGATCTACATATATATGTATATATCGTTTTTATTTATTTATTTATTTTTTCGGTATGCCGGTGATGTATCACAATTGGTCAGCAAAGTTGAAGTGCCATTCTTCATTCCACGAAGAAGTTGAAGCTCTGTGCTCTTTTGTGATCCCAAGTAATTTATTAGCTTTCTTTCGAAGTACAAATCGCGTGAAGTAAAGAAAAGAAAAGAAATGATTCGTTCATGGGTTACACGCCAGATAAATGTTCCATTTGCCTAATTGTAAAGTTTCATCTAAGTTATTGTTGTTGTTGTTGTGGATCTGTCTTTCTTTCGTTTTGTTTGAACAATTAAATTACTCAGAGATTTGTACGTGTTGGCATTTTGGGCATTTGACGGATGCGACTGAAATTTATTAACCTCGAATTTAATATGTGGAAATCTTCATTAAATTTTAAACAGAAACGGTTTACGAGATTGATTAAAGTGATTGAGTTGAGTATGGTATTTTCTATCTGTTTTTTTTTTTAATTTATTTTTGGTTTTTTTTTTTTTGGTGTTTGTTAAAGAATTCATTCATTGTTGCTTTTTATTTCTGGAACATTTTGAGAGTCGCCTTTTTGGGTTTATCGAGCTTTTGATGAGTACATGTGGAGTATACATTCTTCGAAACATTCTTTGTGTACTTTGCAATAAAGTTTTCTTTGAACTGTGCTGGGAAATGGAATTTGAAATTGATGGCATGACAAAAATTTCTGAAGATACAAACTTTAAGAGACATTAATTTGAGCAACGTTTGTTAAGAAATGATGGCTTCAGATATGTATCTCTGATAATTTCAGAAAATTGATTAGACTTCAAATACTGATGCTTTCTTAGAGAGAAAAAGAAAAGTTTTCACAGCCATAAGACTAAATAAGCGAATTATCGAAAAACACTTTCTTGGAGTTACAAAAATTAAGTTCAAATACTTGAAAAGGAGCTAAAACTAAACTCTACTTCAGTACATAGGATTATGAGGCAAAACCTACTCAAATCAGCCGTAGTTCAACTTGGTTTTGACACGAAAGTATGACAAACATTATTTCTTTATTTTTATGTGCTCTGTATATCACACTATAATCTGTGTCCCCTAAAAAATAACTCACTAACTTCGAAGTGGACTCCAACCAGAAACATATAGCAGAGCGTAGCTCTCAACATCAGAGCAATTTTTTGCAACGCCATCAAGAAGAAGGCCAATAAAGCATCATGGGAAGACGGCTTCCTAGCCGAACTACTGAAACTAGACTCCAACTGGATAGCCGAAATTCTTCACTGATATTCCGCATCTGGTCCACAGAAATAGTGCCTGCCTAGTGGAAAAAAAGAGTAATGGTGAAATTACCGAAAAGGTGATCTCACAGACTGTAACAACTGTAGAGGGATAACGTTGCTCAACACAAACTATTAGAACCTTTGCCACCATTCTGCTTGAACGCATGCAGGAACACTATCCGTGACCAACAAGAAGGATTCAGGCCACAAAGAAGCTGCGTAGACCAGGCCAATACCTTACGAGCAACAACCACGCAATCGGTGGGATGGCGGTCGTCGTTATACCTCACGTTCATCGATTTCAAAAAGGCATTTGATTCATTAAATCGTTTAGCAATCAGGAAAGCCCTGGCAAACAAAGGAGTAGCGCGAAAGATCATTGCGTTAGTCCACTCGCTGTATGAATATGCTGTACTATCAGTACTGCACAACGGACAACTTTTTGCGCCTTTTCAGACAACCACCGGCGTCAAGCCAGGATGGCCATTCACGCAGAATTCACAGAATCTCCAACTATGACTTTCTGAACCGCTGTGTCCAGGAGCCCATTTACATATAAATTCGCCGCCGCAAGTGAAAGTGGATCGGGCACGCGCTAAATAAACCACTTAAAAGCATCACCAGAACGGCGCTGGGGTGGATCCGCAAGCTCAAAGGCGAGTTGAGAGACCGAAAGAAACTTGGCGCAGGTCCATCAACAAAGAGCTAGCCATGGAGAACACCTCATGGGAAGAAGCAAAGAGAATTGATTTGGAGAATGGCAGAGCTTGTGCACACAGGGTAAAGTTGTTGATTGCTCCCAACCTGGCGGGATGCCAACAACAATCCCTCTTAATACGCAAGTCAATTTGTCATACCGCCTCCTCGCGGCGCCCCCTTGATAGATAACACAACAACAGCTGTGTGGTGAACTAATGCATGCATCGATTGTCCTAGGCTATTTCCAAGGTAAGGTTGGGGCCCTGGAGTAGAGATGACGGCGGATGAGACCTACATATTAAGGCCAACGGCGGCGCTCACAACCTCAGCGAAGTTCCCAACATCGGATTTTGTGACCGAGACCTTCAATGTCAAAAAAGGTTTTAGACAAGGCGACGTGCTGTCATGTGACTTTTACAACATCATACTTGTGAAGATCGTGCGAAACTCACAAGTTAATACCAGAGGCACGAACTTCCAAAAGTCCGTTCAGCTGCTATCTTACGCGGATGACATTGACGTGATTGGTAGAACACAGCGAGCGAGGAAGCGGGTAAAATAGGTCTAGCGCTAAACGAGGGAAAAACAGGAGAAAACAAAGTATACGCTGTCATCATGGAAGGACGCATAACATCGACGACTCGGACAGAGCTTCACAGTAATCATTAAAAACTTTGAGGTGGTAAAGAACTTCATCTACCTCGGCTCCACAGTAAGTAGGGACAATAACATCAGTACCGAAATCAAGAGCAGAATTACTTTTGCCAATCGCTGTTTCTTTGGGCTCAAGATGCAAACGAGTAATATAGCCATTTCTCGATGGGCCACACTAACTTTCTAAAACACCCTAATCGACCCAGTCCTGCTCTATAGCCCAGAGGCATGGACACTATTGAAAGCGGATAAGGAATCTCTTGGCCTTTTCGAGAGAAAAGTTCTGCGTTCGATTTTGGATCCTGTTTGTGTTGATGACATTTGGAGAAGAAGATTTAACAACGAACTTTACGGGCTGTATGCGGCATGAGATGGGTCAAGCGTCTTCGGCTACAACGCTTGAGATGGCTGGGTCATGTAGAGCGTATGGATAACACAGCTCCGGCCCGAAGAGTCTTTGAATCCGACCCATTGGGACAACGCAACAGAGGACGCCCTCGACTGAGATGGCGCACACAAGTGGAGAACGACCTCATTCAACTGGGAGTGCGCAATTGGAGATAGCTGTCAAAAAATTGAGAGGTTTGTTGGTTGAGGCCCTGGTCCACCAGAAGAAGAAGAAGCGTGAGATGGAGAATTCTCGTAGAAGCCCTATGCCCTTTTGCGGAGTGATAAAGGAAAAAAAAAACTTGAAAGTTGCACCATTTAGTTTTGTTTTGATGAAGCAAAATAAATATAAGGCTCGCTCAAGCTTTTATATATTAGTCTATATTCACTTTGCTTCTAGCGTCAAACCAGTGAAGTAAAGTTATAAAGGAAAAAAAAAATATATATATATAATTACATAAATTTTCATAACATTGTTTAATAAATTATTAAAAAGAAATATTTTAATTCCGCGGAATCTCTGGAAAGCGCTTATTTGTTGTCTTCTCCGATCTGCACTGCTGGTCGCTCCTACATGAGTGACCAGGCGGACCACAGTGCCATAGCCATCAATAAACATAGCCTTTCTTCCATTGACATCATGCCTGCTTTTTCGAACAAAGCTGGTGCTCCATTGTTGGAGTGGTTTTCGTCGCCCTCATCAAGTAACTGCATAAAAAAGAAGCGTAAACCAAGTTCGTCAAAACGGACAAGTATTAAAAAAGTTAGCAGAAAACAAGTTTTGGATGCAAATCGATTCGCACCACTTAGTAGCGATTCCGACGCTTCTGACATGGAGCTTTCTTTTGAAGAAGTGTGTACCAATAAGAGCAAACCTTCTCTGGAAACTGTAAACGCCACTGAAACCGCTCCTTCGTCCAGTCGGCCAGAGACCACTACCCAAAATCCTATGATAAATAACCGAACTGATTCAAGGATTCATAACAAATCTCCGAAGCCACCACCCATTTTCATTGTCGGCATCACAAACATTAACGGTTTGTTAGCCAACCTTGACACTGTAACCGATCCCGAATCATACATGCTGAAAGCATCTCCTAAAGAGGGTCTGAGAATCCTGCCCTCCACCAGTGATGCCTATCGTAATATTATACGCCAACTTGAGCTGCAAAACATTACGTTCCATTCGTATCAGTTAAAAGATGAAAGAGCATACAGAATTGTTATTCGCGGTCTCCACCACTCAACCCTCGTCGAGAACATTAAACGAGAACTTGCTGACAAAGGTCATTCTGTACGCAACGTGCACAACCCAAAAAGCAGAACTGATGGTCATCCGCTCAACCTGTTTTTTGTGGACCTTGAGCCCAACGCCAGCAACAAAGGGGCTTTTGATATAACGAGGCTTTGCCGTCAAATAGTTAAAATCGAGCCGCCTCATCCGTTCAAAGATGTACCTCAATGCCATCGCTGCCAGGAGTTCTCGCATACTAAGAGGTACTGTCGCAAACAATTTAAGTGCGTCAAATGTGGCGAAGCTCACCCCACAACTTCTTGCACCAAAACACCTGATAAGCCACCTAAATGCGCACTTTGCGGCGAGGAGCACACTGCGAATTATAAAGGCTGCATTAAATACAAGGAAGCCATTGCCAGGAGAGTCCCGGCAAGACGCCCTGCACCAAGTGCCTCTCAACACCATCAGATACCTGGCCACAATTCTGTGCCTAACAATATTGTTGACGGGGTGTCGTACGCTGATGTATTTAAGAAATCGGTGTATCACCAACCGGCTCAACAGAAACTCCTACGTGAGCAGCAGAAGCTACGTCAGCAACAGCAAAAATCAGTCCAACTACCTATTCAACCTCAATCCGAACCACAACAGTTACCAAGCAAGACATCTCTACCTAAGAGTCGTCAAAAGTCTCTTCCGTCATCAAGTCAACGTCAAATCGCATTCCCTCGCCCTGTTGGAAATAATGTTTCGAATTGTCATAATTATCCCTCGCTCAGCATAGATAATACCCAATCACTCTCATCTCCTGATCAGGTCGACCAATTATCGGTTGTGGTCTCCCGCCTGGACAGTCTCAACGAGAAATTTGGTCACCTGATTGAGATGCAGGCCAAGATGATGGAGATGCTCGCCGCCTTATTGTCTAAAAAATGAGCAGACCACACATGAACCTCGCCATATGGAACGCTGACGGCGTCCTTAATCACAGAAATGAGTTAGAAGTGTTCATGGCGGTCAACTTGATTGATGTCATGCTCATTTCCGAAACGCATTTCTGCACTAGAACATACTTCAAAATTCAGGGATATGAAATCTATTCTGCTAATCATCCGGATGATAACCGTATGCGAGGGGGCGCCGCTTTACTCATCCGGTCATCTTTACGCCACCATCCGCTGGAAACCATTCGGTCTGACTCAATTCAAAGTGTCTCTGTCAGTATTCACACAACTCAAGGCATCCTGGTCATCGCAGCCATTTATTGCCCTCCAGGACCCCAAATATCAGAGCAGCAGTTTAACACCTTCTTCAATCAACTCGGACCTAAATTCTTAGTTGGAGGGGATTGGAACGCCAAACATCGACTTTGGGGGTCCAGACTTGCTACCCCAAGAGGTAATCAACTTCACAGGAGTATAATAAACTCTTCCAGAGAGGTTCTCGCAACCGGAGCACCCACCCTTTACCCATACGATTCCTCAAGGTCGCCCGACGCAGTAGACTTTGCTATATACAATGGCATTCATCCAACAGCTCTGGACATTGCGGAGTCATCTGACCTTAGCTCAGACCACATCCCACTATTTATTAAACTTGGATTGATTCCAGATAACATCGTATGCCGGTCCAGACTGCTCCCTACCCACGCTAACATAACGGTCTTTCATCAGTGTCTAAACGAAAGGATCAACCTCAATATGGAAATAAATTCGGACAAGGATATAGATGATTCGGTTGACTTGTTCACCAAGAACATTCATGAGTCCGCCGAATTAGCCTCTTCATACCAATTCCCTTGTTCACCCAACCCTCCTCAGGCTCTCTTAAAACCTGAGGTTCTGGAGTTGGTGAGATATAAACGCAGGCTACGACGTCGCTATATGAGATCACGGAACGAATTTGACAAGGCTGCATGGAGGAGAGCTGCCCGAGAACTGAAAAATGTAATGCAAGCTGTGCGATCGGAGCATTTCAACAATCTGTTGGCTAATGCGGATCCAATGAAAAAGTCTGGCTTCAATCTATGGCGTGCCACCAAGTGCATCAAACAACAGCCTCACAGGCATGCTCCAATCCGTGGGCCTCTAAATCAGTGGCTGCGTACGGAGACCGAGAAAGCAGAAGCATTTGCTAATGAGTTGGAGAGCCGGTTCACGCCTTTTAGCCTGGCTGACCCTGGTGACGTTGAGGAAACAAATGAAGTCATATCGAGATGTATATTAGATCACAGTCCAACTAAACGTGTCACCCCTGAAGAGGTTGTGACTCAAATTCAGAGACTGAAATCTAAGAAGAGCCCCGGACATGACCATATTGACAACAGGGTGGTGAAAGCACTCCCTTGGAAGGGAGTGTTGTTCCTGACGTTGCTGTTCAACAGCATGCTGCGGATCTGCCATTTTCCCACACAGTGGAAGTGTGCAACGATATCCATGATACCTAAACCTGGTACTCCGGAGAACTGTGTCACATCATATAGGCCCATAAGCCTACTTCCAACGTTTTCAAAGATTTTTGAAAGATTATTTTTGAGTAGATTGTTGGCAGTACGGGGTGTTCAAGAAGCCATTCCTGATCACCAATTTGGATTTAGATCACAGCATGGCACTCCCGAACAACTGCATCGAGTCGTTAATCACATACTTACTGCATTTGAGTTGAAACAGTATTCCTCTGCAGTCTTCCTAGATGTCAAACAAGCATTCGATAGGGTATGGATCGATGGACTTCTGCATAAATTAAAATTACTCCTGCCTGGCAAACAGTTTTTACTAATTCGAAGCTTTCTTCAACGACGAACCTTCTCTGTGGCGGTAAGAGACAAAATTTCCACCTTCAGGCACATGAGAGCCGGTGTCCCGCAGGGGAGTGTCTTAGCTCCGGTCCTCTACTCCTTATATACCTCTGATATGCCTACAACTAGAGATGAGCATTCGATTAATGCTACTTACGCGGACGATACGGCAGTTATTTTCAACTCTGCCTCTCTGAACGAAGCTGCGGAGAAATTGTCCAGCTACCTGGATAGATTCCACTCATGGGCGTTGGAATATAGCCATAAACTCTGAGAAATCAGCTCACTGTACCTTCACTTTAAGGCAAGGCGTCTGTCCGGTTGTGACTTACAACACAAGAATCATTCCGCAAATGGAGCAAATCCGGTATCTCGGTTTGATCCTGGATAAGCGTCTTACCTGGCGTGCACACATTAAGGTAGTTACAGCGCGCTGCTATCAAAAGCTCAAGAAACTGGAGTGGCTCCTCCGCCCATCGAATAAGTTATCTTTAACTAATAAAAGGCTCATCTATCTGCAAGTAGTGGCACCTGCTTGGCGCTACGCCATACAAATTTGGGGCACTACTGCTGCCTACAACATCAGAAGAGTGCAGGCGTGTCAGAGCAAGGCTCTCAGAAGATTTATGGGCGCCCCTTGGTACGTCCGCAACTCCACGCTGCATAGGGATCTTGCCGTGCCAACTGTTATGGAGGTGATTAATTCTCACAGCTGCCGCTATCACTACAGACTTTTGTCGCACCCAAATCCTCTAGCTTTCTCCCTCACCCGTATCTCAACAAGGCGTAGACTGAAGAGGCTGCACCAACATGATCTCCCTCTAAGAAGGATACAGCCTTCTATAATTAATTAAGTTAGTATAAGTCTATTTTTTAATTTTTATTGTCACGTCATTATTTTTTAAATCCGACAAATGTTTTATGCAGTTTACTGCGTTTAATGTTATAATTTAATTTAAAAAAAAAAAAAAAAAAGTCTATATTCTTATTGTTTTCTCCTTTTTATGAAATTATTAAATATTTATAATTTCAGTGCAGACTTTTCAAATACGATTGCTATTAAAACATGCGAAGAATGCGCTCGAATGTTTTCAGTTGCGATGCAAGTTTGTCGGTTGGACTACGTCAAGTCCCTTAACGAATGACGCCTCATCAACTACCAAAGTTCATTAAAGGTCCTTCGAGTGCAGTCACAGTACAATACAGGCAAATAAATGCGAATCCTTATAAAAATTGCTTTTATATTTCCGACAGCAAACAAATTTTTGTATTCTTGACCACAAAAAAGCGGAAAGCCGCCCATGAATTCACCGAACATTGTTATATGAGGGCGAAGGATATTAATGATTTTTCGCTTGAATTGCAATTACAACAACATCAATAAAAACAACAAATAAAGAAGCAAACTGCATAATAACAATAACAATATCGACACACAATACGCAATATCAGAGGCAACAACAACAACAAAACAACAACTGCGGTCAAGCTGCCAATTTCGCTTTAAAAACACCAAGAAACCCAAAAAAGAGAATCCACCCCATTCCATCCTCAGTTCGTTGCCTTAGCCAACCACGGCTTTGTTTGCCGTTGTTCTGACATCGCAATGACATGCATTTTTTGCATATCACTGCACTTTGCTGTGGTGTGTGTGTGTCTGTGCGCTTTGCGTTGAGTGCATATCCGGAAACCCTCGACATTTGACGGGGCGTCTTCTTCGTCGGCCCTCTTCAGCGCACTCACTAACAGTTTTGGTCGTCGTCAATGACAACAACAACAAGCGAATGTTTATCTGACTTTTTTCTGGGGTTCAATGCATTTTTTTATTAATAAATCCGCCACCGCCGCCGCTACTGTTGTAATTTTATGCACTTTTGTATCTTTGTTTGTTGAGTGATTTGCAAAAAATTTGTTTCTCGGCTTTTTTATTCATATGAAATTTTTTCGGTTTTCCCTTTTTTTTTGGGTTGATACATTTTTATGCGGGATTTCATGCTTCAGCTTTAATTGAGTTTTTTCTAGTTGACTGCGTTTTTAATGAAATCGTTGCTGTTGCTGCTGGTGTTGCATTTGTTGCATTCTCCTTTCCTCTTGACGTTGGCGTTGTTGTCATGCCATACTTGACATTTAGTATGAAATTGTTTCTAGCTTTTACTTTAGGGATTCGTTTAACAAATATTTGTTCATTCATTCACACTCTTGCCTATTTGAACAGTTGACCGAAAATATCGTTCATTAATTTCTTGTTTTTAGGAATTTTTCGGTAGTCAAACAAGTGACCAAAATATTCAACAAGAGGGAACAGCCATAAATAAAATCGAGGGAATATCAATTGATAGAATATTAGGGATTTGAAGTATATGCATTAAAGCCTCTTGAAACAGGAATATAATATCACACGAATGCGAACTTCCAACGAATACTTCTGTTAGGCGAAAACCATTATCGCTTTTGCTCTTGGATAAGCATCACTCTTACGCAGTAGCGTAGACACTTAAAACGTATTTAAATAATGACGCCCTTGCTCAGTTCTCAGCATGCGACATAATGGAGGGTTACCGTCGTATCGGAATTTTCAACTGTGAAATTTAGTGCTGGCAATGGGTCGATCATGATCCACCGTGCCGTGCAGGGACGGGAAGTAAGAATATCCCTGCAGCGCCACCCAGTGCTTATCGCAAGGGAGAGGAGTCACTTCTGGGCAATTTCAACATCCAGGTGAGTCTAGCAACATATTTAGCATCTTTAAACTGCCCCACAAGTGTTCATGCAAATCCGCGGGTTGACGCGACTGGAGATAACCGGTTTCATAAAAGTAAGATTAATCAAGAACTTATATCAGGAGCATGCAATTGTTGAACAAACAAAACTCGCTTAACCTAGCATTATGGCAATTCAAAGAAACACTACCCCGGCAGGCACTTGCATGCTACGCATGGTTGTGATCCTGGAACGAGCAGATGTGCACGGGTCAGAGCTATTCGGTTTCCGGGGGATAGCATCCTAAATGTCGCAAGTTGGAACGATGGAAGTATGAGTGGTCGCAGCTACAAGCTGGAAGAGATGAAGGCGATTTGGACATCTTGTGTGACCAAAGAGCAAAATGGCGAAACACCGGAAATCGGGCGCGTTTCTTGGATATTAAGACAAAAGCATGCAAGATGTTCTCCTACGGTAAGGAACAGAGTAAGAATGGTATAGGAATCATCCTTGTAGCAGAGTTACTTAGTTTACTTACAACGTATTGGCCATTTCAAATTCAAGTGACCGTTTGATGTCCCTTAAACTGGTGATTCAAGGCGAGGTGTGGTATTGGTATGGTATTGTCAGTGCATATGCCCCCCAAATGGGGTGCGAGCAGAGGGAAAAAGATGAATTCTGGCTTGATTTTCACAACCTCATCATATCCCAAAGGATGAGCTTTTGTTTGTTGGCAGTGATTTCAATGAACATGGCGGAAAGTCTAACGAAGACTATGAAGACTACCATGGAGGACTGGGCTACGGCACCAGGAATCAGTTATGTCATTATTGTTTTCGTTGAGACTTTGCTTCGCCGTGATATTCTAAACTCTGAAATTTCCACCTCTACATTATTGGCTTAATTGAATTAATGCATAACTTAATTTCAATACTTCCAAATTTTTGTTTGAATTGTCTATATCATTTTAGGTATTGAATTCTAAACTAAGTCTTAGATTTAGTTTAATATTGCATGTTTATTAGAGGCTGATGATGTTTTTATCCAAATATTTAGTACGTAGACATTAGCTTTGGTATCGCATGTTCACCAAAGCACTTAGCAATTAACACCAGCTGAGCCCAGTCTATGTGACTGGGTGAATTTTGATGCCACTTGGGCCTGCCCCATATGAGATCAGTGTGTGGTCATTGCGTACCTACTATGTCAATGTAAAAAAAAAAAAATTCTTCTGGTTAAGATATCCTAAGCATGTGCAAGTCGGTCTGATCGTTTTAAGGGCAATGTTCATCAAACTTGATCACTTATAGCAGGGGCGGAAATTAAAAACAGATTGACTACCATTTGGTGACCAGTTTCATGAACCCCAGAGTTATGGATTGCAAAGTGATCTCGGGAGAGGCAATCACTCGGCAACACCGTCTCCTTCTGACAGAAATATTCATGGAGAAGAAGAACAAAAATAAACAAACAAAGGTTTCTGCGAAAATCAATTGGTACAACCTGTAAAAAGAAAAAGGCGAGTCATTTGTTATCAACATGAAAAATTTCCTCAGTAATAACACCAACGAAGTTGCGGATGAAGAGTACAGTGCACAAGATATGTGGGATTCCCTACAACAAGCCTGCTTATAGAAAGCTAAACTTCTGCTTGGAACCTCAAAGGGACACTACCAACACGGAAAAGGAACTTGGTGGTGGACAGAGGAAGTTAAAGCAACAGTAAGGAAAAATAAAGTGGCTTTCAAAGCTTGGTCAAAGTGCCCCTCTAACAATATAGTTGAAAAAGCTTGCCTTGAAGTGGAATGCAAACATTGCAAAAGTTTCGCGAAGAAGGGGTGTGCCCAAATTCAAGCTAAGTGTATGGGTAGCCTATATCAGGAGTTGGAGCTTCGACAACACACGAACAAGGGAACAAGAATTTTCAAGATTGCCGCACAGAGAAGAAGTAATGCTCAGAAAATTCATTCGCCGAAATTCATAAACAATGCTCAAGGCTACTTGTGTAAAATTGTGAGCCGCCCCCAACAATGACCGACATAACCGTAGAAGAAGTTGGGAAAGCGGTCAAGAACTCGAAGAAGAGAAAAGCGGTTGGGCCGGATGAGATACCCAGTGAGTTCTGAAAAAAGATGGGAGACATCGGGCTCAAATGGCTCATGACTCTTATCTTCAAACTCATGAGAGGTGATCCAATGCCCAATCAATGGAGGGAAAGTTATCTTCTTCCTGGGCCACCGAGCCGTTCAGTGGGAAGTTCACAGGGGGATCAACACGAAACACCCTGGTGTTTGTGCCGTAACTGTGAACACTGCTCGTAGTGCGACTACACCCCTCTGTGAGGGCGGCTAGAAGCAGGTTCGAAGCAAGGTCATGTCTCTGCCTCGGATTGACACCCCAATCCATCATAATTCATCAACTTTTAAATAGTGCGATGCAGCTCTAAAATGCATCATCCGACGGCCATACCTCAATTTGACCATCACCAGCTCTGCAGCCATTGGGCTGCCGGTCAACACTCCTCAACTCGGAGCCATTGGGCACCTCCAAGAGGCTGTGAATCGCCCACCTACCCAAAATCGTTTAGGAGAGGGTGAGTCAGCTGGTTTCTCTGTGTGGAGGCAGTGAGCTAGGGCTCAGTGCACCAACTATATTCGCCTAACCTCTAAGGAGCGCAGGCGCTTCAAGCTTGCTTTACACAGTGGATTCTCCCGGGCAGAGGCCCTAGAGCTTATCAAAAGCGGCAAGAAAGCCTGTATCAAAAGAACACGCTTCGAGGAGCAGTCACCTGATATGAATAATACCAAAAAACCTATGCGGACCTATGCGGAGTCAGATAAAGCTTCCTACAGCCGGGTAGCAATCAGTGTCAAGCTTGGGTTAATCCCTACCAGCCCTTCGAAGAAACCTCTTACTAGGTACTGGAGGTTGTCGTCGAAAAGCCTGATGTCAACCTCAAACCAGAATTCGAGGGGTATGTCCCCCGAACCGGCTGGCTACAGATAACCTGTTCCACGGTGACATGGTTGAGGAACAACTTGGTTCGTCAAAGAGAAGTGCTATATGGACATCGAACTTGTCGCTTTCCACAGACTCACAAAATTCGTGGCTATTTCTCGCATAGCGGAAATATCAGCAACGAGAGAGTCTTTGCCCTCATAGCCGCTCAGAGCTCGCTCCGGGAAGCGGGTCCATGGAAGGTGGAGCACTGTGCGGCAAATGGCCACCAACTGCACCTTCTAGCCATTGTCTATGATGACACTTACAAGGCACTGGCCTTACGTAAGGGCCTCATCGCCTACCGCTTTGGCCACATTCTGCTGATGCTGAAAGGCAACTCCAATCAGCATCCGCCTGGTAGTGCCCCCCTGGAAACTCGAGGGAGTGCTGCAACTGCTGCGGAGCGGGTGCCATCTGCTGCCGAAGTCCACGCTGCGACCGAAGAAGGGGCGGCTGGGCCGAAAGAGATGGTTTTAAAACCCTCCACCACCGCCACGCAAACACCAATCGCGGCGACAACTGTGGCCCCGTGAATTCACCCGCAACCCCAGGGTTGTCCGCCACCGAGGCTGCTAATCCTTCACCTGGCCTTGTTCGTGGCCTAGCGACCCAATCGGGTAAGGTGATATACCATTGGGCTTTGGTGATGGTGCCAATAATTTTTGATTGTTGCTTTATATTTGATTTTTTGGCAACTCCCCATATTTCGGCTCCATATGTCCAAATTGGTTTAATAATTGCCTTATAGATTAGGAGCTTGTTTTCAAGTGAAATGTTTGTATTTGGTTTGAGCAGCCAGTGCAGTTGTCTTACTTTCATTTTGATTTGGTCACGCTTTTTTTTTGTATATGGTGTTTCCAGTTTAGTTTACTGTCAATATATTGTCGTCTCCGTCAATATTTATATGGATTGGTGTGAATCTAGTCGTAGTAGTGTATATAACTTGTACTGTTTTGTTTTTGTTTATTTTAATATGCCACTTTCTAAGCCAGTCAAGTGTTTTATTAAAGTCTACTTGCAACATGGATGTTGCAGTATTTATGTTTTTATGAGCACTTAGGAGTATTGTGTCATCGGCGAAAGTTGCAATCATCGACGAATTGTGAGTGGGACATGGTATGTCTGCTGTGTATAGGGTATATAATAAAGGTCCTAGCACACTTCCCTGTGGAACTCCTGAATTTATTTCTCTAAGGGTTGAGTATTCGTCTGAGTATTTAACTAAGAAGTATCTACCTGTGATATATGATGTTAATAGATGTGCTATGTGTTGAGGGAATATATTGTTAAGTTTCCATTTGAGTCCTTTATGCCAAACCTTGTCAAAAGCTTTTTCCACGTCCAAGAAGAGTCCAATACAAAATATAACATCCTCAATGTCATTTAGAATTTTGTGCGTAACTCTGTGCACTTGTTGTATCGTTGAGTGACTTCTTGGGAAGCCAAATTGGTGATTTGGAATGATGTGCCTGCGTTCTAGTAGTGGCAATAGTCTACTTCTTAATATCTTTTCGAAGATTTTTGAGATTACAGGGAGTAGACTGATTGGTCTATAAGACTCTGCTTTTGATGCCTCTTTGTCTGGTTTCGGGATTGCAATAATCTCAGCTACTTTCCAGACACTCGGAAAATAGTTTAGTCTGAACATAGCGTTAAAGATGTTTCTTAGATATTCCATAGTTTTTTCAGGTAGTTCTCTCAGGAGTTTCCCATTTATTTTGTCATATCCAGGGGACTTTTTTTCCTTTATGTCATTATTAATGTATTTTCTTATTTCTCCTATGGTGGTCTTTTCATGTTTTATATGTTCTGAACCTCTGCTAATATCTGTGTTCAGCTGTGGATCATCTGAGTTGGTGGCGACTTCTGTAAAAACCCTTTCGAAATAGTCCGCTAATACTTTAGCTTTGTCCAAGTTCGTCTTTGCCCATAACCCGTTTTTCATTTTTAAAGGAGCCTGATGATTACTTTTATTTGTCCATCCTTTAGTAGCTTTCCATAAGGAGTGGTCCGTTTGACTCGTGGGTGTTAAGCTCTTGAGATATGATGTTAATTGTTTGTTTTTTAATACCTGAATCATTTTTTTAACCTCTTTAGTTGCCTTGTACTGTCTTTTTGTCTCAGGAGATCTTGTGGTTGAGCAAGTTTTCCGTAGATTACATTTTTTATTTAATAGCCGTCGTAGTTGAGGTTGTGTGTAGAATGTCCAATTTTGCTGCTTCTTTTTTGGTGTCGATTGTATGACTGCTTTCATAATGGTGTCATTCAGGAATACTATCGCAGACTCGATGTCCTCATATGATTTAAAAGGGATGTCGGTCATTAAATTAATGTCAATGTATTCCTTATAAGTATGCCAGTCAGTTCTGTTGTTGTACAAAAGTCTGTTTGCATGTGTAGGCGTAACGTGCGAGTCATATATTAATTCTATTGGGTTGTGGTCTGACGACAGTTCGAATCGTGATAAGATTTTACATTTCCGAATGTCCAGGTTCTTTGTGATGAAAAAATCTATCAAGTCGGGTGTTTTATTAATGTCTGTTGGCCAATATGTTGGTTCGCCTGTACTCAAGTGTTTAGAGTTTGTGAACTGCATAGCGCTGAAGAGATTTTTGCCTTTTTTGTTCGTTAGCCTTGATCCCCACATAGTGTGTTTCGCGTTGTAATCAGCGGCTGCAATGAAGCGATGTCCAAGAGAGTTGAGGAAATTCTTATATTCTGTGTCTATAACATTAGGCTTTGGCGGGCTATATACAGCAGATATTATGAGTGGTCCTACGAGATCATTAATTTGAATGTTCGTCGCTTGTATGTAGTTATGCTGATTGGCTCAAGCTTGTCGTGCTTTATGCACTGCTTAATAATTATGGCTGTTCCACCGTGCGCTGTGCCATCGGGGTGGTTTGTTGTATACACTTTGTATCCTCTAGCATGTATTAAGTGTTTGTTTGTGCAATGTGTCTCCGAGATTAGGGCTATATCAATGCTGTTGTCATGAAGAAGTATTTGTAGTTCGTCAATATGGTTTTTAAGTCCGTTTGCATTCCAAGTTATGATCCTTAATTTAGTTTCCATTTTGTTTGTCCATCTTCGATATGAGAATTGTTATGACGTTTATCATTTTTGTGACTTGTTGAAACAATTGTTTCATCAGGTCTTTCATATCAGTAATATAAGTTTTTATGTCAATAGGTCTACTTATGTATTCATTGGTTGGATTCGTGAGTCGTTCCTTCTTATTCTTTTCGCCATTATTGTTGTCATTCTTATCCTTAGCTACTTGAGCGTAAGATAAACGGGTCTTAATTTTGTTTAAGTTTTGAGTCTCGATTGGAGCTGCTGCTACTGTCTCAGCCGGAACTTGGTGGCCAGTTTCTCTAAGGGCTGGAAATCTTTTTATTTTCAGTGCCTTGTATATCTCACAACCTTTGTAGTTTGCAGTGTGTGCAGCACCGCACAATGCACATTTTATTTGACCGTTGGCTTCAATTTTTCAGTCGATTGTTTTGTGTTTACCGGCGCATTTGACGCAGATCGGGTCTCTGGTGCAGAAATTTCTCGTGTAGCCGTATTTTTAACAATTTGAGCATTGCGATATTATGCGTTTATGGTGTGGTGGCTCAAATATGACTTTGGTACATAGGAGTGTTGTAATATTAAAGATTTCTCTATTATTTGCTTTGGCTTTTAGTTCAATGAAAAATAGCGGCAGTGGTTTCTTTGTCAGTTTTTGTTGTACGTTGTTTATATTAATAACGTCGTGGCCTAGTTCCGATAGCTCGTTCTTAAGTTCGTCAAGGTCAGTGGCGTAGTGCAAATTCCTAAGTACTGTCTTGAATCCCCGCTCCTCTTTCGGCTTAAAGTTGTAGTATTTAGTTTTGTTTTCCCTGAGCATCTTAACCACTGACGAGTAGTTCGATGAGTCATTTGCCTGTACACATACTTCGTTGTTTTTAAGTGTTTTTAAAATGTAGTTTTGTTGTATTGTGTTATTCAGAGCTTTGTACGTTAATTTGTTCTACGTCCTGTACGTATATTGGTGGTGGCTTGTGAATTTTAGTAGGTGGTCGAGGTTGATTTGGCGCATTAGAATTTGCTTCTGTACCACTGCCGTCTTCAGCCGTTTCATCTTGTGAGAGGAGTTCGAACCTATTATTTGTACTAGGCGCGCTCAGCCAGTACTTTTGCAGTGTTGTTTCTGTTGTCGTTTGTGTTTGAGTTTTTTTCTTACTTTTTTTACTATTGCTATTTTGTTCGGAAGTGTTGTTGGGAGAGAGCTTACTACGGTTGCGTTTTATTTTTGACTCTTGTGGGTTTTGATTGGTTGAAGTTTGTACTTCAACCAATGTGTTGAATGTTTGATGTCTTTTCTCTGATCAATGTTGTTGCCGAAGAGAGGGAGCAAATTGGCATTGTAGCTAAGAAAGGTGACGTGGTGGTTGTTGTAATTAGTGAGATAGCAGCTGATGTGTGCGTTGTGGTTGTTGTTGTTGTTGTTGGTTGGAACGAGGAGAGTGGCGTCGTTAGTGAAGCGCATTGTGCAATAAGACATATAGTAAGGAAACTATTGAAGGTAAACGCTCTAGTCAGTGGGGGGAATATAAGATCACGCTCACTGACTCAAAGACACACATAAAACGGGCCAAGCGCTTAACATGACGCGGCCACTGTGATGAGTTGCAATCGCTTCTCGAAGCAGCTCGCCTGCAAAAGTTGTTAGCCAAGGCACCGTCGAATGGTATAAGTTTGCTAAGAAGAAAAGATGGTCTTTTTGCGAACAGTCGGCAAGAGACCCTAGAGTACCTACTCCAGCTTCACTTTCCTGGTTCGATCACCACCTCACCTTCGCTGCAACGAACCTCCCTGACCAATGGATCTGGTGACGTCCGACTAGCAGCCTTTTTGGAGTCATTTTTGACAAGAACAAGCTATGCTGGGCTATCCCCTCATTCCGGCCATTTAAGGCAGCGGGCGGCGTTTTCCCAGCCCTGCTGCAAACGTGCTTCGACACAATCATCCGACTACTAATTGGTATTTTCACGGCTAGTTTCACCTTGGGATTCATACCACAGTCATTGAGGAAGGTGACATAGGCAATCGGCCTATGGAACTACCCAAATCATACAGACCAATAAGTCTGACGTCCTTCATCATAAAAACTATGGAGCGATTAGTCGAGCTCCATATCAGGCAAAGGCTTGAAAAAATGATTCCTCTTCACAGGAATCAATATGAACGCCAAATCAACCGAAGCTGCCATATATCACCTCGTCTGCAAGTTCGAAACTTCACTCCAGTCGAAAGAAGTTGCATTGTGTGCATTCCTAGACGTGGAAGAGGCTCTCAAAAATGTCGGCTATGATTCTATAACTAAGACATTAGGCTATAGGAATATAGATAACCATACAATAGCTTGGGTAGATGACATGCTAAAACAGCGCAACATATCGTCCACGTTGGGCAATACCACCGTTTGCATAAGAGCAATTAAGGGTTCTCACAAGCCAGGATTCTCTCCCCGCTACTCTGGTCACACGTCATTGATTATCTTTTAGCTAAGTTGAGCTCACTTGGCTATGAGATTATAGGACACGCAGATGACATGGCCATTATTGTGGCGGAAAGATTTGAAAGAACTACCACGAACATGATGTATTCAGCTCTCCATGTTGCCAACAACTGGTGTAACAGGGGGGGCCTCAGCATTAATCAACAAGAGGTAGTATTGGTACCCTTCTCAAAGAGGTATAAAGTGGACATTGGTCCAGTTCAGTTGAACGGTACTGTAATTGAATACAATGAGGTCAAGTATCTGGGGGTAATTCTGGATAAACCTCTGAATTGGAATACTCATCTTAAGGCAGTACTCAACAAAGCCACCAGATCCATGTGGACTTGTAGACGGTTATATGGCAGAACATGGAGTCTATCTCTAAAATTATCTACTGGTTATAAAACATGGTGGTTAGGCTCATGGTCACATATGCGGCTCTCGTATGGTGACCTAAATGCTTTAGGTAACAGCCATGCTACAGTGCGACAAGCTCCAGCGGCTTGCGTGCCTCGCCATGACCGGGGCCATGCGAACCTGCGCGACGGCTGCTATGAAGTCGATCATTGGACTCACTCCTTTACACATTTTCGTTAGAAAGTCACCAGCAACTTGTGCTCTATACATTCCAATAAAATCTGGCATGCCTTTCAAAGGCACTGGTCATTCGAAACTACTTAGCGTAATACCTCAGATCTCAATCTGCACCAAAACCAAATTGCACTTTGGCCGTAACTTCACAGCTCTCCTATCAAACAGAGTTGACTGGGAAGTCGGTAGCCTGGGTCTTAGGCCCACTGGCAACACTTGGTTCACTGATGGTTCTAGAACAGAAACGGGTACCGGAGCCGGGATTTTCGGACCAATCGCAACGGGCAATAGCCAAAAGTATTTCAAACTTGGAAATTTTCATCCAAGAGTGTAAGGGACTGCTTTGATTCCCTCCAGCTACTGTCCCGACACAATACTGTCACGTTGAGCTGTGTACCTAGTCACCAAGGCGTCGAGGGTACTGAAGCTGCTTATGAACTGGAGAGGTCCCTGAACCTTATATCGGTATTAGCTGGGCAACGGCCAAATCATTCATTGAGAAATAGTTCAGAGTTGTCACACTAGACCTTTGGGTACGTAGAGAGGGCCTTCGTCAAGCCAAACTGCTGGTCTCCTCCGGAGTCATCCCTTCACACTTAGCCTTTGGTAAATCGGACATAAGACTGCTTGTGGGCTATTTAACCGGTCTCCACCGTCTAAATTACCATCTGCACAAACTAGGTTTGTCATCCTCCCATGAGTCTAGGCTCTGCTTAGAAGACGCAGAATTTAGTTTTCACCTCATTTGTGAGTGTCCGGCGTTGGCCAAACTTCGTCTAGACTTCCTGTGTCACCTGTTCTGATCAGGAACTCTTCGACAAAGAACCTTATAGCCTTTATCAAAAAGGCAGAGGCTCTATTGCCAACCAGGGTATAGGGTACAAAATATCTACTGTGGTCGCAGTGCCCGCTTCCTTTGATAGGAATACCCCTCATCTGGTTGTGAATCCTCGGACTATTCAACCGTCACTCCCTATTTATTTATTTATTTTATCTTATTCCTTTGCACAAAGGAAAGGGTGATAGGCGAAACTGTGATAACTACCGTGCAATTAAGTTGATGTCACACACCATGAAGATCGTCGAGCGGGTATTAGATGGCCGCCTAAGACAAATAATACGGCTGTCTGATGACCAGTGTGGGTTTGTCGCGGGTAAATCAACCGCAATCCAAAGTATAAGGATCATAATGAAAAACCATCGTAATTCCACAAGGGATCTGCATATGATTCTGGTTGACTTTGAAAAATCAGTTGATAGACATCCAACAGATCTGATATAGGTAGCGCTAAGACAACGAGGAGTTCCTGAAACTTACGTACGGATCATCATGGATACGTCTCGCAGGAGTCACCGATGGATTTCTAATGAAAGTCGGTGTGCACAAGGGAAGTGTCTTAAGTTCTTTGCTCTTTATTACAGTCCTAGACTCTACTTGAGGGCAAAGTGACGGACCCTAAAGCGCATGAGTTATTTTTTGCTGACGATCATAAGTGATGATCAGACTTCCCTGCAAAGAGCACTTGATGTTTGGGTAGACGTTTTGGATTGGAATGGGTATCGTATTAGCCAAAAAAAAAAGACAGGCATACATACCCTTCGCAATGCTGGACAGTGTACAAAAAGTATGAGGGCAAATTGACAGCAGCTGAGATGAAGATGCTTCGCATGACAGTAGTAGAAACAAAGCTTGATCGAATAAGAAGTTCAAGAATCCGAGGAAGCCTTCACGTCAAAGAACTCATCCCAAAAAAATTGGAGTAAGATCGGCTCAGTTGGTATTGTTATGCTCAAAGGAGGGATCCTACGAACCCCGTCAAAAGGGCAAATGCAATCAACGTTCCCTTACAAACGCATAAAAGAGGCAGGCCTAAAAATACTGGATCACTCAAATGCAGAAACACAAGCATTTGATTGGGATCAATGATGAAGTGATTACAAATCGGGAGGCCTGCAGATATTTTTCGAGGTCGAACCGGCGAACACCAGAGGCGGACCAGTAGGAATGCAGTAAAGTGGGAGTATTATGATCCCTATAATTCTGATCAAAGCCTTGTCGTTTTAATGGAGGTAAGAAGAAGAATGGGTGGATCTTAAATAATTCCCTTTCATTCATATATTACAAATTACTTCTATAATTGTTTTCTTAGTACAACCCCAGCTGACTAAAATCAAACCACACTCACGGACTCCATTAAGAAATTAACTAAAGTCTTCAATTCAACCTTTCTTGTCTTTCTGAAGGTGTTAATTTGTATATAATAGCCTTAGCCATTCATTTATAGATTGTATCATATAATGAGATTTTTTTAGCTAACCCATCAAATTTTTTCACAAATCTATACCCTTTCGACAGATTCCCGTTAATTGGATTTGTACATCAAGAACCTCTTCCAAAAAATGTTAGTTGGGAAGGCCGTTTTGTTGTTAGTAGTCATGTATATCAAAATACAGGATCATGGCTCAGCAGCCAAAGCTGAGCGCTGTTTTCTTTAGATATTGGTTACAACATTTTTTTTCCAGTAAGATTGTCATCATTATAAATTATGTGGTATTATTAATGATAATACAAATACCACAGTCCTGGGATTTCTATTCCGTCATCACAAATAATTAGGGTAAGTAGTCAAGCCCGATTATTACTGAACTGCCGGTTGGTCGAGTAGTTGGGTAAAAATGGAATACAAAAATAAATGGAATAAAAATAAAAGAAGCATATCCAAAATTATAAATAAACATGTCGTAACACAGTTCTTCGTTGTATCTTGTGTCAAAAAAGTCAATTGAAGAATTAAAATAAATTAAATAAGGAAATTGTTTTTGCTAAAACCAAAAATAAAATTAAAAATGGTAAAATTAAGCGCCATCCTTCGGTTCGCCGCGCTGCGGCAAATGCATTAAAAATGGTAAAAATTCGGAATCTTATCGACGCTTCGGGTGTTAGCAATTCTAACAGAGATGTCTCAAATCTATCTGACTCCGAGTTGCGGCGGGTTCCTAATGATACCTCATGGCTACATGACAACTGTACATCAACTACGACAACAACAACAGCAACAACGGCAAATGTCTCCATGTATATAGAGACGCATTCAAGCGCCTTAACTGAAATGTACTCGTTCGTTGATTTGCAGAGTCAATTTTTGACTGGCGCTGCCCCGGCTGTTTCTTTTAGCACGGTCCCGATTTGTACCACAACTGCGACTCCTTGTGCTCAGATGTGCTGGCAAACGGCTGCATCTAAAAGACCACTCAGTCCACTTCCCCGTCAAGGTAGGTTGTAGAAGGGGAAAAAGGAGTCAGCCCAAACCGTGGAATCTTCTATTTCTCTGGAAAGTCCTGGCCATCATCAAATCGCTTTGCTCTGCTATCTAACGCTGGGAATGAGGATGAGACTACTGAAACACTTACCGCAGCCGAGAAAATGGTCCTTGACGCTGATGCTTTGCTTGAGGGAGTTGATACTGAAACCACTCGCAGGACTAGAAGCCTACCCCCTAACAACATTGATAATGTGAGCAATGCTCACGTTTTGGAACAGGAGCTGGCTCTGGTTTCCGGACCAAACAGTTTCTCGCTTAAAGTTATAAGAAATGATACTGTAAGGATCTATACTGAGGATTCTGAATAATATCGTATTCTGGTTCGTTACCTAAAAGAGCGTAACATTAAACACTACACATACCAGCTTAAGGAGGATAAATCTTTCAGGGTAGTTGTTCGCAGCCTGGCCAGCACCACCCCCCACACTATTATCAAGGAAGCCTTTTATACCAAAGGCCACAATGTCACCGGTGTGTTTAATCCCAACCCCCTCAAGTTAATCACTAAGGTTAATGGAGCAGACACTGAAAAGATGGTAACAAACAACTTCTTCTTCATCAACCTTGCCAAAGCGCCTAACAATAAGGAGGCACTGGAAATCCAGCAAAAAAAAGAACCTGTCATTCAGTGCTATAGATGATTTGGATTTGGGCACACCAAAAACTACTGTCTGCGACAGTTGATTTGTGGAAAATGTGGGCAAAACCATATCACCACCCAATGTTTGGCTGTGGAGGACCTTTGCTGCATAAATTGCGTTGAGAACAATGCTGCTTGTAGTAAGGACTGCCGAGTTTTCAAAAAGAAATTAAACAGCCTAAATCCCAATATATCCCAATATAATGGTAAAGGGAGACACCTCATATGCAGAAACACTACGTGCTGGTTTGCATATAACTAATTCTCCGAAGAGATCTTGCAACGTTAACAACAGAGCTGTGCATCTACAGCAATCGCCACAGACCCCTGACAGCATTAGCAGATTAGAGGCTGCAATAACAGCCCTCACAGCTAAAGTTGACACAATTAAAATTATGCCTCAATTTCGTGAATGCCCGTAAATGATGCACCGCCCACTCGCCTTGGATTGTGGAATGCTCGTGTAATTTCTGGGGATGTTGAGGAGCTTAAGCATTTCCTTACCGCCCATAACATTGATGTGTTGCTCATCACTGAGACATGGCTGCAAACTGGAGTCCAGATCTTTATACCTGGCTACAACATTCACAAGGCAGAACATCCCAGCAACAGGCCCATAGGAGGAGCGGCTGTGCTTATTAGGCAAGAAATCCGCTATTCTTTACAAGAGCCAGTGAGAATAGCGAAATTACAAGTGGCCACCATCCAGATTTCAACCAGTAGGGGCGAGTTAATAGAATCTGCAATTTATCTACCTCCGCATCTTAATTGGTCAACTGTAGACTTCGAAGATCTTTTAAGCAATCTAGGAAGAATGTTTCTCATAGGTGGAGACTTTAACGCCAAAAGCAGATTCTGGTGTAACTTTAGAGAGGATACAAGGGGTAGCTGCTTACTGGAAGTTGTGCAAAACTCAACAGCTGTAATCCTGGCAACTGGCCAATCGACCCATTTCCCGTACGTCCAAAGACACACACCCAGCGCTATTGATTTCTTCATTTATAATGGGCTACGTTCGGACGAGTTGTCTATCAGGACTGAGTATCAACTCCCCTCTAATCATCTTCCCCTTGTGTTTGATTTTGATTCCACTCCGAAGATCAAAACAATAAAAGGACGACTGCTGCCACCTGGAACTGACTTAGCTGCATTTCGTCGAGATCTGGATGAATCTCTAAATTTAGACTTGGAAATCCTGATGCCCGAAGACATTGAAACATTAAATCCACCACATGGCTCAAGAGTGCGTTCTTGACTTCCCCCAGCTATTGAAGCACTGCTGCTTATTAAGAGGAGACTTAGGAGACAGTTTTGTCGCACCCGCGACCTTATTGTGGACATGGTTTTTCGTAGAGTGTCGAATAGAGTCAAAAAGCTGCTGACGCTGCATAAACAGGAAGAAAATGACAGGTTTTGGTCAAATGTCTCCCCCGAGGACACCACAAAGCACTCCTTGTGGAAGCTGGCGGGAAGGTATAAACAACAGATAACCCCAAAATTTCCAATCAAGAGGGCTGATAGATCCTGGGCTAGATCTTTAAGCGAGCGCGCCGAGGCTTTCGCCGAGGAATTGGAAGCTCGATTTCAGCCATTTGATACCAGCTCAGAACTCAGCGTTCGCCAGATCCATATGAGACTTGGAAACGCCGGCCAATCTCAGCATATATTAAAGGGTTAAACACTAAAAAGGATCCAGGTGAAGATAGACTGGACAACTTTACAATTAAGGCAATGCCACTAAAAGCTGTGCTATTTCTGGTCCTCATTTTTACCTCAGTGCTGAGATTGAGATATGCGCCGAAACAGTGGAATAAGGCGAGAATTTGCATGATTCATAAGGCCGGCAAGAGCCTTTACACCTTAGATTCCTACAGGCCAATTAGCCTACTACCCACTGTAGCAAAATTGTTTGAACGCTGTTTGCTGACGCGGATCCTGGACATATAAAAGGTAAAGCCAATTCATTTCAATTTGGCTTTCGTAAGTCCCACGGAACTCCAGAGCAGCTGAATAGGGTGGTTAACTTTATTCTTAAAGGATTTGAGGCTAAGGAGTACGTGGTGGCAGCGTATCTTGACATAATGCAGGCTTTCGACCGAGTTTGGCACGACGGGCTGCTCAGTAAGCTCAACAATCTCTTGCCGCCTCAACTATGGTTAATGGTGCGTAGCTACATTGAGAACATGACCTTCTCAGTAGTACGGGATGGTGTGGAGTCTAGCATCAAGGCTATTTGCGCAGGTGTCCCCCAGGGTAGCGTTTTGGGGCCTACACTCTATACCCTGTTCACGCACGACATGCCCACTGGGTCAGAAATACCACTGAAGGATCCTCTGGACCTGATCATTGCCACGTTTGCAGACGATACGGCCATCCTCGTCAGAAACAAGTGCATGAACGAAACCACGGACTCACTGCAGCAATACCTGCATATTCTTGAAAGCTGGACAAGACGTTGGAACATTTGCATTAACAAAAACAAATGTGCCAATGTGACGTACGCCTTACGGCCGGATTTCTGTCCGGGAATTTGCATTGGAAACCAGCTGCTGGAACACCATTCAGGTTACAAATACCTGGGAGTGTATTTGGATAGGCGGCTAACTTTCAAGACGCATATTTCAAGTATCACGAAATCCTTAAGACAGAGGATTGGTAAATTGCATTGGCTTTTAACTATCAGGAATAAACTGTCCTTGGGAAATAAGGTGAACATTTACAAAACCATAATTGCTCCTGCTTGGCGATACGGTTTGCAGGTGTATGGCATAGCAGCGAGGTCAAACATCACGAAGGTGAGAGTACTGCAGGCCAAGACATTGCGTATGCTTACTGGTGCCCCTTGGTTCATGCGAACGGCGGACCTTGAAAAAGACTTAAAAATACCGAAAATTGGCGATGTGATAAATCGTTAGGCCAACAAATATATAGAGAGGTTAAAAAATCATCCAAATAAACTAGCAAGGCGCCTTCTAAAACGACGAAGAATGGGAGGAGTTAGGGTGGCGAGACGGCTGAGAAGATCGCACCCTACCGACCTCCGTAATAGATCCTTATAATACACTATAGTATATCCCCACTTATTATTTAAGTTGTTTCGTTAATTTTTGTATATACAATTTAATTGAAGTTTTTCTAATAATAACAGAAAAAAAAATATAAAGGAAAAAAAATTTTTTTAAAAAATTAAAATGAAATGTCGTAGCACTCTTTAAATAATTGCGAAATAATGTTAGTTTCTTCTTCTATCAAAGTTGGCTTTGTTTTTTATTACAAAGTAAAGCTAGTGTCAAGCATTCGAGAAAATTTTCGAAAGAAATTACAACATTAAATAAAATTCCCCCACCAACATTTTCGATAAAATTTTGAACTCAAATTTTTGCGGAAAACTTCGATCAAGTAACGCGTTCTTAGAAGAAAGTTTAAGGGCAACGAAAGCCAAAAGGTAATCAGTAAATTAAAAAAAGTGAGACTAAATATTTATTGTATATATTGGCAATATTAGCTTGCAACTAAACTCCGCAAAGTGATAAATTTCGAATGAGTAAGAAGCTCACAAATTTGAAGAACATCAACGTCCTCAAAGGTGCATCCACTCAACACCGTCAAAAATGTCGGACCGTAAAGCAGTTATTAAGAATGCTGATATGAGCGAGGAGATGCAACAGGATGCTGTCGACTGTTCTACTCAAGCTTTGGAGAAGTACAACATCGAAAAGGACATTGCTGCCTATATTAAAAAGGAGTTCGATAAGAAGTACAATCCAACCTGGCATTGCATCGTTGGACGTAACTTTGGGTCTTATGTAACACATGAGACACGCCATTTCATTTACTTTTATTTGGGCCAAGTAGCCATTTTATTGTTCAAGAGTGGCTAAGCAGGCTTATATGGACTGTATTATTTTGTAAACGACCAAATGCACGTTTCATGTGTAACGTAATTTTTGTTCTTACGTTCTACATGCAACACGTAATTTTTCATAGATCATGTAACTATTTTTTGATTCTGATTTTTTTTTCTGTTTCCATATAAGGTTAAGGAGCAGCAGAATCCACAATATACTGTTTTCAAATAAATACTAGACCTTTGGGCACGTAGAGAGGGCCTTCGTCAAGCCAAACTGCTGATCTCCCCCGGAGTCATCCCATCAAACTTAGCCCTTGGTAGATCGGACCTAAGACTGCTTGCGGACTACTTAACCGGTCTCCACCGTCTAAATTACCATCTGCACAAACTAGGTTTGTCATCCTCCCATGAATGTAGGCTCTGCTTAGAAGACGCAGAATTTAGTTTTCACCTCCTTTGTGAGTGTCCGGCGTTGGTCAAACTTCGTCTAGACTTCCTGTGTCACCTGTTCTGATCAGGAACTCTTCGACAAAGAACCTTCTAGCCTTTATCAAAAAGGCAGAGGCTCTATTGTCAACCAGGGTATAGGGTACAAAAGATCTACTGTGGTCGCAGTGCCCGCTTCCTTTGATAGGAATACCCCTCATATGGTTGTGAATCCTCGGACCATTCAACCGTCACTCTCTATTTATTTATTTATTTTATCTTCTTCCTTTGCACAAAGGAAAGGGTGATAGGCGAAACTGTGATAACTACCGTGCATTTAAGTTGATGTCACACACCATGAAGATCGTCGAGCGGGTATTAGATGGCCACCTAAGACAAATAATACGGCTGTCTGATGACCAGTGTGGGTTTGTCGCGGGTAAATCAACCGCAATCCAAAGTATAAGGATCATAATGAAAAACCATCGTGATTCCACAAAGGATCTGCATATGATTCTGGTTGACTTTGAAAAATCATTTGATAGACATCCAACAGATCTGATATAGGTAGCGCTAAGACAACGAGGAGTTCCTGAAACTTACGTACGGATCATCATGGATACGTCTCGCAGGAGTCACCGATGGATTTCTAATAAAAGTCGGTGTGCACCAGGGAAGTGTCTTAAGTCCTTTGCTCTTTATTACAGTCCTAGATTATATGCTTGCGGGAAAAGTGACGGACCCTAAAGCGTATGAGTTATGTTTTGCTGACGATGGAGCCATCATAAGTGATGATCAGACTTCCCTGTAAAGAGCACTTGATGTTTGCTCTCTCTGCCATCTTCTGCGACCGAAAAATGTCCCCTAAGCTGGAAGGAAGGCTCTACACCGCAATTGTGCGTCCGGCGCTCACATACCGTTCGAAATGTACAAAAAGTATGAGGACAAATTGAAAGCAGCTGTAGAAAAGCATGACAGCAGTAGAAACAAAGCTTGATCGAATAAGAAGTTCAAGAATCCGAGGAAGCCTTCACGTCAAAGGACCCATCCCAAAAAAATTGGAGTACGACCGGCTCAGTTGGTATTGTTATGCTCAAAGGAGGGATCCTACGAACCCCGTCAAAAGGGCAAATGCAATCAACGTTCCCTTACAAACGCATAAAAGAGGCAGGCCTAAAAATCCTGGATCACTCAAATGCAGAAACACAAGCATTTGATTGGGATCAATGATGAAGTGATTACAAATCGGGAGGCCTGCAGATATTTTTCGAGGTCGAACCGGCGAACACCAGAGGCGGACCAGTAGGAATGCAGTAAAGTGGGAGTATTATGATCCCTATAATTCTGATCAAAACCTTGTCGTTTTAATGGAGGTAAGAAGAAGAATGGGTGGATCTTAAATAATTCCCTTTCATTCATATATTACAAATTACTTCTATAATTGTTTTCTTAGTACAACCCCAGCTGACTAAAATCAAACCACACTCACGGACTCCATTAAGAAATTAACTAAAGTCTTCAATTCAACCTTTCTTCTCTTTCTGAAGGTGTTAATTTGTATATAATAGCCTTAGCCATTTATTTATAGATTGTATCATATCATGAGATTTTTTTAGCTAACCCATCAAATTTTTTCACAAATCTATGCCCTTTCGACAGATTCCCGTTAATTGGATTTGTACATCAAGAACCTTTTCCAAAAAATGTTACTTGGGAAGGCCGTTTTGTTGTTAGTAGTCATGGGTGTAAATCAAAATACAGGACCATGGCTCAGCAGCCAAAGCTGAGCGCTGTTTTCGTTAGATATTGGTTACAACATTTTTTTCCAGTAAGATTGTCATCATTATAAATTATGTGGTATTATTAATGATAATACAAATACCACAGTCCTAGGATTTCTATTCCGTCATCAGAAATAATTAGGGTAAGTAGTCAAGCCCGATGATTACTGAATTGCCGGTTGGTCGAGTAGTTGGGTAAAAATGGAATACAAAAATAAATGGAATAAAAATAAAAGAAGCATATCCAAAATTATAAATAAACATGTCGTAACACAGTTCTTCATTGTATCTTGTGTGAAAAAAGTCAATTGAAGAATTAAAATAAGTTAAATAAGGAAATTGTTTTGCTAAAACCAAAAATAAAATTATAAATGGTAAAATTAAGCGCCATCCTTCGGTTCGCCGCGCTGCGGCAAATGCATTAGAAATGGTAAAAATTCGGAATCTTATCGACGTTTCGGGTGTTAGCAATTCTAACAGAGATGTCTCAAATCTATCTGACTCCGAGTTGCGGCGGGTTCCTAATGATACCTCATGGCTACATGACAACTGTACATCAACTACGACAACAACAACAGCAACAACGGCTGTACTCGTTCGTTGATTTGCAGAGTCAATTTTTGACTGGCGCTGCCCCGGCTGTTTCTTTTAGCACGGTCCCGATTTGTACCACAACTGCGACTCCTTGTGCTCAGATGTGCTGGCAAACGGCTGCATCTAAAAGACCACTCAGTCCACTTCCCCGTCAAGGTAGGTTGTAGAAGGGGAAAAAGGAGTCAGCCCAAACCGTGGAATCTTCTATTTCTCTGGAAAGTCCTGGCCATCATCAAATCGCTTTGCTCTGCTATCTAACGCTGGGAATGAGGATGAGACCACTGAAACACTTACCGCAGCCGAGAAAATGGTCCTTGACTGATACTGAAACCACTCGCAGGACTAGAAGCCTACCCCCTAACAACATTGATAATGTGAGCAATGCTCACCTTTTGGAACAGGAGCTGGCTCTGGTTTCCGGACCAAACAGTTTCTCGCTTAAAGTTATAAGAAATGATACTGTAAGGATCTATACTGAGGATTCTGAATAATATCGTATTCTGGTTCGTTACCTAAAAGAGTGTAACATTAAACACTACACATACCAGCTTAAGGAGGATAAATCTTTCAGGGTAGTTGTTCGCAGCCTGGCCAGCACCACCCCCCACACTATTATCAAGGAAGCCTTTTATACCAAAGGCCACAATTTCACCGGTGTGTTTAATCCCAACCCCCTCAAGTTAATCACTAAGGTTAATGGAGCAGACACTGAAAAGATGGTACCAAACAACTTCTTCTTCATCAATCTTGCCAAAGCGCCTAACAATAAGGAGGCACTGGAAATTCAGCAAAAAAAAAGAACCTGTCATTCAGTGCTATAGATGATTTGGATTTGGGCACACCAAAAACTACTGTCTGCGACAGTTGATTTGTGGAAAATGTGGGCAAAACCATATCACCACCCAATGTTTGGCTGTGGAGGACCTTTGCTGCATAAATTGCGGTGAGAAACATGCTGCTTATAGTAAGGACTGCCGAGTTTTCAAATAGAAATTAAACAGCCTAAATCCCAATATATCCCAATATAATGGTAAAGGGAGACACCTCATATGCAGAAACACTACGTGCTGGTTTGCATATAACTAATTCTCCGAAGATCGTGCAATGTTAACAACAGAGCTGCGCATCTACAGCAATCGCCACAGACCCCTGACAGCATTAGCAGGTTAGAGGCTGCAATAACAGCCCTCACAGCTAAAGTTGACACAATTAAAATTATGCCTCAATTTCGTGAATGCCCGTAAATGATGCACCGCCCACTCGCCTTGGATTGTGGAATGCTAGTGTAATTTCTGGGCATGTTGAGGAGCTTAATCATTTCTTTACCACCCATAACATTGATGTGTTGCTCATCACTGAGACATGGCTGCAAACTGGAGTCCAGATCTTTATACCTGGCTACAACATTCACAAGGCAGAACATCCCAGCAACAGGCCCATAGGAGGAGCGGCTGTGCTTATTAAGCAAGAGCCAGTGAGAACAGCGAAATTACAAGTGGCCACCATCCAGATTTCAACCAGTAGGGGCGAGTTAATAGAATCTGCAATTTATCTACCTCCGCATCTTAATTGGTCAACTGTAGACTTCGAAGATCTTTTAAGCAATCTAGGAAGAATGTTTCTCATAGGTGGAGACTTTAACGCCAAAAGCAGATTCTGGTGTAACTTTAGAGCCGATACAAGGGGTAGCTGCTTACAGGAAGTTGTGCAAAACTCAACAGCTGAAATCCTGGCAACTGGCCAATCGACCCATTTCCCGTACGTCCAAAGACACACACCCAGCGCTATTGATTTCTTCATTTATAATGGGCTACGTTCGGAAGAGTTGTCTATCAGGACTGAGTATCAACTCCCCTCTAATCATCTTCCCCTTGTGTTTGATTTTGATTCCACTCCGAAGATCAAAACAATAAAAGGACAACTGCTGCCACCTGGAACTGACTTAGATGCATTTCGTCGAGATCTGGATGAATCTCCAAATTTAGACTTGGAAATCCTGATGCCCGAAGACATTGAAGACGCCTACTCGATCTTTCTAAATAAGGTGCATTCAGCTGCTCTCACTGCCGCCCTCTTAAATCCACAACATGGCTCAAGAGTGCGTTCTCGAATTCCCCCAGCTATTGAAGCACAGCTGCTTATTAAGAGGAGACTTAGGAGACAGTTTTGTCGCACCCGCGACTCTATTGTGGACAGGGTTTTTCGTAGTGTCGAATAGAGTCAAAAAGCTGCTGACGCTGCATAAACAGGAAGAAAATGACAGGTTTTTGTCAAATGTCTCCCCGAGGACACCACAAAGCACTCCTTGTAGAAGCTGGCGAGAAGGTATAAACAACAGGTAACCCCAAAATTTCCAATCAAGAGGGCTGATAGATCCTGGGCTAGATCGTTAAGCGAGCGCGCCGAGGCTTTCGCCGAGGAATTGGAAGCTCGATTTCAGCCATTTGATACCAGCTCAGAACTCAGCGTTCGCCAGATCCATATGAGACTTGGAAACGCCGGCCAATCTCAGCATATATTAAAGGGTTAAACACTAAAAAGGATCCAGGTGAAGATAGACTGGACAACTTTACAATTAAGGCAATGCCGCTAAAAGCTGTGCTATTTCTGGTCCTCATTTTTACCTCAGTGCTGAGATTGGGATATGCGCCGAAACAGTGGAATAAGGCGAGAATTTGCATGATTCATAAGGCCGGCAAGAGCCTTTACACCTTAGATTCCTACAGGCCAATTAGCCTACTACCCACTGTAGCAAAATTGTTTGAACGCTGTTTGCTGATGCGGATCCTGGACATAAAAAAGGTAAAGCCAATTCATTTCAATTTGGCTTTCGTAAGTCCCACGGAACTCCAGAGCAGCTGAATAGGGTGGTTAACTTTATTCTTAAAGGATTTGAGGCTAAGGAGTACGTGGTGGCAGCGTATCTTGACATAATGCAGGCTTTCGACCGAGTTTGGCACGACGGGCTGCTCAGTAAGCTCAACAATCTCTTGCCGCCTCAACTATGGTTAATGGTGCGTAGCTACATTGAGAACATGACCTTCTCAGTAGTACTGGATGGTGTGGAGTCTAGCATCAAGGCTATTTGCGCAGGTGTCCCCCAGGGTAGCGTTTTGGGGCCTACACTCTATACCCTGTTCACGCACGACATGCCCACTGGGTCAGAAATACCACTGAAGGATCCTCTGGACCTGATCATTGCCACGTTTGCAGACGATACGGCCATCCTCGTCAGAAACAAGTGCATGAACGAAACCACGGACTCACTGCAGCAATACCTGCATATTCTTGAAAGCTGGACAAGACGTTGGAACATTTGCATTAACAAAAACAAATGTGCCAATGTGACGTACGCCTTACGGCCGGATTTCTGTCCGGGAATTTGCATTGGAAACCAGCTGCTGGAACACCATTCAGGTTACAAATACCTGGGAGTGTATTTGGATAGGCGGCTAACTTTCAAGACGCATATTTCAAGTATCACGAAATCCTTAAGACAGAGGATTGGTAAATTGCATTGGCTTTTAACTATCAGGAATAAACTGTCCTTGGGAAATAAGGTGAACATTTACAAAACCATAATTGCTCCTGCTTGGCGATACGGTTTGCAGGTGTATGGCATAGCAGCGAGGTCAAACATCACGAAGGTGAGAGTACTGCAGGCCAAGACATTGCGTATGCTTACTGGTGCCCCTTGGTTCATGCGAACGGCGGACCTTGAAAATGACTTAAAAATACCGAAAATTGGCTATGTGATAAATCGTTAGGCCAACAAATATATAGAGAGGTTAAAAAATCATCCAAATAAACTAGCAAGGCGCCTTCTAAAACGACGAAGAATGGGAGGAGTTAGGGTGGCGAGACGGCTGAGAAGATCGCACCCTACCGACCTCCGTAATAGATCCTTATAATACACTATAGTATATCCCCACTTATTATTTAAGTTGTTTCGTTAATTTTTGTATATACAATTTAATTGAAGTTTTTCTAATAATAACAGAAAAAAAAATATAAAGGAAAAAAAATTTTTTTAAAAAATTAAAATGAAATGTCGTAGCACTCTTTAAATAATTGCGAAATAATGTTAGTTTCTTCTTCTATCAAAGTTGGCTTTGTTTTTTATTACAAAGTAAAGCTAGTGTCAAGCATTCGAGAAAATTTTCGAAAGAAATTACAACATTAAATAAAATTCCCCCACCAACATTTTCGATAAAATTTTGAACTCAAATTTTTGCGGAAAACTTCGATCAAGTAACGCGTTCTTAGAAGAAAGTTTAAGGGCAACGAAAGCCAAAAGGTAATCAGTAAATTAAAAAAAGTGAGACTAAATATTTATTGTATATATTGGCAATATTAGCTTGCAACTAAACTCCGCAAAGTGATAAATTTCGAATGAGTAAGAAGCTCACAAATTTGAAGAACATCAACGTCCTCAAAGGTGCATCCACTCAACACCGTCAAAAATGTCGGACCGTAAAGCAGTTATTAAGAATGCTGATATGAGCGAGGAGATGCAACAGGATGCTGTCGACTGTTCTACTTAAGCTTTGGAGAAGTACAACATCGAAAAGGACATTGCTGCCTATATTAAAAAGGAGTTCGATAAGAAGTACAATCCAACCTGGCATTGCATCGTTGGACGTAACTTTGGGTCTTATGTAACACATGAGACACGCCATTTCATTTACTTTTATTTGGGCCAAGTAGCCATTTTATTGTTCAAGAGTGGCTAAGCAGGCTTATATGGACTGTATTATTTTGTAAACGACCAAATGCACGTTTCATGTGTAACGTAATTTTTGTTCTTACGTTCTACATGCAACACGTAATTTTTCATAGATCATGTAACTATTTTTTGATTCTGATTTTTTTTTCTGTTTCCATATAAGGTTAAGGAGCAGCAGAATCCACAATATACTGTTTTCAAATAAATACTAGACCTTTGGGCACGTAGAGAGGGCCTTCGTCAAGCCAAACTGCTGATCTCCCCCGGAGTCATCCCATCAAACTTAGCCCTTGGTAGATCGGACCTAAGACTGCTTGCGGACTACTTAACCGGTCTCCACCGTCTAAATTACCATCTGCACAAACTAGGTTTGTCATCCTCCCATGAATGTAGGCTCTGCTTAGAAGACGCAGAATTTAGTTTTCACCTCCTTTGTGAGTGTCCGGCGTTGGTCAAACTTCGTCTAGACTTCCTGTGTCACCTGTTCTGATCAGGAACTCTTCGACAAAGAACCTTCTAGCCTTTATCAAAAAGGCAGAGGCTCTATTGTCAACCAGGGTATAGGGTACAAAAGATCTACTGTGGTCGCAGTGCCCGCTTCCTTTGATAGGAATACCCCTCATATGGTTGTGAATCCTCGGACCATTCAACCGTCACTCTCTATTTATTTATTTATTTTATCTTCTTCCTTTGCACAAAGGAAAGGGTGATAGGCGAAACTGTGATAACTACCGTGCATTTAAGTTGATGTCACACACCATGAAGATCGTCGAGCGGGTATTAGATGGCCACCTAAGACAAATAATACGGCTGTCTGATGACCAGTGTGGGTTTGTCGCGGGTAAATCAACCGCAATCCAAAGTATAAGGATCATAATGAAAAACCATCGTGATTCCACAAAGGATCTGCATATGATTCTGGTTGACTTTGAAAAATCATTTGATAGACATCCAACAGATCTGATATAGGTAGCGCTAAGACAACGAGGAGTTCCTGAAACTTACGTACGGATCATCATGGATACGTCTCGCAGGAGTCACCGATGGATTTCTAATAAAAGTCGGTGTGCACCAGGGAAGTGTCTTAAGTCCTTTGCTCTTTATTACAGTCCTAGATTATATGCTTGCGGGAAAAGTGACGGACCCTAAAGCGTATGAGTTATGTTTTGCTGACGATGGAGCCATCATAAGTGATGATCAGACTTCCCTGTAAAGAGCACTTGATGTTTGCTCTCTCTGCCATCTTCTGCGACCGAAAAATGTCCCCTAAGCTGGAAGGAAGGCTCTACACCGCAATTGTGCGTCCGGCGCTCACATACCGTTCGAAATGTACAAAAAGTATGAGGACAAATTGAAAGCAGCTGTAGAAAAGCATGACAGCAGTAGAAACAAAGCTTGATCGAATAAGAAGTTCAAGAATCCGAGGAAGCCTTCACGTCAAAGGACCCATCCCAAAAAAATTGGAGTACGACCGGCTCAGTTGGTATTGTTATGCTCAAAGGAGGGATCCTACGAACCCCGTCAAAAGGGCAAATGCAATCAACGTTCCCTTACAAACGCATAAAAGAGGCAGGCCTAAAAATCCTGGATCACTCAAATGCAGAAACACAAGCATTTGATTGGGATCAATGATGAAGTGATTACAAATCGGGAGGCCTGCAGATATTTTTCGAGGTCGAACCGGCGAACACCAGAGGCGGACCAGTAGGAATGCAGTAAAGTGGGAGTATTATGATCCCTATAATTCTGATCAAAACCTTGTCGTTTTAATGGAGGTAAGAAGAAGAATGGGTGGATCTTAAATAATTCCCTTTCATTCATATATTACAAATTACTTCTATAATTGTTTTCTTAGTACAACCCCAGCTGACTAAAATCAAACCACACTCACGGACTCCATTAAGAAATTAACTAAAGTCTTCAATTCAACCTTTCTTCTCTTTCTGAAGGTGTTAATTTGTATATAATAGCCTTAGCCATTTATTTATAGATTGTATCATATCATGAGATTTTTTTAGCTAACCCATCAAATTTTTTCACAAATCTATGCCCTTTCGACAGATTCCCGTTAATTGGATTTGTACATCAAGAACCTTTTCCAAAAAATGTTACTTGGGAAGGCCGTTTTGTTGTTAGTAGTCATGGGTGTAAATCAAAATACAGGACCATGGCTCAGCAGCCAAAGCTGAGCGCTGTTTTCGTTAGATATTGGTTACAACATTTTTTTCCAGTAAGATTGTCATCATTATAAATTATGTGGTATTATTAATGATAATACAAATACCACAGTCCTAGGATTTCTATTCCGTCATCAGAAATAATTAGGGTAAGTAGTCAAGCCCGATGATTACTGAATTGCCGGTTGGTCGAGTAGTTGGGTAAAAATGGAATACAAAAATAAATGGAATAAAAATAAAAGAAGCATATCCAAAATTATAAATAAACATGTCGTAACACAGTTCTTCATTGTATCTTGTGTGAAAAAAGTCAATTGAAGAATTAAAATAAGTTAAATAAGGAAATTGTTTTTGCTAAAACCAAAAATAAAATTAAAAATGGTAAAATTAAGCGCCATCCTTCGGTTCGCCGCGCTGCGGCAAATGCATTAGAAATGGTAAAAATTCGGAATCTTATCGACGTTTCGGGTGTTAGCAATTCTAACAGAGATGTCTCAAATCTATCTGACTCCGAGTTGCGGCGGGTTCCTAATGATACCTCATGGCTACATGACAACTGTACATCAACTACGACAACAACAACAGCAACAACGGCTGTACTCGTTCGTTGATTTGCAGAGTCAATTTTTGACTGGCGCTGCCCCGGCTGTTTCTTTTAGCACGGTCCCGATTTGTACCACAACTGCGACTCCTTGTGCTCAGATGTGCTGGCAAACGGCTGCATCTAAAAGACCACTCAGTCCACTTCCCCGTCAAGGTAGGTTGTAGAAGGGGAAAAAGGAGTCAGCCCAAACCGTGGAATCTTCTATTTCTCTGGAAAGTCCTGGCCATCATCAAATCGCTTTGCTCTGCTATCTAACGCTGGGAATGAGGATGAGACCACTGAAACACTTACCGCAGCCGAGAAAATGGTCCTTGACTGATACTGAAACCACTCGCAGGACTAGAAGCCTACCCCCTAACAACATTGATAATGTGAGCAATGCTCACCTTTTGGAACAGGAGCTGGCTCTGGTTTCCGGACCAAACAGTTTCTCGCTTAAAGTTATAAGAAATGATACTGTAAGGATCTATACTGAGGATTCTGAATAATATCGTATTCTGGTTCGTTACCTAAAAGAGTGTAACATTAAACACTACACATACCAGCTTAAGGAGGATAAATCTTTCAGGGTAGTTGTTCGCAGCCTGGCCAGCACCACCCCCCACACTATTATCAAGGAAGCCTTTTATACCAAAGGCCACAATGTCACCGGTGTGTTTAATCCCAACCCCCTCAAGTTAATCACTAAGGTTAATGGAGCAGACACTGAAAAGATGGTACCAAACAACTTCTTCTTCATCAATCTTGCCAAAGCGCCTAACAATAAGGAGGCACTGGAAATTCAGCAAAAAAAAAGAACCTGTCATTCAGTGCTATAGATGATTTGGATTTGGGCACACCAAAAACTACTGTCTGCGACAGTTGATTTGTGGAAAATGTGGGCAAAACCATATCACCACCCAATATTTGGCTGTGGAGGACCTTTGCTGCATAAATTGCGGTGAGAAACATGCTGCTTATAGTAAGGACTGCCGAGTTTTCAAATAGAAATTAAACAGCCTAAATCCCAATATATCCCAATATAATGGTAAAGGGAGACACCTCATATGCAGAAACACTACGTGCTGGTTTGCATATAACTAATTCTCCGAAGATCGTGCAATGTTAACAACAGAGCTGCGCATCTACAGCAATCGCCACAGACCCCTGACAGCATTAGCAGGTTAGAGGCTGCAATAACAGCCCTCACAGCTAAAGTTGACACAATTAAAATTATGCCTCAATTTCGTGAATGCCCGTAAATGATGCACCGCCCACTCGCCTTGGATTGTGGAATGCTAGTGTAATTTCTGGGCATGTTGAGGAGCTTAATCATTTCTTTACCACCCATAACATTGATGTGTTGCTCATCACTGAGACATGGCTGCAAACTGGAGTCCAGATCTTTATACCTGGCTACAACATTCACAAGGCAGAACATCCCAGCAACAGGCCCATAGGAGGAGCGGCTGTGCTTATTAAGCAAGAGCCAGTGAGAACAGCGAAATTACAAGTGGCCACCATCCAGATTTCAACCAGTAGGGGCGAGTTAATAGAATCTGCAATTTATCTACCTCCGCATCTTAATTGGTCAACTGTAGACTTCGAAGATCTTTTAAGCAATCTAGGAAGAATGTTTCTCATAGGTGGAGACTTTAACGCCAAAAGCAGATTCTGGTGTAACTTTAGAGCCGATACAAGGGGTAGCTGCTTACAGGAAGTTGTGCAAAACTCAACAGCTGAAATCCTGGCAACTGGCCAATCGACCCATTTCCCGTACGTCCAAAGACACACACCCAGCGCTATTGATTTCTTCATTTATAATGGGCTACGTTCGGAAGAGTTGTCTATCAGGACTGAGTATCAACTCCCCTCTAATCATCTTCCCCTTGTGTTTGATTTTGATTCCACTCCGAAGATCAAAACAATAAAAGGACAACTGCTGCCACCTGGAACTGACTTAGATGCATTTCGTCGAGATCTGGATGAATCTCCAAATTTAGACTTGGAAATCCTGATGCCCGAAGACATTGAAGACGCCTACTCGATCTTTCTAAATAAGGTGCATTCAGCTGCTCTCACTGCCGCCCTCTTAAATCCACAACATGGCTCAAGAGTGCGTTCTCGAATTCCCCCAGCTATTGAAGCACAGCTGCTTATTAAGAGGAGACTTAGGAGACAGTTTTGTCGCACCCGCGACTCTATTGTGGACAGGGTTTTTCGTAGTGTCGAATAGAGTCAAAAAGCTGCTGACGCTGCATAAACAGGAAGAAAATGACAGGTTTTTGTCAAATGTCTCCCCGAGGACACCACAAAGCACTCCTTGTAGAAGCTGGCGAGAAGGTATAAACAACAGGTAACCCCAAAATTTCCAATCAAGAGGGCTGATAGATCCTGGGCTAGATCGTTAAGCGAGCGCGCCGAGGCTTTCGCCGAGGAATTGGAAGCTCGATTTCAGCCATTTGATACCAGCTCAGAACTCAGCGTTCGCCAGATCCATATGAGACTTGGAAACGCCGGCCAATCTCAGCATATATTAAAGGGTTAAACACTAAAAAGGATCCAGGTGAAGATAGACTGGACAACTTTACAATTAAGGCAATGCCGCTAAAAGCTGTGCTATTTCTGGTCCTCATTTTTACCTCAGTGCTGAGATTGGGATATGCGCCGAAACAGTGGAATAAGGCGAGAATTTGCATGATTCATAAGGCCGGCAAGAGCCTTTACACCTTAGATTCCTACAGGCCAATTAGCCTACTACCCACTGTAGCAAAATTGTTTGAACGCTGTTTGCTGATGCGGATCCTGGACATAAAAAAGGTAAAGCCAATTCATTTCAATTTGGCTTTCGTAAGTCCCACGGAACTCCAGAGCAGCTGAATAGGGTGGTTAACTTTATTCTTAAAGGATTTGAGGCTAAGGAGTACGTGGTGGCAGCGTATCTTGACATAATGCAGGCTTTCGACCGAGTTTGGCACGACGGGCTGCTCAGTAAGCTCAACAATCTCTTGCCGCCTCAACTATGGTTAATGGTGCGTAGCTACATTGAGAACATGACCTTCTCAGTAGTACTGGATGGTGTGGAGTCTAGCATCAAGGCTATTTGCGCAGGTGTCCCCCAGGGTAGCGTTTTGGGGCCTACACTCTATACCCTGTTCACGCACGACATGCCCACTGGGTCAGAAATACCACTGAAGGATCCTCTGGACCTGATCATTGCCACGTTTGCAGACGATACGGCCATCCTCGTCAGAAACAAGTGCATGAACGAAACCACGGACTCACTGCAGCAATACCTGCATATTCTTGAAAGCTGGACAAGACGTTGGAACATTTGCATTAACAAAAACAAATGTGCCAATGTGACGTACGCCTTACGGCCGGATTTCTGTCCGGGAATTTGCATTGGAAACCAGCTGCTGGAACACCATTCAGGTTACAAATACCTGGGAGTGTATTTGGATAGGCGGCTAACTTTCAAGACGCATATTTCAAGTATCACGAAATCCTTAAGACAGAGGATTGGTAAATTGCATTGGCTTTTAACTATCAGGAATAAACTGTCCTTGGGAAATAAGGTGAACATTTACAAAACCATAATTGCTCCTGCTTGGCGATACGGTTTGCAGGTGTATGGCATAGCAGCGAGGTCAAACATCACGAAGGTGAGAGTACTGCAGGCCAAGACATTGCGTATGCTTACTGGTGCCCCTTGGTTCATGCGAACGGCGGACCTTGAAAATGACTTAAAAATACCGAAAATTGGCTATGTGATAAATCGTTAGGCCAACAAATATATAGAGAGGTTAAAAAATCATCCAAATAAACTAGCAAGGCGCCTTCTAAAACGACGAAGAATGGGAGGAGTTAGGGTGGCGAGACGGCTGAGAAGATCGCACCCTACCGACCTCCGTAATAGATCCTTATAATACACTATAGTATATCCCCACTTATTATTTAAGTTGTTTCGTTAATTTTTGTATATACAATTTAATTGAAGTTTTTCTAATAATAACAGAAAAAAAAATATAAAGGAAAAAAAATTTTTTTAAAAAATTAAAATGAAATGTCGTAGCACTCTTTAAATAATTGCGAAATAATGTTAGTTTCTTCTTCTATCAAAGTTGGCTTTGTTTTTTATTACAAAGTAAAGCTAGTGTCAAGCATTCGAGAAAATTTTCGAAAGAAATTACAACATTAAATAAAATTCCCCCACCAACATTTTCGATAAAATTTTGAACTCAAATTTTTGCGGAAAACTTCGATCAAGTAACGCGTTCTTAGAAGAAAGTTTAAGGGCAACGAAAGCCAAAAGGTAATCAGTAAATTAAAAAAAGTGAGACTAAATATTTATTGTATATATTGCCAATATTAGCTTGCAACTAAACTCCGCAAAGTGATAAATTTCGAATGAGTAAGAAGCTCACAAATTTGAAGAACATCAACGTCCTCAAAGGTGCATCCACTCAACACCGTCAAAAATGTCGGACCGTAAAGCAGTTATTAAGAATGCTGATATGAGCGAGGAGATGCAACAGGATGCTGTCGACTGTTCTACTCAAGCTTTGGAGAAGTACAACATCGAAAAGGACATTGCTGCCTATATTAAAAAGGAGTTCGATAAGAAGTACAATCCAACCTGGCATTGCATCGTTGGACGTAACTTTGGGTCTTATGTAACACATGAGACACGCCATTTCATTTACTTTTATTTGGGCCAAGTAGCCATTTTATTGTTCAAGAGTGGCTAAGCAGGCTTATATGGACTGTATTATTTTGTAAACGACCAAATGTACGTTTCATGTGTAACGTAATTTTTGTTCTTACGTTCTACATGCAACACGTAATTTTTCATAGATCATGTAACTATTTTTTGTTTCTGATTTTTTTTTCTGTTTCCATATAAGGTTAAGGAGCAGCAGAATCCACAATATACTGTTTTCAAATAAATACTAGACCTTTGGGCACGTAGAGAGGGCCTTCGTCAAGCCAAACTGCTGATCTCCCCCGGAGTCATCCCATCAAACTTAGCCCTTGGTAGATCGGACCTAAGACTGCTTGCGGACTACTTAACCGGTCTCCACCGTCTAAATTACCATCTGCACAAACTAGGTTTGTCATCCTCCCATGAGTGTAGGCTCTGCTTAGAAGACGCAGAATTTAGTTTTCACCTCCTTTGTGAGTGTCCGGCGTTGGTCAAACTTCGTCTAGACTTCCTGTGTCACCTGTTCTGATCAGGAACTCTTCGACAAAGAACCTTCTAGCCTTTATCAAAAAGGCAGAGGCTCTATTGTCAACCAGGGTATAGGGTACAAAAGATCTACTGTGGTCGCAGTGCCCGCTTCCTTTGATAGGAATACCCCTCATATGGTTGTGAATCCTCGGACCATTCAACCGTCACTCTCTATTTATTTATTTATTTTATCTTCTTCCTTTGCACAAAGGAAAGGGTGATAGGCGAAACTGTGATAACTACCGTGCATTTAAGTTGATGTCACACACCATGAAGATCGTCGAGCGGGTATTAGATGGCCACCTAAGACAAATAATACGGCTGTCTGATGACCAGTGTGGGTTTGTCGCGGGTAAATCAACCGCAATCCAAAGTATAAGGATCATAATGAAAAACCATCGTGATTCCACAAAGGATCTGCATATGATTCTGGTTGACTTTGAAAAATCATTTGATAGACATCCAACAGATCTGATATAGGTAGCGCTAAGACAACGAGGAGTTCCTGAAACTTACGTACGGATCATCATGGATACGTCTCGCAGGAGTCACCGATGGATTTCTAATAAAAGTCGGTGTGCACCAGGGAAGTGTCTTAAGTCCTTTGCTCTTTATTACAGTCCTAGATTATATGCTTGCGGGAAAAGTGACGGACCCTAAAGCGTATGAGTTATGTTTTGCTGACGATGGAGCCATCATAAGTGATGATCAGACTTCCCTGTAAAGAGCACTTGATGTTTGCTCTCTCTGCCATCTTCTGCGACCGAAAAATGTCCCCTAAGCTGGAAGGAAGGCTCTACACCGCAATTGTGCGTCCGGCGCTCACATACCGTTCGAAATGTACAAAAAGTATGAGGACAAATTGAAAGCAGCTGTAGAAAAGCATGACAGCAGTAGAAAGAAAGCTTGATCGAATAAGAAGTTCAAGAATCCGAGGAAGCCTTCACGTCAAAGGACCCATCCCAAAAAAATTGGAGTACGACCGGCTCAGTTGGTATTGTTATGCTCAAAGGAGGGATCCTACGAACCCCGTCAAAAGGGCAAATGCAATCAACGTTCCCTTACAAACGCATAAAAGAGGCAGGCCTAAAAATCCTGGATCACTCAAATGCAGAAACACAAGCATTTGATTGGGATCAATGATGAAGTGATTACAAATCGGGAGGCCTGCAGATATTTTTCGAGGTCGAACCGGCGAACACCAGAGGCGGACCAGTAGGAATGCAGTAAAGTGGGAGTATTATGATCCCTATAATTCTGATCAAAACCTTGTCGTTTTAATGGAGGTAATAAGAAGAATGGGTGGATCTTAAATAATTCCCTTTCATTCATATATTACAAATTACTTCTATAATTGTTTTCTTAGTACAACCCCAGCTGACTAAAATCAAACCACACCCACGGACTCCATTAAGAAATTAACTAAAGTCTTCAATTCAACCTTTCTTCTCTTTCTGAAGGTGTTAATTTGTATATAATAGCCTTAGCCATTTATTTATAGATTGTATCATATCATGAGATTTTTTTAGCTAACCCATCAAATTTTTTCACAAATCTATGCCCTTTCGACAGATTCCCGTTAATTGGATTTGTACATCAAGAACCTTTTCCAAAAAATGTTACTTGGGAAGGCCGTTTTGTTGTTAGTAGTCATGGGTGTAAATCAAAATACAGGACCATGGCTCAGCAGCCAAAGCTGAGCGCTGTTTTCGTTAGATATTGGTTACAACATTTTTTTCCAGTAAGATTGTCATCATTATAAATTATGTGGTATTATTAATGATAATACAAATACCACAGTCCTAGGATTTCTATTCCGTCATCAGAAATAATTAGGGTAAGTAGTCAAGCCCGATGATTACTGAATTGCCGGTTGGTCGAGTAGTTGGGTAAAAATGGAATACAAAAATAAATGGAATAAAAATAAAAGAAGCATATCCAAAATTATAAATAAACATGTCGTAACACAGTTCTTCATTGTATCTTGTGTGAAAAAAGTCAATTGAAGAATTAAAATAAGTTAAATAAGGAAATTGTTTTGCTAAAACCAAAAATAAAATTATAAATGGTAAAATTAAGCGCCATCCTTCGGTTCGCCGCGCTGCGGCAAATGCATTAGAAATGGTAAAAATTCGGAATCTTATCGACGTTTCGGGTGTTAGCAATTCTAACAGAGATGTCTCAAATCTATCTGACTCCGAGTTGCGGCGGGTTCCTAATGATACCTCATGGCTACATGACAACTGTACATCAACTACGACAACAACAACAGCAACAACGGCAAATGTCTCCATATATATAGAGACGCATTCAAGCGCCTTAACTGAAATGTACTCGTTCGTTGATTTGCAGAGTCAATTTTTGACTGGCGCTGCCCCGGCTGTTTCTTTTAGCACGGTCCCGATTTGTACCACAACTGCGACTCCTTGTGCTCAGATGTGCTGGCAAACGGCTGCATCTAAAAGACCACTCAGTCCACTTCCCCGTCAAGGTAGGTTGTAGAAGGGGAAAAAGGAGTCAGCCCAAACCGTGGAATCTTCTATTTCTCTGGAAAGTCCTGGCCATCATCAAATCGCTTTGCTCTGCTATCTAACGCTGGGAATGAGGATGAGACTACTGAAACACTTACCGCAGCCGAGAAAATGGTCCTTGACGCTGATGCTTTGCTTGAGGGAGTTGATACTGAAACCACTCGCAGGACTAGAAGCCTACCCCCTAACAACATTGATAATGTGAGCAATGCTCACGTTTTGGAACAGGAGCTGGCTCTGGTTTCCGGACCAAACAGTTTCTCGCTTAAAGTTATAAGAAATGATACTGTAAGGATCTATACTGAGGATTCTGAATAATATCGTATTCTGGTTCGTTACCTAAAAGAGTGTAACATTAAACACTACACATACCAGCTTAAGGAGGATAAATCTTTCAGGGTAGTTGTTCGCAGCCTGGCCAGCACCACCCCCCACACTATTATCAAGGAAGCCTTTTATACCAAAGGCCACAATGTCACCGGTGTGTTTAATCCCAACCCCCTCAAGTTAATCACTAAGGTTAATGGAGCAGACACTGAAAAGATGGTACCAAACAACTTCTTCTTCATCAATCTTGCCAAAGCGCCTAACAATAAGGAGGCACTGGAAATTCATCAAAAAAAAAGAACCTGTCATTCAGTGCTATAGATGATTTGGATTTGGGCACACCAAAAACTACTGTCTGCGACAGTTGATTTGTGGAAAATGTGGGCAAAACCATATCACCACCCAATGTTTGGCTGTGGAGGACCTTTGCTGCATAAATTGCGGTGAGAAACATGCTGCTTATAGTAAGGACTGCCGAGTTTTCAAATAGAAATTAAACAGCCTAAATCCCAATATATCCCAATATAATGGTAAAGGGAGACACCTCATATGCAGAAACACTACGTGCTGGTTTGCATATAACTAATTCTCCGAAGATCGTGCAATGTTAACAACAGAGCTGCGCATCTACAGCAATCGCCACAGACCCCTGACAGCATTAGCAGGTTAGAGGCTGCAATAACAGCCCTCACAGCTAAAGTTGACACAATTAAAATTATGCCTCAATTTCGTGAATGCCCGTAAATGATGCACCGCCCACTCGCCTTGGATTGTGGAATGCTAGTGTAATTTCTGGGCATGTTGAGGAGCTTAATCATTTCTTTACCACCCATAACATTGATGTGTTGCTCATCACTGAGACATGGCTGCAAACTGGAGTCCAGATCTTTATACCTGGCTACAACATTCACAAGGCAGAACATCCCAGCAACAGGCCCATAGGAGGAGCGGCTGTGCTTATTAAGCAAGAGCCAGTGAGAACAGCGAAATTACAAGTGGCCACCATCCAGATTTCAACCAGTAGGGGCGAGTTAATAGTATCTGCAATTTATCTACCTCCGCATCTTAATTGATCAACTGTAGACTTCGAAGATCTTTTAAGCAATCTAGGAAGAATGTTTCTCATAGGTGGAGACTTTAACGCCAAAAGCAGATTCTGGTGTAACTTTAGAGCGGATACAAGGGGTAGCTGCTTACAGGAAGTTGTGCAAAACTCAACAGCTGAAATCCTGGCAACTGGCCAATCGACCCATTTCCCGTACGTCCAAAGACACACACCCAGCGCTATTGATTTCTTCATTTATAATGGGCTACGTTCGGAAGAGTTGTCTATCAGGACTGAGTATCAACTCCCCTCTAATCATCTTCCCCTTGTGTTTGATTTTGATTCCACTCCGAAGATCAAAACAATAAAAGGACAACTGCTGCCACCTGGAACTGACTTAGATGCATTTCGTCGAGATCTGGATGAATCTCCAAATTTAGACTTGGAAATCCTGATGCCCGAAGACATTGAAGACGCCCACTCGATCTTTCTAAATAAGGTGCATTCAGCTGCTCTCACTGCCGCCCTCTTAAATCCACAACATGGCTCAAGAGTGCGTTCTCGAATTCCCCCAGCTATTGAAGCACAGCTGCTTATTAAGAGGAGACTTAGGAGACAGTTTTGTCGCACCCGCGACTCTATTGTGGACAGGGTTTTTCGTAGAGTGTCGAATAGAGTCAAAAAGCTGCTGACGCTGCATAAACAGGAAGAAAATGACAGGTTTTTGTCAAATGTCTCCCCGAGGACACCACAAAGCACTCCTTGTAGAAACTGGCGAGAAGGTATAAACAACAGGTAACCCCAAAATTTCCAATCAAGAGGGCTGATAGATCCTGGGCTAGATCGTTAAGCGAGCGCGCCGAGGCTTTCGCCGAGGAATTGGAAGCTCGATTTCAGCCATTTGATACCAGCTCAGAACTCAGCGTTCGCCAGATCCACATGAGACTTGGAAACGCCGGCCAATCTCAGCATATATTAAAGGGTTCAACACTAAAAAGGATCCAGGTGAAGATAGACTGGACAACTTTACAATTAAGGCAATGCCGCTAAAAGCTGTGCTATTTCTGGTCCTCATTTTTACCTCAGTGCTGAGATTGGGATATGCGCCGAAACAGTGGAATAAGGCGAGAATTTGCATGATTCATAAGGCCGGCAAGAGCCCTTACACCTTAGATTCCTACAGGCCAATTAGCCTACTACCCACTGTAGCAAAATTGTTTGAACGCTGTTTGCTGACGCGGATCCTGGACATAAAAAAGGTAAAGCCAAGTCATTTCAATTTGGCTTTCGTAAGTCCCACGGAACTCCAGAGCAGCTGAATAGGGTGGTTTACTTTATTCTTAAAGGATTTGAGGCTAAGGAGTACGTGGTGGCAGCGTATCTTGACATAATGCAGGCTTTCGACCGAGTTTGGCACGACGGGCTGCTCAGTAAGCTCAACAATCTCTTGCCGCCTCAACTATGGTTAATGGTGCGTAGCTACATTGAGAACATGACCTTCTCAGTAGTACTGGATGGTGTGGAGTCTAGCATCAAGGCTATTTGCGCAGGTGTCCCCCAGGGTAGCGTTTTGGGGCCTACACTCTATACCCTGTTCACGCACGACATGCCCACTGGGTCAGAAATACCACTGAAGGATCCTCTGGACCTGATCATTGCCACGTTTGCAGACGATACGGCCATCCTCGTCAGAAACAAGTGCATGAACGAAACCACGGACTCACTGCAGCAATACCTGCATATTCTTGAAAGCTGGACAAGACGTTGGAACATTTGCATTAACAAAAACAAATGTGCCAATGTGACGTACGCCTTACGGCCGGATTTCTGTCCGGGAATTTGCATTGGAAACCAGCTGCTGGAACACCATTCAGGTTACAAATACCTGGGAGTGTATTTGGATAGGCGGCTAACTTTCAAGACGCATATTTCAAGTATCACGAAATCCTTAAGACAGAGGATTGGTAAATTGCATTGGCTTTTAACTAGCAGGAATAAACTGTCCTTGGGAAATAAGGTGAACATTTACAAAACCATAATTGCTCCTGCTTGGCGATACGGTTTGCAGGTGTATGGCATAGCAGCGAGGTCAAACATCACGAAGGTGAGAGTACTGCAGGCCAAGACATTGCGTATGCTTACTGGTGCCCTTTGGTTCATGAGAACGGGGGACCTTGAAAATGACTTAAAAATACCGAAAATTGGCGATGTGATAAATCGTCAGGCCAACAAATATATAGAGAGGTTAAAAAATCATCCAACTAAACTAGCAAGGCGCCTTCTAAAACGACGAAGAATGGGAGGAGTTAGGGTGGCGAGACGGCTGAGAAGATCGCACCCTACCGACCTCCGTAATATATCCTTATAATACACTATAGTATATCCCCACTTATTATTTAAGTTGTTTCGTTAATTTTTGTATATACAATTTAATTGAAGTTTTTCTAATAATAACAGAAAAATAAAATATAAAGGAAAAAAAAATTAAAAAAAAAAAATTAAAATGAAATGTAGCACTCTTTAAATAATTGCGAAATAATTTTAGTTTCTTCTTCTATCGAAGTTGGCTTTGTTTTTTATTGCAAAGTAAAGCTAGTGTCAAGCATTCGAGAAAATTTTCGAAAGAAATTACAACATTAAATAAAATTCCCCCACCAACATTTTCGATAAAATTTTGAACTCAAATTTTTGCGGAAAACTTCGATCAAGTAACGCGTTCTTAAAAGAAAATTTAAGGGCAACGAAATTATTAATGATAATACAAATACCACAGTCCTAGGATTTCTACTCCGTCATCAGAAATAATGAGGGTAAGTAGTCAAGCCCGATGATTACTGAACTGACGGTTGGTCGAGTAGTTGGGTAAAAATGAAATACAAAAATAAATGGAATAAAAATAAAAGAAGCATAGCCAAAATTATAAACATTTTTTTTTCTCAGCACTGGAATCAATTTGCTTATTTTAAATATAAAAAAGCCGTTGCACGTTTGTGCATGCATACCGATTCCGATTTCGATTACATGTCGGTAACACTCTTTAAATAATTGCGAAATAATTTTAATTTCTTCTACTATCGAAGTTGGCTTTGTTTTTTGTTACAAAGTAAAGCTAGTGTCAAGCATTCAAGAAAAATTTCGAAAGAAATTACAACATTAAATAAAATTCCCCCACCAACATTTTCGATAAAATTTTGAACTCAAATTTTTGCGGAAAACTTCGATCAAGTAACGCGTTCTTAGAACAAAATTTAAGGGCAACGAAAGCCAAAAGGTAACCAGTAAATTAAAAAAAGTGAGACTAAATATTTATTGTATATATTGCCAATATTAGCTTGCAACTAAACTCCGCAAAGTGATAAATTTCGAACGAGTAAGAAGCTCACAAATTTGAAGAACATCAACGTCCTCAAAGGTGCATCCACTCAACACCGCCAAAAATGTCGGACCGTAAAGCAGTTATTAAGAATGCTGATATGAGCGAGGAGATGCAACAGGATGCTGTCGACTGTTCTACTCAAGCTTTGGAGAAGTACAACATCGAAAAGGACATTGCTGCCTATATTAAAAAGGAGTTCGATAAGAAGTACAATCCAACCTGGCATTGCATCGTTGGACGTAACTTTGGGTCTTATGTAACACATGAGACACGCCATTTCATTTACTTTTATTTGGGCCAAGTAGCCATTTTATTGTTCAAGAGTGGCTAAGAAGGATTATATGGACTGTATTATTTTGGAATCGACCAAATGCGCATTCCATGTGTAACGTAATTGTGGTTCTTGCGTTCCACATGCAACGCGTAATTTTTCATAGATCATGTAACTATTTTTTTTTTCAGATTTTTTTTTTTCTGTTTCCAAATAAGGTTAAGGAGCAGCAGCAATCACAATAATACTGTTTTCAAATAAATACTGTTTTTTGTGTTCAGCAATAAACGCTTTCCAATATAGATAAGCAAATAGAACTTTTACCAAGGTCCACATATGAGGATATAAATCTGTATTCATTATTTATTTAGTAGATTTAATAACAAGTTTCGGCTCCCAGAACAGAGTAGAAAGAATGATGAAGAATTCCACAGAGAAAACGAAAAGCAATGTGCCTTGGTGGAAGTAACCTAACTACCAAAGGAACCACGCTCCAATGATAAGATTAATAACAGTGCCTGGCGAGAAAGAGTGCAGTGTAGAATGCGAACTATTAAGAAATACGTTTAAGTGACTGTTGCTAGAGCAGAGCAGAAAAAGGCCTCACTTGGCCATACACTCGTCAACATGTTAGGTTTAGATCGTGTTTATACGGGGAAAAAACGAATTACGAAAGCAATACACAGAGTCCACAGGCCATTAGCGTCCCTGTTGCTGATTTACGAGTACAGAAATTAAAAATAGAGTGGATTAATTTTGCAAAACTGGGTTTCAATTTCCGAAATTTTCCCTAATAAGAATATATGCTCTTCAGAATGCAGACTGCTTCTGACTTCTAGGAAAATTCACAGCGTCCCTTTGCACCAAGATCTACATGATTCCGGATCAATGCTCTCCAAATGTGTTCTGGAGAGATATGCACTAAGTTGATGACACATCCGACTTTATTGTGTGGGTGAGACTTTATAAGTAATTCGGATTCGGTAAGTAGATGCTCCGTCTCAGAAAGTAAAGTCTTCCTTGTGCAAAATAAAATAGAAAAATACACTAATAAGAGACAAAATAAAAATAAAATACAGTCGTCGACTACCGTTCGTGGAGTTAAGACTGTTAAGACTCGGCTTTCGCTAGTGTCTTATCGAGCATTCTACTTCTTTTTATTTCGCTTTCGTTTTCCGGTTTTACCGTATACATACATACATTCGTTTGTTCTTCGTTTTTTCACATCAACTTGTCCTACTTCAGCAATAATATGTTTAGTAATTTAAATAAAACCAAAACCGATCCGCCCGACATTGCAAAGCAACAATTAAACAACCATGCCTCAAAATCGACCAAATAAAGACATTAAAAAATGTGACGGCCGGCCCTAAATACTTTGTAATGTCGAGGTTAGAACCCAACACTTCTATGGACACAATTTCGCCTTTCTTACTTCGGAAAGTAATTGACAAAATATGCGAAGGTCCCGTTAAAGAAGTCAACATTCTCCGTAATGGTTCTGCGCTATAAAAACAAAAAAATAAGAAGCAAGCATCCAAATTAATCAAACTCTTTGACCTCGACGGTATCACAGGAGTGGCATCACCGAACACAATTCACTCAACTCATGTAAAGGAGTCATCTACACAAACTTTTTGCGAAAAAATTCCCAAAAAAACCGGACTAATTTTTTTCACCTTCTCAACACCAACGCTTCCAACGCATTTATATCTTGGCCACGAAAAAGTTAGTGTGCGACCGTATATCCCTCTCCCTCTCAAATGTAGAAAGTGCGGACGCCTATGCCATTCCAGCAAAGCTTGCAGGTCTACCGAACTTTGCCTCAACTGCTGTCTCGAAAAACACTGAACTGAATATATGGAAACCTGATACTGAAGATATGGAAACCTGCCAAAACACCACTATTTGCATCAACTGTAAACATAACAACATCACAAATTATCTACACAGCATATTCGACCGGAACTGCCCCACCTTCCTCAAGCACAAGGAGCTCCAAGCTATTCGTGTGTTGGAAAAAACGGACTTCAAAAACGCTGAAAGAATCTACGCTGAACGCCATTCCCCGACGTGTTCGCACTACTCAGAAACGCTGCGATCGACTCAGCTCAGTACCAAACCTGAGAATATAACCTCAAGCTCTCTACCAACCAACTACCAACCAAAAACCCATCAACACTTTCTGACGCAATCCTTCTCTCCACCTCTAATCCTCCCCTCACAAATATTTCCAAAAAAACCTCCCACCAACCCCTCTCACAAATTTTCAGTTCAATCCGAAACCGATACAAAACTTAAAATATTATCAAGCAACTCTAAACAATCAATTAAAAAAAAAAAACAAAAAAATTCCTCTTTCGAAACAAAAAATACTGCTGCTCTACTAAATATCCTCGATATCGACTCAATGTCTTAATAATTGATACATTATTTTCTCAGTGCGGCCTGCTGGGTGTGTGCTGACTTGGACATCATTAGAGAAATGAGAGTTAACGACGGGGACTCTCATATCTCTTTCTCCACTTCAGGTCTAGCACTGCCTCAGCACACCGCACTTCATCGCATTATACATAGTGCATAGGATTACCTGATTATACATAGGATTACCTGTCGACGCAGTGGCGGCCAAATTCAATAGAACTGTAATTGATTAACTCAGATCAAAGTTAAATTTTTTTCAAACCTCATAACCAGCTCTAATGAATATGTCTCTTAGGATTATTCACTGGAATTGTAATGGTTACATAAACAACTATGATTATTTACAAATTTTATTTAAAAAATACGCCACAAAACCGTAACATACTGCCTACCGTAACAAGCATGCAGTACCATGGTGGAACTCTCACCTTCAAAATCTCAAGAACGAAAAGAGCACACAATGGTCCCTTCTTAAACGTAACGTATCCCCAGATAACATATTAAAATATAAAAAGCTAACGCTTTGCTTAAACGGGAAATAAAAATCGTAAAACGCTCCTCCTTAGAGGCTTTTACAACAGAAATCAATCCTCATACCCCTACATCTAAAATCCACACTTTTTGTGGACTTAGAAATCGCTTACCAATCTACTGCATTTCATCATCTACTTCAACAACTCCAATTACTAATCACCTGCTTATATCAGAAGAATTCTGTTCTCACTTGTCCCATCAATCAGATGATTCCAACTTTAGCCAAACTTTCGGCACCAACAAATACCAGACATCCCCGTTCACAAACTCCTACAATCTTTCATCATCAGCAATTCAAATCGACTCCCCTATCACTTCAATAGAACTTGTAAGTGCACTCTCAAAATTAAAAGGTAAAACCCCCGGACTCGATCGTATATCTTACCCCATGCTCAAAAAATTCACCCCTCAGTTATGAGTAGACTTCTCGATCACTACAATAAAGTTTTTAGCTCTTTCATACCCCAAAATCACAAACTCAGTAAAATTATTCCTGTACACAAAACTGATTTCAACAAGACAAACCTAAATTCATACCGACCTATCTCACTTAACTCTTACCTAGCTAAAACCTTAGACAAAATAGTCGCTAACAGACTGTGGTGGTTCGTCTCGTACAACAAATCTATTGACACTCAACAAAGCGGCTTTAGAAAGGGAACGTCGATATCAGACACTCTTCTCTCGTTGGATTATCTGGTATCTTCTTCCCTCTCCACTAATAATCATACATCTATTGTCTCAGACTTCTCTAAGGCGTTTGATAAAATAGGAATTCACTCTATTATTGACGAATTAAAACTTTGAAAAATAGGACCTAAAATCATAAACTATGTTTTATGCTTCATATCCAACCGAAAAATTACAGTACATGCCAATGGCCATCTTTCTACAGTACAGCCCCTTTATAACGGAATTCCACAAGGCTCGCCCCTATCTGTAATCCTATTTCTAATAGCCTTCAATAAACTCAATAGAACTATCCAAAAAAACTTTGACTTCTTTGCCTACGCAGACGACTACCACATCATTAGAAACCTTAACAAACTTAGCTCTGTCTCATTCCACTGTTATACGACATACTCAAATGGTGCGACTATTCTGGTGCTAAACTTTCCATACCAAAATTCAAACACATCCACATTTGCAGAAAGAAACGTTGTCAATCCTCCATTACCACCACTCTTGCCACTATCCCCGATGTGAACTCCCTAAAAATCCTCGGTATAGTATTTAATAAGCAATATAAGTGGACAGATCATATAAATCACCTTATATCCTCCCTATCAAAAAAGCTCAATATCATCAAATGCCTCTCTAATAGCAAATCTAACTGTAACCCTATCTCAGTTTTAACAGTCGTTAAACTCGTTATAATGGCGAAAATAAATTTTGGCATTTATCTCAACAGAAACGCACCAGTCTCCCAAATCAATAGAATTAAGTCCGTTTATCATTCAGCTGTAAGAATGGTCCTTGGCGCTTTTAAAACTACGCCCATCAATCACATTCTCTTTGAATCTGACATATCTCCTCTAGAACATAGATTCAAACTCATAACAGCCAAGCCCATCAAACCCATCCTTCTCTCCAAAATATCGTCCCTAGCTAACCCCATTAAAAATATATGTCACACCAAAACAACAAACCCCAAAGTTCACTCCGCGCTATTAAATGCCCTAAACATAAATACACAACTTCACTCAGAGCATATAACTCCATTTACACCGGCGGCTCCAAGTTATACTCTGGTACATCCTTCAGTATAGTTACTGACAACAATACTCTCAAATATATACTTCCATATCATAGCAGTATTTTTTCGGCAGAAATTATAGCCATCTTTAATGCAATCCACATAGCAAGGAAAAAACCCCGCCAGACTGCTATCTGCACTGACTCATTATCCTCAATAAATGCCATTTCTAACACCAATAATCTATCTTTTTATCCACATCATATTAGACAAACCCTTCAAACTCTGTCCCCAAAAATTATCATCATCTGGGTCCCAGGACATTGTCAAATATCTGGCAATGAAAAATCCGACAACGCCCCTAAAACCGCCACTCTCCTTCCTCTGATCTTCAACACCAATCACAACATCCCCGTCATTATTAAACCAATTAACGTTATCCACAAGCAAAAACAACTCTCACTTTTTTTATGTACAAACGACTTACAACCATTACAATTCCAAAAAAAAAACAGCATCTATAGTTATGCTAACCATACCCAATTTTCCCGCCGTTATCTTACAAGAATCATCAGACTACGTCTGGGACACACAAACCTATCCCATTCTCATTTATTCGATCGTACAGGAACTTCATCTAATACTTGCTGTTACTGCAACAATAATATCATTTCAGTTCATCACATCCTTTCAGAGTGTCATAATTTCATAAACATAAACTTCATTTCTTTCGCCTTCATGATCCTCTCCATGCAATTTTCAACCCAACTATAGACAATATCTCAAAAACAATTATGTACCTAAAATCAACAAACTTGTACAATATATTATAAATATAACATAAGATATACACTGTAAATACAGCCTAATCATAATATTCATACACGTACATACATTATCCACAACACATTTAAACAATAATACTATATTATGGCCTTTGTTGCTATAGCTTTTTTAAGTTTATTTATAATTTATACATTGTAAATAAACTGTATATAATAATAATAATAATAATAATAATAATAATAATAATAATAATAATAATAATAATAATAATAATAATAATAATAATAATAATAATAATAATAATAATAGTAATAATAATAATAATAATAATAATAATAATACTAATACTAATAATAATAATAATAATAATAATAATAATAATAATAATAATAATAGTAATAATAATAATAATAATAATAATAATAATAATAATAATAATAATAATAATAATAATAATAATAATAAAAATAAATTAACATATTGATGTGAAATGCACAGGGTACTCTTTTAAAAACAAATTCCTACAATCAGTGCTGAGTGTATTTTGTGCGCAAAATAAAAACATGTCTAGCGTCACCTATCGTGTCCACTTCTATCATGTCAGAGTGAAACTTGTATTCGGTGATGAGCTTGAATTAACGCACTTCATGCGTGTTTGGAAAACGTTGAATCGTGTTGAAAATGGTTTTAGCTTGTCTCTCTATTTTTTATTCCTGTAATTCTCTGGCGACTGTGCAAAATACTGCGCACTTGTTTTGTGACTTGTGACTCGTTTTACGCCGACCTTTTTTATCGTCAAACTCAGCTTAGTATCTGCTATAGGCCAAGCAAGACAGGACGCTTCAAGCTCAGCGCCGAATAGAAGTGTCACTCTGCCATGAGCCTAAGGTCAATAGACTAAATTTTATTTGACTAGGATTCTCTGAAATACCACTGACTAGGGAAAACAACACCTGCTTTCCCAATCTGTTTGGAAGTTTCAGTGTAAAAGTCGCGGTTCCTTTTCAATGAATTCTGATACCACAGCTTGTCTTCGACATTACTAAAGACAACGTGATCTATTATCAGGTTAATTTTATATGAAGCTATAATATATTTTCCAGTCTTTGCGTTCTCAGTTATCACACTAATGAGGGATGTAGTTAAGCCTTTTAAAAGAAAATTCACTGTATTTTCGCTCAACAAAGACTAATACAAAGCGCCTCATTAACGATCATAAAATCGTTTAAAAGACCATCAATACACAAACAAACGCACATAGAAACTGTCCACTGACCAAAGAAATATGAATAGATGCAATGCGCGCTCAGATGTGCATTTGAAAAATCGGCTAGCCTCAAAGCAGAGACGAGTGCATGTAGAGCTGGTAATAACCACAAAATCCTTTTGTTCAAAACACATCAGGAAATGTACGAATGTGCAGTGGTCGTGGTCATGGTCAAAGCCAAAGGGAAAGAAGCATACACAAATAGCAACTAATTGGCACAGAGCAAACACACATTCGTATACCGAGAGAGAACCAAGTGCAATACATTGGTATAATAAAGAAATCATCGTGCTGCTGCAAGAAATGCAACTCGAGCTGAGCTCAGCTGAGCCACTCGCTTACTACCAAGGGAGTGAGTATCTGATGAATAACATCAGATTGCCGATGGACGACGACGCATCAACACTTCAATGAGTGGTCAACGACATGTCCATCATCGAAAGCACTGAGCCTACTCAGACTACTTCCATAGACCGACAGATGGACTGACGAATTGAGCGACCAATCACTCATGTATCTCAAGTGTGGGTTCCGAGAGATGAAATTGAAGTTCGTTGTCGTTGAATGATAAGGTAGAGAGGACAGCGGTGGAGAAGGATTGTGCACCCAGTAAGAACACCATACACAATGAAGTGCATATACTTAAGCTCCGTTCGTTTGGGTTTGGTTCGAGTTCGGTTTTACTTGTTTTCAAAACGAACATAGCACAATTATTTCCATTTGATTGAGCAAAGAAGTGCGCATTTGCGAGTATGATTACAACAAGAGGCAAGGCGAGAAGTGGAACTGGACAATGTTTTTTTTTTTTTTCTTTTTAGCTTGGGGGGTTACTTCATCATCATTATCTGCGTTAAGTTGTGTTGCACTCTTTAGTGCCATAATGCCGCAGTGGCGACTTTGACTACTGCCACATGAACACAAATGCAGCACTTCTTTCTTCTCGTTCGTAGTGTTGCTGTTGTTGTTGTTATTGTGAAGTATTATGTTGTATCTGGTTGACTGCACATTGCCGATATTTTCATGATTTTTATTTGTTTGTCTGTGCTTCAGTTATAAGCAAATACACACAATTATATGCCGAAGATGTTAATCCACAAGTTGTCCGTGTAATGGGTTCTCAAGTGTTGGCCGCCAACTGGCATTATTAACTGCATGCATGCATCAGATAAGTCGCACAACAAAACGAAAAAAAATCCGAATATTTTATTCGGAAAAACTATATTACAAATTATATTTCGTAGCAACAATGTCTGCAATAAGCAAGCACTAGGAATCAAGCGAAACTGTCAGGCTAGTGCAGTAGTCTAGACTGAAATATTTCGAATATTATGGCAATTCATATTATTAGACATATTCTCTACATTCCTATTTAACTGGCTATTTAAGAACCTTCACTTATAAAGCATATGTTAATACTAATCCGAGCTTGCCAGAAAATATTATACAGTGAACTCACGATAACTCGAACTTCGTTAAGTCCTCAGTCCACAGTAAGTCAAAAGAAAAAAAAATTGCCGTTCTCTTCCGCCGAGCCCCTATATACGCAATATCACGAATTATTTAGCATTTGTAACTCGAACAAAATGTTATTTCCCTGCGACTTATACTCCATAACTCGAATTTCAGAAAGCAAACTCTGCAAGTCAAAGTTAGCAAAATATTGTGAAATTAACATCAGAACATTCAGTTCAATTGCAAGTTTATGTGACATGTGATGATACTACTCAAAATCAATAAAATCATTAATATAGTTAATCAAAATATAGATGACTGTTAAATAAAATGACGTTACTGACCCAGCAAATGTTAACCATTCTTATCAAGTATACAGTCAGAACCTACATTGAAAAATGTAACGGTATCGAGGATCACGTATTCGGTTCATTGTTTGAACTTGAAAATATAATTGAAAAATCGAAAGAAGATAACAATTTTTTTTGGTTAATTGTTTTTCTGTAATTATGTATCATAAATTTTACTTAAGTCGAATTTTTAGTTTTATTACTATTTTGACTCTACAACTGGAAAGTTATACTTCGAAATTTCGAATTAGTAAGTCGATATTTCAGCAATTAAATCCTTTGTAACTCGAAATTCTTGTTACGTTGAAAGCTCGTTAATTAGATTTTTTTAGCATTTCCCTTGGACTTTAAGTTATCGAGATTTCACTGTATAATCATACACATAACTCACAGATTATTTTCTTTAACTTACCCCAACAAAATTTGGAAACAATGTTTATGCATAACCCTTGCCAAATTTCAAAGCATTCATTGAGGTCCTTTGCAAAATGCCAGCACACTCGACAAATATTCTCATGCTGACACAAGTTTTTGCCGAATTTTTTTTAAGTGCGCTTCAGAACACCCAAAAAGAAAAACCAAAAAAAAAAAATTAACTGAAGCTGTGCAATAATGTTCACGACTTATGGGATTTAAGGGAATTTCAAAGTGTTTTATACACACCACTGAAGCTGAAAGCGACAATGCTACAGAAATGACAAAGCCGATTTCGTCGACTTGTTACGAGTTATGCAAATTGTGCAAGACAAGAGCGCCGACGATGACGATGATGAAGACCGCCTGTTGAAATACAAAAAAAAAAATAAAATTAAACAATCGCATAGACTAAAAATTCTACAAAAGACGAAAAATCCGATACAAAAAAAAAGGTATAAAAGAAGAAGAAAAAAAGCATCTCAATGCACGTGCAACACTATTAGCAGGACTTTTGCGCCCTCAACGCACCGCAACGCACCCTTGGCCAAGTGTACAACACACTTGTGAGTTCGACACGGCAGCGCAGGACAACGATGTTGGTTATGATTATAATGATGATGATGGTGATGATGATCACGATTCGTTTAAACTTCCCTCTTTTGGTTAAGTGTGTGTATGTTTCTACACTCAATCAGTCAGTTAGTCTGTCACTCACTCACACATTTATTTTGATTATTCTGCTACTACATTTCTTGACGGTACAGTTGTCGCGCATTTAAATTTCAACAAAAGACACATTTTTTCGAGGCCAACACGCAAGTGACTATGAAAATATGCCGTGGTTTTTTTTTTTGTTGTTTTGTTTTTAACACACATCGAAAATATTTGCCCATGACAGATGGTCAGTTAGTTGGCAAGTCACCACCATCACCATCACCATCACCACCCGTACCGCCGACATCAGTCAGTCATTCAGTCAGTCATTCAGACGGTCTCATCAGTCACTCACTTACTCACTCACTTGCTTGTAAGCAGCCAACACAAATATGACAGTTTCGTATCTACGAGTACAAGTCTACGCTTCCTTGGGTGCAAGTTGAACACTCAAACCCAACTAGCGCTACCCCTCACAGCAATTGTGGGCTTCGCTTTGCCGCTTCTGGTCAAATGGGGGTTGTTGTTGCCACTGCCACTGCCACTGTCACTGCCATTGCCCTTTAGACGCATTCGACTTCTGCATTGTGTGCGAGTACAGTTTGTTCATTGATACTGTTGTGGTCGAAGTTGAATGCCGACGCCGTTGCTTCATGGTGATGGACTCGGGTGATATATTGTAATGACAGCAACATCTACTACAATGTCAGCGGCATAGTACACATACTCAACGGGTAACCATGGCCGTAGTTATGTGTGTGCCCCTTCCACTGCTCGTTGCGCGTTGTGTTCTGCTTGCCTCGGTTTTAAGCGCGTTAAGTGGTTATATTGAAAATATTGTATTTACATCAGTAGGTGATTATCTGTGTCCCTGGGAGTATATCACCAGCGTTGTGTGTGTGTGTGTGTGTGTGTGTGTGTGTGTGTCTGCGTTTCGAGGCTGATGATGTTGTTGGTGTTGGTGTTGTTCTTGTTGTTGCTGTCGACGATGACTCACATTAAGATATTGATAATTTCATTAAACTATTGAACAGCCGCTCATTGCATTGCTCTACAAGTCGTTGAGGGATGGCCTAATTGGGATTTAAGGTGGACTTTGTACGGATTAGTGAGCAAGTGAATGAGGGCAAAAATAATAATGAAAACAACTTAAAATGAGTACAGAAAATTGGTTTAGAAAAGTTTGGAAAACATGCATTTATAGAAACTCATAAGCATAGGTTAAATAAAGTAATACATAAAATGATAAACTTTGATATTTTAACCTGGGGGAAGAAATTATTTATTTTTTAAATCGGTTTACGCTATTGAGATAAACGGAAAATAAACGAAATATTAAGGTGGTATCCAAAGAAGACTTTTCACTTGTTTTCATAGATGGCGGGCGGGACCACTTATACGTCAGATGCTCGATGCCAGAGATTGCATCGGGTACAGTAGTAATCAATGAGCCATGAGCAAAACCAACAATTGATGAGAATTAATTTTTAAATATCCGACACTTCTTTTGGTAATGTCAATCAATTGGTGGATTAGGTTAGGCTGCCACTGTTAGTCTTTGGTGATGTCAACTTACACCGCCAAGTTAAAGCTTTAACAGGGCTGGTTGTAGCATGTTGTGGGAGGGGGGTGGTATTAATTTTATTTTCTTATTTTTTTGGAAACATAACCAATTATGATGTAGTGAAAATTGGAGCATGCCTCCAGTGTGGTTCGGATCCACGGTGTATGGGTCCGCAGCCATGTTACACTTGCTGTTCTACTACCATTTATTTTATATAGCCCTATTATACCTGCCTCGTGTGAATATTATGTTCTTTTATAAGTTAACCTTACACAATAGACTGAAGGGAAACTCGCTCTTCGTGGTGATCTCAGTTGTCCACGCTAATTCCAACGTCTGTATATAAAATATATATTAACCTTTTACCCACAACATTACTAGTCTTTTTTAAAAAAATTTAACGCCCAAGCAAAAATGTTGTGCATTGTAATGATATAAAGCAGTTCGTAATAGACAGACTTAAGATTAAAATTGATAATTTTTTTTATTTTATTTTTGGATTCGAGTTGCGTTGTGTTCTGTTGGGTGTCAGTTTTCACTTAATCGCCACCAAATCGCACTCCCACTAATTGGCTACAAATTGACAAGTTCTTTTACAATTTTAAATGCTTGGTTTCGACAGATTTCCCAAACCACTGCCCCTTGTCGCATTGCCATTACCCTTAACAGTAGCCAAATTATACAATACTAAAACGCGAGTATTTGGAACTCTGTAGCTACATATTTACTTTATTCGCCCAAATATCCTATTTGACAGCCACACCCTTAACTGTCACGCCAACACCACCGTTGCCGCCGACTTCGTCTCATCAGGAACTTTGTTTATTTAACGTTAAATTAATTGCGGCATCAGATTTCGATGTCTCGCGTATGCAAAATTTGACTAAGAGCCCTCAGTATTTGCACTAAGATTAGTTTGTTGATGATAATGGTCGGTGTGGGTTGAAGGTGGCTTTGATTGGGGGCTGCGCTATGGCAATTTATTTACGTTGCTAATTGTAGCTCAGACCGACAAAGTCTGGGCATGTTGTCTTTGCTGTCTCAAGTGTTTAAGGAATATTGGCGAAATTTGTATCTCACATATCTGATCATCGTCGTTGTCGTCTGTCATTTTAAAATGTTCGACTCTTTGCTGCTTTTGTTACAATTATTTGTTACAATTTTTGTTTGTTGTTGTTGTTCAGTGATATTTCATGCTAATTTATTATTTATTGTCTTTTTATTTTCTCTGCTGCTGGATCCCTTTCAAGTGCTCTACACAAATTTGTCGCCGCGCTTTTCTGACACTTGAACGCTTGTGTTTGCGCTCATGTTCTTGACATAACTGACAACTGCAAAGGGCATTTGAGTGCTTTACACTAATTGGCCTTGATTTGAGTGTGGTTATAAAATATTTTCAGAGTTAAAAAAAAATATATATATAACTGGAAAATAAATGCTACAACCGCACAATCGCACACACACTTCATAGTATAATTGACCCACACAGCTACCCTCCAAAAAAAAACCTTTATAAGAAACCCATGACCTGACCTCGAGCGACTTTCATCTTAATGACCTAACAAAATAGCGCGTTCATGCTCAATTAAACTTTTCGCAATAATAATATATATGATATTTCTTAACTAATTTCACCCTTTTGCACTAGTTACTAGTCCAATTAAATAAATTGGCAAATGCCAACAGCTTTAGAGGGTGTAATGATCCTGCCCGTTTGCATATGATAATAACCTCTCAAATGTATAATGCACTGTTACCATAAGTTACCTTAATGTGAAAATTGCTGTCGCAAATTATCATAAATAGTTTCGTCGATTCGCCACATTACTTCGAATTGCAGTATTGCCATTTTATAAATGTTGGTTGAATTCCTTCGTCCTTTCCACTTCTTCGTGCACAATTATCCTTAACGCTTAACTATTTAGCTAGGAATATTTAAATTTTAACGGTTTGTGGCTAATGTAGTTCACCTTAAATTTTTTAAATACATGATAATTATTTTCTCAGTAATAAATTGTTTTTCAATGCAGAAGAAATTTACAGAAAGATTGTAATGTGAATGCATTTTTGTATGTACTGGTCTAAACGTTGATGCACTCAGAACACAATCTAGTTATTTGCAAAATATTCGTTACAATTCGGAAAGCTTGAGACAGTTTAGATTAGACCAGGCTAGGTTACTTTAGATTACTGATTGATTTACATTTTGAATTACCAAAGACCAGGTTTGAGCACGTAATTTTCTAGGGGCAACGATCAAGTAAGATAAGTAAGCCTTTCAAAAAACACGAACCTAATGATATCATTGTGCTTTGGCGAATGGTAAATACGTATGTATTTCGATTTGATTTCTTTTCTACAATAATTTTGTAGTAGGACTACTACTACTACTAGTACTAGTACAGTCCCCCTGTTACCAGTAATAGTAAAGTCCCACTACTACTTGTACTAGTATTATCTCACATGTATTAGAACTAGTGCAGTACTACTGCTAATACTAATCTTAGTACCACTACTACTACTACTACTATTAGTACTACTACTACTACTATTAGTACTACTATTACTATTAGTACTACTATTACTACTACTACTACTACTAGTACTACTACTACTATTACTACTAATACTACTACTACTGCTACTACTACTACTACTACTACTACTACTACTACTACTACTACTACTACTACTGCTACTACTACTACTAACTATTACTACTAGTATTACTATCACTACTCTACCACCACTAGTACCACTACTACTACTACTACTATTACCACCACTAGAACCACTACTACTACTATTACTTCTACTACTACTATTACCACCACTAGTACCACTACTACTACTATTACTACTACTACGGCTACTACTACTAATATTAGTACCACTACTACTACTACTATTAGTACTACTATTAGTACTTCTACTACTATTACTACTACTACTACTACTGCTGCTGCTACTACTACTACTAACTACTACTACTAATATTACTATCACTACTCTACCACCACTAGTATCACTATTACTACTACTACTATTGCCACCACTAGTACCACTACTACTACTATTACTATTACTACTACTACTACTATTACCACCACTAGAACCACTACTACTACTATTAGTACTACTACTACTACTACTATCACTACTACTATTACCACCACTAGTACCACTACTACTGCTGCTACTAATATCACTAATACCACTAGTACCACTACTACTACTACTATTAGTACTACTATTAGTACTTCTACTACTATTACTACTACTACTACTACTGCTGCTGCTACTACTACTATTAACTACTACTACTAATATTACTATCACTACTCTACCACCACTAGTATCACTATTACTACTACTACTATTGCCACCACTAGTACCACTACTACTACTATTACTACTACTACTACTACTACTATTACTACTACTACTACTACTACTATTACCACCACTAGAACCACTACTACTACTATTAGTACTACTACTACTACTACTATCACTACTACTACTACTATTACCACCACTAGTACCACTACTACTGCTGCTACTAATATCACTAATACTACTACTACTAATTAACTTAAAAAGTTAATACGAATTAGATCCCTTGGTTTAATTAATACATTTACGAAAGGCATTTACTTACCCTCTGAATCCAATCGAAGCTTTAATTTTACAATAACGAATTTATAAAAAAAATTGTCTAATCAAAATCGGGAGACACATACAAATTTGAACAACGCATAAAACTAAGTTCAACAAACTTATCAGAAATGCTAGAGTTGCACATAAATTGTAATATAAATAAACTATGTAACCATATGAAATAACAAATCGAGTCAATTTAGCGGAAATCAAATGCTATACGCTACAGAAAACTGACGATGCCAAAAATTCAAGAGAGGCAAAGGTATGCCAATATAAAATGATCCTTAGACGGCGCACACGAGTGAAGGATGCAATCTGTGAAAGTAGAAAAAATAATATGGCAAAGAAAATACTAAAAAACTCAAAAGCGCAGAAGAATATTCTTTTTTCTTCATCTTGCAAAAGGTAACCACACAACATAAACTCCCAACTTCTGAGATAAAAGATAGGACAAACAGAACTGAACAAAACGAAGCGAAACGAATCGAAGCTAAAGTTGAAGAACAATGCATCGTAGTACACTCGCAGCGAGCCATAACACGACAAAAAGAAAAGAAAAAAGAACACGACGACGCAAAGAGGTTGAAAGGTAAAGGCAATGATTTGATATTTGTCAACGGAAGCCAAGAAGGATATGTGAGCAACTCAGTAAGTGAAAGAGCGAGTGGATGTGTGTGTGTGTGTGTGTGTGTGTGTGTGTGTGTGTATTATATGAATGAGCTCAGAGCTAACATGAAGTTGCAATCAGAGGTGAGTCGAGTCTACTTGATAGAAAGGTACATCTGAGTGTGCTTACTTGCAAACAAAAGGATAAATTATGGTACGCTATTTTGATTTTTCAACTTTGTCAGCGGTTTGGTTTCCCTGCTTTGTGTGTGTAATGCAAGTAAGTCGTTTATTTACACGCTCTCAATTTAGGGTTAACTTGAGGCATTTGCTTCTGCCTTCAACTTTAAATCAATTTAAGGCCTGATGGTCGCATTATCAGTAGCAGCCGGATACATATATTTGCTCCCAAGTGTAGTCACTATGCGGTAGGTGAACTAATGTCTCCTTTTATAATTTTTCACGCTTAATTTGTGGCCAACAACATGGTGCAAGAACAGTTTTTTCAATTTAGGTCCTTATCGTGAGCGTAGCCCGTGGCATGTATAAATAAAATGACGCATCGAATGCACAAAGAAAAGAGTAGAAGTTTGATTGATAAATTGTTAAATTAGGAATGCTTGCGCTTTGTGCTGAGGAAGTAGGAGATTAAATTGACCCATGGAGTGGTTTCGGTTGCTTGGACCATTGCACATAAAGATATTCATTTAATGAATTGTCAAAGTTGAAATTGAAATAAGAAAAGGAAAAAAATTAGAAAATTAGAAAATTAGAATTGCAGCCATTAGAATATTCGATCACAAGTACTTTGATAATTGTTTAACTCATTTTGTATTGCGTCTTTCTCAGATGTTTCTGACTCAAAGATTTTTTTTTTATTTTTTTTTTTATTTCCTAAAAGAAGAGTACATTGTCTATTATAGAAAAATAAATCGACTATTGTACTAATTAATATTTAGGACAAGTGGGAGAATTTCAATTTTACAATCAGCTTGTAAAGTCGTGTTGTGACTGGAATTTAACAATACATGTATTTTAACAACAAATAAACAATTAAAGATAACACCAATTAACAATTATTAATTGAAAGTAATGTGTTATATCAGGTCCACTGGTCTCACCCTTTTTAGTCTACGTTGCCGAGTTAGTTCATCTAATGGTAATGTATTCACACCATCGTTCGAATGCTGGGAAAGTTTGGTTTGGTATTTTCTGCTTAAATTAATTATTTCCTCATCTACTGTAGCAATTCGTAGGTCTCGATGAAGGTCCGTCTTGGTGATATACCATTGGGCTTTGGTGATGGTGCGAATAATTTTTGATTGTTGCCTCTGGATTAACTTTATATTTGATTTTTTGGCAACTCCCCATATTCCGACTCCATATGTCCAAATTGGTTTAATAATTGTCTTATAGATTAGGAACTTGTTCTCAAGTGAAATGTTTGTATTTGGTTTGAGCAGCCAGTGCAGTTGTCTTACTTTCATTTTGATTTGGTCACGCTTTTTTTGTATATGGTGTTTCCAGTTTAGTTTACTGTCAATATATTGCCGTTTCCGTCAATATTTATATGGATTGGTGTGAATCTAGTCGTAGTAGTGTATATAACTTGTACTGTTTTGTTTTTGTTTATTTTAATATGCCACTTTCTAAGCCAGTCAAGTATTTTATTAAAGTCTACTTGCAACATGGATGTTGCAGTATTTATGTTTTTATGAGCACTTAGGAGTATTGTGTCATCGGCGTAAGTTGCAATCATCGACGAATTGTGAGTGGGACATGGTATGTCTGCTGTGTATAGGGTATGCAATAAAGGTCCTAGCACACTTCCCTGTGGAACTCCTGAATTTATTTCTCTAAGGGTTGAGTATTCGTCTGAGTATTTAACTAAGAAGTATCTACCTGTGATATATGATGTTAATAGATGTGCTATGTTTTGAGGGAATATATTGTTAAGTTTTCCTTTGAGTCCTTTATGCCAAACCTTGTCAAAAGCTTTTTCCACGTCCAAGAAGAGTCCAATACAAAATTTATTATCCTCAATGTCATTTAGAATTTTGTGCGTAAGTCTGTGCACTTGTTGTATCGTTGAGTGACTTCTTGGGAAGCCAAATTGGTGATTTGGAATGATGTGCCTGCGTTCTAGTAGTGGCAGTAGTCTACTTCTTAATATCTTTTCGAAGATTTTTGAGATTACAGGGAGTAGACTGATTGGTCTATAAGACTCTGCTTTTGATGCGTCTTTGCCTGGTTTCGGGATGGCAATAATCTCAGCTCAGAGTCTCAGAGTCTGGAAAGTGACTCTCGGAAAATAGTTTAGTCCGAACATAGCGTTAAAGATGATTCTTAGATATTCCATAGTTTTTTCAGGTAGTTCTCTCAGGAGTTTCCCATTTATTTTGTCATATCCAGGGGACTTTTTTTCCTTTATGTCATTATTAATGCATTTTCTTATTTCTCCTATGGTGGTCTTTTCATGTTTTATATGTTCTGAACCTCTGCTAATATCTGTGTTCAGCTGTGGATCATCTGAGTTGGTGGCGACTTCTGTAAAAACCCTTTCGAAATAGTCCGCTAATACTTTAGCTTTGATAAAGTAAGTAAGTATCTTTAAAGTATCTTTGACTCAAAGATAATGAAATAAATGGTGTAATTTCATTGATGATACAAAATTACTTTGCTTTGCAAAGCGTCAGCCAAACGGAATGATAACAAACCATTTCTTAAACGGATGGGGACTGGTGATGAATACTGAGTCACTTACGACATCATCAAGTGAAAACAATCACGCTCGAAGCGCGCTGAAGCAGCTCAAACTATGCGTAAGGGAGGACAAACAGCCAGGAAGGTTTTGCTGTGCATTTGGTGGAACTGGAATGGAAGCATCTACAATCAGTTGGTTCCATATGGCCAAACACTTAATTCTTACCTCTATTTTTAACAATTGGACCGTTTGAAGCTAGCGATTGCCAACAAGCGACCAGAGCTAACCAACAGAAAAGGTGTACTTTTTCACCAGGACAACGCTAGACTACACACTTCAATAATGAACCGCCGGAAAGTTGGGGAGCTTGATTGCGAAGTTTTAATGCAATCAGCGTATAGGCCAGATTTGGCACCAAGCGATTGGCTGAGTTTTTGCAGCAAGGACCAAAGCTTTTACGAGAGGGAGAAGGGTATAGTCTTCCACCAAGAAAACGCAAGGCCACACTCATATTGATGACTTGGCAAAAATTTAAGGAGCTCGGCTGTGAAGTGTTATTCAAGTGCACCTAGCATCATCTGATTGCTGGTTATTCCATGGTCATCCATGTTTAAAGTTTTACACGCGTCACGTGTTGCATCATCTGCCTGCCTGAATGTGTTCATTGTTATTGTAATTTCTTTTATTTTGATATCATGATGCCGTCGCATCAGCTTCAACTCACTCACGAAGCCATACGAACTCGTTCGGGTCGATGCTCTTATACAGTTAAATCATTTATATCGAAACAGTAGCCTAGTTACAGCATATTACAACTGCCGTCCCAGAAGTTGTAGGTTCAAACCCCACGGTGTGCCGAACAATTTACAGTACTTTCTACTTACTTACGCCTTTAAGACGACCATTCGGAGTTGTGAATCCAAAGAAAAAAATAAAACAAATAAGTAAATAAAATATCCAATTCAACTTCTGTTAAGGCGGTGATCCTTGGCGGCGCCAGTCGACACCTACACTAGGCTCTGGCAGCAGCAGGCTAATCACCCAGCCACTCTACCAGACAAATAATTGATTTTCGTGACTAAACCAAGAACCACCACAACGACGACGCCATTTGCCATTCGAACCAGGACACGAATTTGATTATGGCAGTATCCAGACATAGCGGGCAGGATGATAGTGAAGAAAGCGGCCATAATATCTGAAGACATGCGGAACACCTTTCATTCCTGGAAACCAATTGCTGACCGCGTCATCCTGGCCCGCTTCTACAGCAGTTACACCGGTACATAACCATCGCTAAGCGCGTTTCACATTTTTTTGTTGTGTTCCTCATATGTGACTAAAGGAAAGTTAGCGTGATCTAGGGTGTGAGTAAAGGTTAGTTAGTGTAATAGAGATGTGCAATATAACAAGTTTGAGTGAAACATTATTTTCTGTTTCCCCTCCTTACTTTTTAGCAATATGCTGATGACCAATTTATTATATTTTTAGAGCTCTGAATATTAAAAAAAGAAATTCTGTTTGCCTCACGCAAGTGGTCGAATTTCGATCGCTGGGCGACTCTAGTATGTATAAAAGCAACTACAAAACACGAAAAAAGCAAGCGAATGAATACAAGAAGTAATGAACAATAGCATTTGAGTGACGCGAACACATAAGGTTATGCCCCACCAAAAATCGTTCATCGCTTAACGCGCCTAAACAAGTTTTCACTTGCCGTTTATATCTTCATTCTACACAAATCCTGAGCAACCCCTTGCTATTATTATAATAAAAACACAGAAAAATCTAAAAGACAGATTATTACATAAAGTAAAGTTTTCAATTACAAGACATACATTTAAAAAAAATATTTTTGCCATGGAAAAATATTAATTTCCTTTTCCGTCAAAGCACCTTTTTTATTTTCTTTTTTGGATCCAGTCTGCTATCAACTCCATAATTGTTTGGCTAACATCGGCTATGGTCTATTTATTTATTTTTTTTTTTGTTGGCGAATCAATCAAACATCCAATTACCGTTATTATTATTATAATATATATATTATTATAACACAGGATGTAATAAAGCATTGAGAGATCTTTGTTGTGGATAAGGTGAGAGTTGTTTAAGTCGAAATTTCTCTTGATCGTCGGACCATGGTTATAGTTATGATTCCAGCCATTATTAGTATTCATTTTGTAAAAGTTCCGCGATAGGTTTTGAAGTACTTCATGTAGATTTTTTAAAATACATTGTTCAGGCATAGAAACAGACTTTCGATGCAGTGGACGAAGTGGATTGTATTTAGCAAGAAACTTTCCGATTTTATTAAAGAACCCTATGATTAGATTGAAATTTATTATTTTTTAATTTTATGTTACAACATATTTATTCAACTGAAATGTATATAAAGTGCTAAAATGTTCTAAATTACAATACCTAATCGAATACAGTTACACAGTGATTTTAGAGACTTTTTTTAATAATTTCTCTTAGACGACGTTTATCAAATTCCATGCAAATTACGTTCTACTTTACTAATTTTGAAAACAAATTTTTATTAAAAAGCATTGGAAATTACATAGTTTTTCACGGCTAACGCATTGCAAGTACGATTTCTAAATAACTATGAATCTGGCTGGATATAAAGACAGTCTAATATCACAAAATTAGCGAGTATCGTCTTTCTGATGTCGACATGCTCAAATGTTTAGAACAAAGTGGAAAAGCCTCTACAATTCAGTAAACTGAATACACTATAGAAGGACGCTTTAAAGAAGCTTTGAACGTAGTTGACATCAGATCTCGACGAGAACATATAATGAAGTCAATCTCAATATATGTATGTAGTACAAGTCTTTCGGAGTAATCTTTTATTCAACAGCACTTAGGAATAGTTTCCCTATTTCAGAGTATTTACTTGATGTTAATTTCTCTTGACTTAGCCGTAAGACTATAGCACTAATAGTTATATGGTCATGTGGTTGTGTCAAGAATATTCAAGTGCAATTTTAAGGCTTTGTTACGAATTTTCTTCTGTATTAACGACCTGCTAATGAAGCTTTTGATTAGTTTGTAATTCTATTGCTAGTGCCACTGTGTTTGTTCGCCAAAGATCACTGCAGTGCAGACGAGAAAAGACTTGTTAGTCAGTTCCAAGATGAAGGAAGAATACACAAATGCATTGCCACATCACTGGGACTGTCCGAAAATTTTCTTACAAATGCCATCAAGTCGGAAAAAAAAACATTGAAACGCGTGGGGCACACAATAAATATTTATCAGTGGTCGACAATCGTATCGTAATATTAGCTAAACGAGACTGGGCATCTGAGACAATTGCTAGTGAAATTAGGAATATTGTATCATCAATATTGTACCGTTGGACGACGACTAGTGAGCGCAAATCTACCCAGTAGGAGCGACAGCATGGCTCCTGTGCTTACAACTGCACAAAATGTAATGCCATGTAACTCGCCTGATAAAAAAAAAGATGCTAATCTCGACCCACTTTTTTTAATTTTTATATACAGTGGATACCGGTTAAGTTCAGCTGTCATTTATGCGATATGCACATTTATGTGGTGCTTAATTTCGATCTACATCACAACATCACTCTGCTTCTATGAAAATAAACACCTTCTAGAGCGAGGCTGGCACGCTCGACAACACACTGATTTTATGTCGATTTCAGAATTATTATTATTGTTATTATTATTATTATTATTATTATTATTATTATTATTAATAATAATATTATTATTATTATTATTATTATTATTAGTATTATTATTATTATTATTATTATTATTATTATTATTATTATTATTATTATTATTATTATTATTATTATTATTATTATTGTTATTATTATTATTATTCTTTGAATCAATTTTTTAAAAATGTTCATCAACGTTTCCAAATAGGAGTTAAGCTATTATATAGTTTATTAATAAACTTACATATTTAGCCAATCTTATAATCTTATAATATTTTTAAAAAATTGTTTCGTGATTAATTCATTGATCAATCAATACTACAGTACAAGATTTTAACCGGTATTATAATATTGATACTGCAAAACATGTAAAGTGTTTGTGTGATGTAAATTTAATTATCACATTACAGTAGAATATTTTATTATTATTGTTATTATTTTTGTTGTTGTAATCGTCACGTCCAACTCCCAATACTTGGTCAATTCAAAAGAAATAACCCTCATTAACAACTCGACACCTTCAATTACGATATAAATTACTTTGAAAAAATATATGTATATATATATATATATATATTCCCATGTAAATCATCATTGGCAACAATCCTGATAGGATCGCATGCAAAAAATTTTAACCGAAACTGATTCATTTCCATGCATGGCTGCGGTTGCTGTGGTTTTCCAAACCAAAAATACTAATTAAGGTAATTAGCAACGATTTGGCTTTTTAAATCGAAAGGAAAACATACAAAAAATCCGCACAGCAATGAAACCTTTCACATTTTACTGGTGCGTTCACAGTGAAAAAAAGTTCACAGCCAACCCAATTCGTAGCTGACAAAGTGCAGAAGCCACGCAGATACAAAGCAACAAAAACAGCATCGAAGATGGACACCAAATGGTCAGATAGGCGTGGCAAAGAACTCAAAATAAGCGCGTCATTATGAAAATTGCATTTTTGCAGCTTCTGCTTAATTTTTTTCAATTATGCAAAAATAAAAAACAACAAACAAAAAAAAAGTTATGAAAAATACTGTGGAGAGCGAAGTGGAACTGAAAATAAGGTAAGTACAAAATGAGTGGCAAACCTCACACTTCGTAACTTTGTAATTCTGGCACTGAAAGCATTTTAATGGATTTTTAAGTTTTTTATTGCACGTTTTTTGGTATTTGGTTTTAAGCCATTTCATGTTGGCGAAATCCATCATGAGGCGTTTTAAGCTGCCGCTGCCGCTGCTGCTGTTGCTGATGCTGCTGTTGGCGGCACTGGGAATTTATATTAAAACCTGTGGTTATGCTCTGCTGCGATTTTACAATCAGATTGTGGCATTGCGCTGAATCAGAATATAAAATATGAAAGAAGTACAAATGAAAAAAATATTTACTTATTAAATAAACCAAAACAAAAAAAAAAAAAAATCAAAGCAAAAGCATTAATGCTTATTTTATAGGTGATGAAGACTCCTGCCAATGCTGCTAACTGTGAAGCATGAAAAGTGTGTTTTCGTATACTGAGTGAGTTCAGCATGAAGACAGACAAAAAAGTGTTAATAATACTAATTTGTTTGTGGTCGCGCCGAGTGGCAATTGAGTTTTTGGCCCCTATCCGTTTTTGTGTGTTTTCCTTATAACCAAATTGGTTTGTTAAGTATTTGATTGTTTGCTTGATTGTTCTCTTACGTAGTTGTAGTGCTAATGATTGGCAAACAAGTTGATTGCCGCTGCTGCAGCGGCATTATTGGGTGTGAAAATTACTATAAAACTTTCGATTACCTGTATTTATGTATATTTCGAATTCAAATGTTTTTAAAGAAACTAGGAAGTTATTCTTGTCAATATGCATTCGGAATGTGTAACACTTTGAATTGATTTGGTTGCAATGTTCAGTTTGTAGGCTATCCATTATTTTATGGCTTGAATGTTGAGCTATGAAGAGTGGGAACTACAGTAGCTTGATGTAGAATAGAATCTCCACAGTGTTTTAAATAAATCGATTAAGCACTTCGGTAGGCAAAATCGTATAAGTAAAAATGAGCAAAAAACCTGCTGCACGTTAATAGCCATATAACAATACGTATATGTATAAGATACGCAGCGTAAAACGCTCATTTAACCGTACATAAAAAGGTTAAGCAAGAAGAATTGATTAAATTGAATTTCCTTTGACAAGAACGCAAGTAAATACAGTAGATTCTGGTCATATTATTTATACTTAGAAGAGCTGTGAGACATTATATTTAGATACTACTGCACTCTGTAGGAATACACGGAAACACTTTAGAAGAGAGTTTCTCCAGAACTTTAATTCGGTTTTCAAAGGACTCGACGAGAGTTCGTTAGCACCAAGAAAGAGTCAGTATATGCATAGGTGATGTTAACTCAACATGATCAGCATTTAAGAAAGATCTTACTACTTACGTGAATCTATAAGGGTCTTAACGAAACGTCCTAAATATATAAAAGTTATAAAGTTACAAGCTACATTTCGTGAACGACCAATGTCGTTTTTGACGTCGTAGATCAGCAGTTGTCCTATGCACTAATGTAAGCAAACAATTTTAAAATGCCAAAAACAAATAAAAAGTGGAAATTAATTCAAATAACTACAGAAAATGCCATAACTTGTTAATTAAATTAAATTCGTAACACAAGCACTTTGCAACTTAACTCTGCCCTTCCTTTTATTACAATTACCAAATGATTGAGCGGACTTGATATTCACAATAAATATAAAAATTCACAATAATGTTGTCAACACTCAAAGTTATTCTTTTTTTTTTTTTTTTTCTTACAATTGTTAAAGAATTGTTCTTACATTAAATAAACAAATGTATTTTATAAATGAGTGGCTTCATTTGGACAAAGTCTCTGGATGAGCTCTCGAGTCTCTAATATTATTATTGAGAATCTTTTGAATATTCATAAATTAACTCAAATACAATTAAAATATTATATTATGCTTGCTATGAAAAATTAGAAAACATAGCTTAATGATGAAGAAAAGAAGAAGAAGAAAAAATTGAAAACGAAAAATTAAAACTAAACTAAAAGTAAGTACAGGATTGGGAGAGGAATTTGAATAATGCAAATAGGATGTATGGTATACTTAAGATGTTTTCCACCATCCTTATCTGAGATTGAGGTATCAAATCTTCTGTTATCATTATTTAAATTAGTATCCGTAAATTGAATCAATGGGACACCATTCTTATTTTGCATTGTTCCTCTTTTATCTAACTCTAAGAATGCTTCAGGTGGTGTGAAACCATATCTTTAGCACATCTGTAGGTATTGTTCATTAGCATAGTATGGTGCTAAGATAAGATAATTATTGGCACAGTTAGTGCATTGAATTATATGTTTAAGTATTAATTTAATTATAAAATTCTCAATTATATTAATATTTGCTCTTTTGTCTAGTGTTTTATTTGAGTAATACTTTTTAAATTCGCTTTGTGGTGTTCTGAATAGAGGAGTGCATGCTCTTAAACATTTTCTTTCGGAATTCCTAATTTTTTGCATATATGATGGTGATATGTTAAACCATATTGGACACCCATATGTAATAATGGGCCTAATTAATGTTTTATACATTATTAATTTGACGTTACAACTCAGAGTTATTCGTTTATTACGCTCAATTGTGTGACTAGTATACGACATTGCTAATATTTTTTTGTATAGAGCTACGGGCAGTTAGCTGACGACGTTATAACAATATAACATTTATAACATATACAACACTTATACGACGTTTCGTGAATTATGAAAATATTATGTAGGTAACGGAAAGTCATAGAAGTTCGAAATGGCAAATTTAAGGGGTGTCTTCAATTAAAGAATATGGTACATTTACTCACTGCGGTTTCTTCGATGATCACCTTGATATAACCCTTGTAATATTTTCAGCGGTCAGTTGAGTGTTTTGCACGAAGACTACAAAAAAAAAAAAATCATTGAGACATTTTCAAATATATTTCAAGGAGTGTGCTTGTTCATTGAAAATCCAACTAATTCTGGCGACATTAAATTTTTAAGTGTTACTTTAAAAGGAACACAGCTTTTAGTATTGAAGTATTGAATACTCACGTTCAAACAACTATTACCAAACATCCCTTGAGAAACTGCACCAAATAAACTGTCAACTAACTTTTAATCAAATAAATCAAATGACATGATGTATTATTAGTCATTTATAAAACACTACAAACTGCATTACAGTAAAAAGGTATGACCTTTACATATATAGTAAATTTAGGCATGATAAAAGAGCGCAGAGGGAATTCGATTTGGCCAGCAACAGAGAGAAAAAATAAAGCAAACCAACAACTTGAAAAACCACTCAACCGAAAAACAAATTGAAGAAATACCAAAACCAAAACCAAAGGCAAAGTCAAAATCGACTTCGGTCAGCCGACAACGCATAAATACACGTGAACAAATATAGAATCACCTCGGTGACCGCCGCACATCACCCATGAAAGGGTTGTACGGTAAATCGAGAATTGCGTGCTTCAAGTGTCAGTTTGCGGTCGTATTTCATTTATTCTTCAATTGTCGGCAAGGCATCGAAATGGACAACAACGACAGCGTAGAAAAGAAGGAGCGCCAGATAAAGTTCATTTACATTTTTATTATGTTAAAGTTTTACGTTGAAATTCGTTGCGGTTACGAAATGTTGCAAAGCAAATTTTGTTGGTATTACTCGTAAGAAAAAGTAAACAGTTGACCAGTTATGGAAGCAGATAAAAAAATATAAAAAAAAATTGACAAAAAAAAAGGGTTATCTTATCCTAATCCTGTTTATCCTATATCTGGTTGCTTTGGTTTCGTTTTTTTTTTTGTGTTTTTATTTTTAATTTTTTTTTGCGCATATAATTTTTCTGTTTGCTGTATTTACAAATTACTTATGGTCAATAAATCATTCGGTCTGTCAAAATAAATGCATAAATTTCTAACTCTAAATGGAATTGAAAGCGAGTTGTTCCATTAATGGGGAACGAAAAGTAAATCCTTCGAGCTTTCATTTGCAACTGCCTTGACCAACTGGAGTTCAGTTTCGTTTTCATGAATGAAAGTATAGAAAATGTAATTTCTTAACCAGGTAGTTAGATTTATTTACCAGATCCAATTGTTTTTTTTTTTTTAGAGTTGTCGCTAAAGAATTATTGATGTATTTTATAAAATACAAGTTAAGCAGAAGGAGCTTCAAATTTTATAAACCCACAGTAAATTTAATAATGCCTTATACCTACTATTTCTTAATGACTTATACCTAGGGGCCATTATTCCAAGTGTTCTAGACACTTGTCACAAAATATGTCAAATTATATAATATCAGTAATATTCTCCTCCCTCATACACACACAATGCATATAACTGGCATAGGTGCCTTCGACAACGTCTTGGGTAGGAAAATAACTATTTCTTAAATCCTACTTATTCCAGAAGGGAGATTTTAGAGGCTTATCTTAGAACAACTAAGTGATATTTCTGAGAATTAATAGAAACTGTCAACCCAAGTTTTTAGGCCTTACAAGCACCTTCCCTATATATCTGTCATAATCATGTTAAGTATATTTAGAATCTGGAAATTTCAGTTGTAATAAATTTAATCTTTTATTTCTTAATACTACATTTTGTGTATTTCTACGCATTATAAAACATCTGGACCTTCCCTATTCCAAGATCCTTGATCACTTCCTGTTTCACATCACCTCTTTTCTTCAGCTCATCAAGAAAACTGAACAGAATAATTTTTCGGCAAGCGTTTATAATTTTCCAATTTATAGTCACAGTGATTAACATAAAAACCAAACTGGACAAGAGAGATTAGACACACGTACAAGTCAAGCAGATAAAATCCAATAAGAAAGCAAGTCAAGAAAATGATTGATTACAAATTTTTCGGCACAAACACACACCAACAAAACATTTCCCAAAGGACAAAATCGAAAAACCGGACATCAACTCTGGTGCGGGTATAAAGAATGCAGTAAGAGAAACAGGAAAAGGGTTTTCATGAGCAATTTGTAACAATAAAGCGTAAAGTTAAAGATGGATGAATGAGCGGTTGACTGGCTAAGTGACTGAATGAATGAGTGAGAAATTCGCAATGCCTTTGGGATGCTGGAAACCGGCTATAACAGGATAACTGCTAAACGGGTTGAATGGATTGCCAAAAGGGGAAAAGAGCGGTTTATGTGTGAAAGTCTCGGAAAAGTGGTATGCTCAATACAGATACGATTGATACCTATTAATGATGAAAGCTACAAAATTACTCAATTAGACAACTTAAATATCATTAGTGGCAAAATATTTGTATATAACCAGTCAGTAGCCTAAGGCTAATTGCCTTCAGTCTCGGTCATAGTTTGAATTTCGGTGGGTCTGAGCGTAAATCCAGTGGCCAAACGCAACAATTAAGAAAACTCAATTGACTGCGTAGTGAAACGAAGAATAGATTCCAAATCACAGACAACAAAAGTCATTATAAACAATTTCCCATAGATGAATACGTTATTGCGTAGAGAGAAAAAGAAGACTAGTGAAAAAAGAAGAAGGGAAAAAGGTTGAGGAAATTAGAGCCAACATTAGAACCTTAGTAAACACTTTAGAAAATTGCTGCAAATCACGAGATACCCTCGAATGCTCCTTGCAAGTGAATTAGTGGCAGGAGGTAAATTATGATCAGACAGTAGAAGAATTAAATACTCAAACCCAAATTGAACCCAACAGAAACATTAACATACGCAATGATACTCGTTTTACTGTAAAGTCATGTCGCGACGCTCTGGAGTCATGGTTTTCAAGTCGTTTGTATTGCAACAGCTGCTGTAGTCGTCGCGCCGACAGGTTGAAGTGAAAAAGAATAACAATAACAAATTAGAGAATCTCAAAAATTCAACCTCTGAAATTCAATTCGTGTGTCTCTGGTCTCGTCGCCAGCCGCACTCAACTCGAGCCAAGTGCTTGCAATTATCTTCTGCATGTTCTAGTCGCCGGTGTTCATCTACCAAATCGAAATCAAGCAGTGAGTAGAAGTAGAAGTAGAAGAAATATATTTCGATAAGACCCATAAATGCATTAAAATCATCATCATCAGAGAATCATTATTATTACCATGATTTTTATTTATTTATTTTTTTTTTTTCATTTGATAACGTAGCTTATAAAATTACTTCTTATTAGTTCGTTTCTTATTTCTATAAAAAATATTACGTCGCATCATCACCCAAGTCGTTGGATGAAGGCTCTGCATTTCAATTTCTCTAGATGTTAATAAAATTTTGCCACTTTTTTTTTACTATTTGAAGTTGTCTGCCTGTGAGTCAGTTTCAATGTTGGCGGCTTTGATTGCGCTTTGACTTTGTCGGCAGCCGCCGCCGCTGCTGACTTTGTGTAAGACAAAAAAAAAAAAATAACCAGGGCGGCCGTTTTACTTTGTCTTATTAGCGTCAATTATTGTGTTACTTAAATTATAGTTTAATTTATTGTGAAGCATAATAAATCTAAGAAAGATTCAACACTTCTTAGTTAAGTACGAAGTGTGTACGTTAACAGAGAAAATGTAAGCTCTTAAGTGCTAATGTCAGCTTCTATACTCGCCTTAAGCTTTCAAGGCGACCTTTTAGTAGATTATGGTATTCCTTAACATTATAACACATATTCGCGACATCTGTGCACGGAGAAACCCTCAGAAGGCTTAGGATTTGAAGAAATATATAATACATAATTTGAAAATGGTGAGATGTAGAGTTTTTGATAGACAGTGGAACTATTTCTATATACTCCAATAGGAATTCTTACTCTAATGTTTAAGGTCTATTTAAAGTCCTCGCCTAATCAATGCTAATGATTAGCTAGTGTCTCATGCTACATGGTAAGGTAGGATACATTAAATAAAAATGTGTCTCGGATTCACTAACATCCACTTAGCAGGGCCCTTCGAATGGTTTCTAATCAAACAAAGTAGTGTTACCAAAAGAATCGGTGTCAGAGGACACTTATTATGTATATTATCATAATTCTTCTTCTCTATGTTTTTATTAGGTTTAATTCCTGTTCAGTTAACATCAAAGTTCAGTAAAAAATAGTTACATATTATGGTTTTAATATAAGCAATAAATATAAATATGTTTGATAGCAGTTCATTATATAGACTAGTTTGGTGTTGATCATGTCTGCTTGCAAATAACTAATAATTCAAATTACCAGTTGAAAAATAGAACATTTTCACAGTACACACATTTTCCAAATAAAAACTCTGCTGGAGGCAATTTCAAGTCACCACCCAAACGTGCATTTTCCCCCAGCAATTTTGTGCAATAGGCACAGAACATGCACACCTCTTTGCAACTACAAATAAGAACATGTTCTCAAGTGGCATGTTTACAATTAATTCACGAGAAAAATGAATGAAGAAAAAAAAATAGATAAAAAGGGGACAACTTAACAAAAAATATCTTTCCCCACTCATTTGGCAAGGTGACGCATTTGAATGCCGCATTTGATGTTATTTTTAACGCAAAGCAGCAGAAAAAGATCTCACATTAAAGCAAGCGGGGCGTGCAACACACTGCAATGAGCGATTTAAGGCAATGAGTACAAACCCAAAAAACGCCCGCATTCAGTGGCCAAAATGACTTATTAGGTTTTTTATCTTGATTAAAAATTAGACAATGAAATATGTTTATAATTAATTATGTGCGTTCTTCGACTGCTTAGCGCTTAGTCATGATTGTCACAAATTTACACATCATATGAATTATTGGTTTTTTTTTGTGTTTTTTGTTTTTGTAGTAGTTGCATAATTTATGTTTCTTATACTCATGCCTCTTTTAGTTGAAATAAAATCCTCAAATAAATTTATATTTTCTAATAAATATTTTTTCAATTGCCATTAAAAATTATAGCGGAAAATAGTAAATTTTAATGCATCTAACCAGTTGCAAGTAAACCTTTAAGCCAAAATGAATCAAAGCCGCATACAACGAAAAGAAATAAATAACAACCAATACCGCTGATAATTTAATGGAAATCTACCATACAAACGGAGACCACACCCATTTAATTACACCACGAATAGTAATGAGGCACACTCGAAATCCACTTAAAACAATAAATAAAATCTAAAACTAACACTGAGTAGAGAAGCGAAACTATCAAAGGTACTCGTACTCGGGCTTAATAAAGAAATTCTCACATAAAAATAAGAAAATTCATGAATAGCGACAGGGGCGTCGAAGGAGACAAACAAAAAATCCACTTAATAAAATTTATGTACTTTTCCGGCCCCTCTCGCAGGAGTGGCTGAACGAGGACTATGAACTCAACTCAACTCAACTCGACTCGACTAGATGCGCTTCGAGTAGATTAATCAGCCGCGATAACCGGCCCGAGGATGTGCAGATACACAGTTCTGTAGTGGCAAAAGTAGATACAAAACCCAAATTACCTTCCACACTCGCAGTTGCAGTCGTAAAGGTGAAGGTGTAAGCCGAGCGGGTAATAATTATATTTTTATTGGACATTTATTGCCTACACCGGCAGCGTGGCAATGCACTTAACAAGAGAGAAGGAGGAGTTGACATACCAAAACACACCGAACCGAACCGATCCAAGCCGAACTGAACCGAAACAAGTCTTTTGGAATTTAGTTGTCTCTGAGCGCAGGAGTCAAGGATCTTTCGCTTGACTTCATCTGTTCGTATTCACTTTTTTCTTCTGTTGTTATAGATTAGCACGTTTTTGTGTTTTTGTTAGGGTCAGTCCAAAATGAATTTATGAGCCAAAATAATGAAAGCCGAGTTTGGGAATTTTTTTTGTTTTGTTTTTTTGTTGTTTTATGCGGCTCAATGTGGGAACAACAGTAGTCGTTTGCGGTTGGCCACGGTGTTTCTTATGCAATACTGAGTTTGTTTAGGGATTTAGTTATAGAAAATATATGACTTAATCCAAAAAAAAAAAATTAAATAGTTTATGGGCAATGTCGTGTGATTATCTATAGAAGATTAAGAACTTATAAACCGTTGAAAGATGTATTTATAGTATTAATATTTAGGAGCTCCTCTTCTTGTTACTCGCAGAACTTCAATGTAGTTGCTAGAGTAACTGAGCTGCTCTTGTAAAAATAAGAAGGCTTGATAATTGGGACTTAGATTTTCTATCCTGCTAAATCTCGTTCTCCATAGAATAATTAAAAAATATGTATATATATATGTTATATGGCAAGACGTAAGTTTATCTTTAAAGTTTCTGAAATCGGTTTAGCTCTAAACTTTTGGAAAGTGTCGAAAATATTTTTTTATTTTATTTAATTTTGATAAAATTACATCTTTACACGATGAATTCTAAAACGCTATATGAGTAACACTGACTGTGCTGATGAGAGATGTTGAATTTCACTGCCTGAATATATAGAGAATACATATATACAACTTCTCGAGTAAACATTTCTGCCGCGATTCTTTATATTTTTAAAAGTTAAATTCTTCACTGCAATTTTGAGATATAAAAGAACATATACAGCGATGTCACAGCAAACTCTAGAGTTTCCGGCTTTCGTAAAATTTATTATTCATATTATTATTAATATTTAAGACAAAAAAACGGTAAAAAAAGTGTCTGCCATTAAAGAACAATTAAGAAATAAATTTATAACAATTGTACTTTTAAAATTGTAAACGAAAATGTTTTGAAATGTTCCTCGCACCAAATTTAACAACATACGCGACAACTCTTGTGTGCATTAATTCGATGGTATTCTTGGACAGTCACTTTTCTATGTTTATTTGTTTACAGAAACAAAGAATTTTTTCGAAAATTTTGTCTTGTTGCGCTGTTTAATGTTTACCTCTGCAAAAAATCATTCACATATATATATATATATATATATATATATATATATATATAAATATTTATAAGAATACAAAAAGTGTTCTTACATTTTAAAAGCCCGCTTTTCTGCTAATAAATTTCTTCCTCTTCTCAACTTCGCATGCACATTCCGATTTTTGCATTTGGCAACATGCTAACTTGAAACAAGTTATGAATTAACTTTTTCCTTAAATGCGCAGAAGTTACGCGATTAATTAACATTTTAAGCATAACAACGTTATTATTAATTTTATTTCTTCAATATACAACACAATTTATTGATCTATTCGATAAAACCAAATCTTCGAGAAATGTTGCATTCAATTTAAAACGAGTTTTTATCTCTATGCTCGGTAAAATGGTAAATTAATTAAATAAACAAATTATTTGTTCAAAAAAAATTTATGAAGATTACTTTGAAAAAGAATAATCTATCCATTCGTATCATTGGTTTTATTTAAAAAGCGGTTCTTATGAGTGAAAATAACCAATTATCCCAACAAAATTGTGGAAGTTTTGAATCCTACTGATAGAGTTTTCTGTGACACCTGAAATCGGTGTTCAGGCGGAATTGAGGAGAAAGAGTTTTCTGTGACACCTCTGATGGAATGTTTGTAAAAATGTCTTTAAAGATAAATTGCATCTCAAAAACGCAATGTCAATGTTTATCTAGTAGAACACTTCTTTGCTTGTGAATCACAACTCCTTTAAGGTCAACAAAGTCAAGGGCCATAGCAGCAGATCAGAAGCCTACTTTTCCCAATAAAATACTTTATTCAAAAACAAAGAAAGAAAATCCAACGTGTTAGACGGATATTGAGATATTTTTGAAAGTAAAGTTCAGCGACAGACATAAAAAAAAAACAATAAAGAAAATTTGTTTACTCAGTCGACACAACAAAAAAATATTATTTTCCTAACATTTGAAAACGCATGACTTTTGGGAAAAATATTTCCACATGGAAATGGGCAAACACATAAATACGTGAAGAAGTGCGTTTAAAAGGGGAACAATAATTTCGAGAAGTGACTTCTTTCAATCTTTTGCGGGACTGATAACAAACAAATAAATAAATGGAGCTGCTAATTAAAGGCGGCTGTCTTTGAACAAATAGACGAAAAAGAAGAAAAAATGTTGAGTGAAAATGCCGAGCAAATGCCTTCGAAGTGTGAGCATAGAAAAATTCAATTGAAATAGTTATAGGGCAGAGAATCGAGCGAAGACCCCCTGTCGAGTTTTTATATAGAAAAAGTTTCGCTTTGATGTGCGTGTTTCGGATGGCGACTGACATGAGTTCATATGAGGCTTTGTTTGGGGGCAACATCACGGTGCGAGAAAAGTGTTAAACTGCATTTGTCTGACTTTTTGGCAGCTTGAAACGTTGGAAAATTGGGCGGGAGTGGTTAAGGCTACAAGTCACAATCACGTGCTGACATACGACAAACTCGAATCGCAAACGCAATGTTACAGAGCATCGTATCTCGGATTACTTCAATTTGACGTAAGAAATATGCTAACGTGCTGACAATTGACATATGTAAGTGAGCAGAAAACCGTGCTTGAGACTAACAAAGAATGCGGTGTTGTTTGGGGTTTGAAGGCTGCGCCAGACATGCACAAAATTGCATTTTATCAAAGGGTAACCAACGTAGGAGACCGCTCAAGTTTCAATATAGCAACGATACTGGGATAGGAAGAATTTGAGCATTTTTCAAGATTTTATGTACGATATCATTGTTGTGGCTGCTTTTGACAAACAAAGACATTAAAAATCGCCTTGACTGGCAGACAGAACAATTTGACAGCTGTCAATAGTTCCAAAATAGCTGTTGCGCAGTTACACTTGATTTTGCACTGCCACCGACAGCAACAGACGATGACACTTGAAGTGCGAAAATCTCTCAGTGTGGCGCTGAAGAATTTCATTTTCTTTACTTGTGTGTCTTTGTCTTCGTTACGATTTCGGTTTCACGTTCAAGTATCGAGTCGAGTGCTATGTTATGTTGTCGATATAAAGTTTTTGCTACTTGAGCCACATTAAGCCTTTTAATGGATTTCAGTGGTTATTTCATAGATGTATGGCTATTTTATTTTCTTGACCTTCAAATCTGCATTATCAGATCACTGAATATATATGTATATCAGTATTCCAATAAATTTAACATTTTTTTACATTTTGTCAGTCTGGGACAATGTCAAAGTGAGATGTTCAAGGTTAAAAAGCCAAGGTTAAAGATTTGAATTATTCCACAATTTATAATGTGAGCAACATTTTCATTAATATTTTGAAGGCACTTGGATATAAATTATTGAAATAGAAGATGAATTAAGTTAAGTTAGCCAAGGTTAAAAGAATTTGCTACAAATTTATTGCCAGTTTTCATTTCTTGAACAATTTTAGCAAGCAAAAAATATATATAGTAAATTATAGTGAGACTTGTATAATAACAATATATTAAACGAACTAAATTCAACCTAATAAACTTAGTGACTTCTGATGAGGTATGATAAAACCAATAAAACCAAAGGTGAATGCTATTTTTCAAAATTTCGTTGGTTTATGTTGTACGAACACTGATATAGCAAAGCATGAACGACGAGACACACTGTCTCTCTTCTGATGCTAACTCAGTGACAAACATATACAAAAACAAGAGGGCGATGAGCGAAACACTGTTGTGCGTGCTCAATATAACAATAACAACAACAGAAAATTAAAGAAGCAGAAAAGCATAAACAATGAAGAAATTTACTAAACTTCTTGTGATTGGGCTTGCAGTGTTCTTGCAAAAACTTAATCCTAAAAAAACATGTTTTCTTTTAAAAAAATGGAAAAAGCAAGTATGCCAGTTTTTCCGATAGCGCAAATGGGTTGTTTTAAAAAATAAATTATTAAAGTCGGTTCAGTGCATTTTGCGTCAAAGCGTTACATACGGATTTGATATAATCGATTTTATATAATATAATAAATTTTGATAAAGGGAGGAATAAAATAATGTTAAAAATTGTACAATAAGATAAAATACAAGAATATAACCTGTGGTTAGTCAGTCTGATTGTTTTTATTATGAAAAAGACATTCTATAACAAAACAACATTTTCAGTTCCTGTACGGTGGCAGTCACAAAAGAAACAAGTCTATGAATAATCAAATAAAAAACCAGGAAAACTTGTTCGAAGAGCATATCAACACTCTTCGCATTAATAACAGCAAATTGCGCACAAACAAAAAGTCAAAAGTGGCACCACAGTCAATAAGACAGAATTTATGACAGAGCTTAGAACTCAACTATTAGTCAAAAAATTATTCTGAATTTGATGCGGCACTTCACTAGAAAGCACACAAAAGAATCCAAAATATACAGCAATTTGTCAGTAAAAAATAAACCATCCTTACCTGCTTTGATATATCATATGCAGCCTCACGTGACAGATTTTAATGAAGAATCACCCAAGTAATCCGGCGATTTGACACTTGAGCCTGCCACTGCTGATGATGAAATATCAAAGAAAGACTAGACGGCTAAGATTCTCAAAACAATGGTCACACGGTATATGGTCAAGGTGCTGAGTTAAGGTCTGCATTCGCAAAGAATTTCTTCTTCATTGTCTGCACAAGGCAAAAATGCATTTAATTGAAACATATGCACAGACACCCCGAAACGATACGGTTGACCATTGTTAAAAGCGTCGACTTGACTGACCAGGTTAGCTGCTCAAAGTCCCCTGTTGGATGTAGATCTACAACTTTACTGACTGATGGATGTAAACCTCTTTTGCAGCGCTTAATTTATTAAAATTCATTAATCTTTTTCTACGTGTTTCGTTTGAGTTTCTATGTGAAAGGTACTTTTTATGAGATTCGCTTAATTGTATTACTCATCACTTGAGTTTGGTTCATGAACTGAGATGCTGCTGCAAGTTTACGTGAAAATTTTGAGCAAGTTTTATTGCATTTTAGCATGATTAATCATCAAAATATTCATTGGAGTTTAGTGTGGGTTTTGGAGTTGTCTTTATAAAATTTTATCTTTCTTGAGAACGTGAGAAAATCTGAGAAGATTTAGTCGAAATAATGACTTCTACAGCTTAGAAAGTTATCAATTCTTAAAGTTCTGCTTATTGAACACTCCCGATTTTCAAGTGGGTAATTTTCTGAAGTAGAAAAAATTTGAATTCAATTGTTGCCACTACTGACGGGTTTCAGTGATTAGATTGGTGCGTGCTAGCTACAAGTGTTTTACTAGAATAAAATGCATAATTTATTATAATGTTGCATGAAGCTGTTCTAATTTGAGATGATGATCCCATCAATACTAAGCTAAGCAACTAAAACGCTGAACAAATTGACTAAAGTATTGTAAGATGGGAACATTTCCGAAAGCGTTCCGAGAGAAGTTAATTTCATGACTAAAACTTGTCTATGGACTGGAGGCATTAATCTAAATTCAGTGAAAACAATATTTGTTCAGAAATAGAATGATCAGGAAATATCTAGAATGATCTCTGATATTTTATAGTTTAATTAAATAAAGTAAAAAGAGTAATATTACCTGTGACCTCTGATAGCACAGAATAATTAGGAAGAGTCGCATGCATTCTACATTAGGCCGTAGTTCAGAAACTCACATGAGTAGTTAAGCAGAAATTTCTAAAGCTTAGATTTAGATTTGTTGGAAGTGTAATTGGACATATTTTTGTATCATCAGTAATAAAATTGGAATTATAAGAATTGATTTATTTATAGATATTGCTAACAGGGCGTTTCCATAGTCAGAATAAATATATCTCTATGTGATATATATTTTCATGATTTAATGAAGTGAACTTGTAGGTTAGTTGTATCTGAGCCAATGTGATTCCGTTTTCTTTGTTAGTGAAAAAAGTAGTATATTAAGAAAACTATTGCCCATTGTTCGTAGAATGTTTCTTTTGGAGTGCATTGTTTCATATAAATATAATACATTTATGGACCGTCTCAATTTACGCATGGTGATTCTGATAATGCTAAGAATATAGTATATTACCTTTATTAATAGTACCTAGATGTAACAAACAAATCAAATATATATATATATATCAAATATATAAATTTTTGTATTTTAAAAATAACATAAAAGGCGAATGACAGCTTCCAAAAATAACTAGTCTGACCCCAGCACGCGTACAAATTGACGATTCGGTGTGGGCGTCGCCTTGTGACATTTGACATGCATATCAATTCATGACACGCTTCGTAACCGAAAGCGCAACACTTGAAATATCTATTTACATATGACAACACCAAGCCAAGTTGGGGTGCCAATGAGTACGACGAGGCGGTGTATGTCGCATAATATGAATAATCTCAGCGCCACCGGAAAAACAAAGCCTTCAGCGAGACATGGCCTGATACAAACCATTTCCAAAACAGATTTTTACGCTTTTCCTTATTAATAAAGAGGAATTTAAATATTTCACAAAGTAGACAAGCCAATACGCAAAAGTCAAAACCCTTGGCTGACACTTCATTTGCTGACAAGGCGGGTATCGTTTATAAATGAGCCAGGCCTGCCGCCCCAACAGTGTGGGCTGTGCTTGGGAGGGTCGCTAGTCCGACAACTGACAACCAGCCGCCCCTCAAGTTGTAACCACGAGAGGCACGCGAGCGCGCCAGCAGCCAACCAAGTGTCAAAGTGAGTTTAGTCAAGGGTTTTACAAATCGCAAGACGAAAAACAGAGAAAATCTTCACCATGACATGCGTTTTCTTATTGGATTAACTGCGTTAAGTGGAAGCAGAAGCTGCCGAAGCAGTTCGCGTCGATGACTGCCAGATAAATGATTAGTGAAAAATTAGATTGTCTTAATTCTCGCCGTAATTGAAATGGGTCTTTACACGTTCACCCGCGCAACTTTCACGCTGGCGAACAAGCAAAATTAATTGATTTACTGCCTGAAAATTAATGAAGATTTGAGTGAGATTCTAATTAGAAGATTGTAACAGAAGGCCTGCAACAAGCACTTGGAAAATTCAATTCTTTATTTTTAAATGCAGTTTTCAAGGAAGGAAAGACTCTATGATGATAAGAAGAGCTTCACTCTTACCGCACATTGCATTATTTTTAATAATAATCCGTGCACTTAAAAATTTCACTTAATCAACTTCATTCAACAGCAACTTCATTTATTCAATTTATGCTGTCACCAGCTTGCTTTCGTTGTTGTCTCCGCGCGTCTTTGCCTTCTTTCATTTTTACTGAAATATTTTCTCAGATTATGCACGGTTATTAAGTTACCTGGCAACTAAGGAAGCTGCCTGACGTTGCCGATACAAGCTCGAAGGAGCTGCGAATTCCTTTGCTTTTCATTGCTTGGAAAATGAAGCAATTAAATTAAAGCGCAGTAAAGCAAATTTATGACACCTTAATTTCATATATTAACATTTTATTTCCCGTGTTGAAAAGCAACACCAAGTGGAGCATTGGAAAAAAAAATATCAAAGAAATACTTGCTGACTAAAGAATTCCTCGTAAAAGTGAATCCAGTTCAATGGCAGCATTTTGCTTGAGAACTGAGTGTGTAGCTCACTGAGGTTCAATGCATTTTCGCTAGTTCTTGGTTATTTTGAAGAGAAGAAAAGAAATCGTAAATAGCCGCATTAAATAGCGATACAGGCGAATGGCAGAGCAGGAGGTAAAAGTTGTACGGTTATAAAGCTACTGATTATTTTCGGTTTTTTTAACGAGCGAAGCACTGAATGAAAAATATTTCTAAGGTTGCAGAGTATGTTAATAGTGAGAATAGGATGTGAAGTTAGTGAAATAGATATATCTTACCCACAGTAACTGGAGCAAGGCAAGACATATTAATAACTTTGTCTCTTATAAATATATGACTGATAGACATTACATCATCTGATCTCATTATATTTCTATGTTCTCTATTTATATAAAATTGGATTTATTGCGGCCCGTCTGTCCGCTATAGACGCCGAAACCGCTGGAGCGATTTTGATGAAATTTTCAGAGAAAGTCTAGAATAGCCGGTCGAGTAATTCTGTGTTGTTTGTTGCATTAGATTAGAACGAAGGTCGGAAAAAAATAATTAAATAAATTAGATTTTTTGTATGAAATCGAGGCAATCAAAGGCGTACAGGTTTTACGGGTTCTCGCTTTGGGACAACAATAAAGAACACTCAGTATTTAAAGTGTTCTGGCACTGATTAATAACAAACATATATGAGCTATGCTGATTGACATAAGGTGGGACGATGTGTACCACTCTAATTACAGCGTGAATTGTCGACAGGGGAAAAATATATTCAGTGCTCTCATATTAGCCGGTTGTTAATCAAACATTTCATTGGACATCATAGTAAAGTTTTCATTTCGTATGTTCTTAGATGTCCTTCAACATGTGATCGTTTTAAAGTTGTACAGAAAAGTTTTCTAATGTGCCTCCCTAGTTTCTTCCAAATAAAAGCAACTCGTTATTCAGATTTTTTAACCACCTTCTGCTAAACTCACTAGATCAAATATTCTGTTCAGCTTCTCTGCTTGTTCATATGAGTATAACATTTTTTTGGAGTCCTGACTTACGTATGTAATTTTAAAGGAAGTACTTTACACTTTGCAACTACCCTATTGAATAATGCACCCTGTAATGTGCACATGACTTTACACAGGAAAATGAGAATTTCTCACCTTTTATGGCATTTTTTTGAGAGAGCGACGACTAACGAGCAGAATGGAAGCGCACAATTTTATCGTTTATAGCTAAACGGATTATTATGCGAAAATGAGAATTTTCATGTGGTTTTACAGCGAGAAATTGAAGAGTTGAACATTTGGAAATAGTATAAACATGAACATGGAGCAAGGCAAATTTTGGCTACAAATCCAATTTATTTAAATAAAGAACAGCGGGAAACGTAAACTCATTAATTAGAACTAGATAATCATTGAACTCTAACGAAGTCGTCGCCACAGGTGCGCAATTCACGCTGATTGAGAAGGAAATAAAATCGCCACTCACATTAAACGCTGAAAAGGCAAAGTAAAAAGTCAATCATGACAGCGTCAATTTAACGACAGCCACATTGGCGAGCGAATTGACGACCTTACTTGCCGCTCTATCGAATCATACATCATGAAAGAAATGCTCGACTATGATGATGACGTTCTGAATGATTGCACTGACAAAGACGACCCTCACGAAGCTATGGAGAGCAAATCTAAACGCGAAGCTGAAGGCAGTGAAAACGACTACGTTGAGCGCCATTAACGATGCAGTTGAAGCAATGACAGAATGACGCTGATGTTGTTTCTGAAGATGACACTGACATTGCACTTTTACAGTCGGCGTCAGTCAGCCGAAGGAGACATCTTCATCACGAACATCAATGCCATCGTCAGCATCGTCTTCTTTTCATCATTCATCGCAGATCAATCGTCTTTCTGCTATATTAAATAATGTTGTAAAATGCGAAACATTGAACTGTGCATTTTGCGCTTTACCGTACAGAAGTCGATGTAGCAAAAATTGTCAGTCGAGTTAATGCCTCATTTGGCGTGTGCAATCGCACCGAATTGGCCAAATCATCATTTCGAACAAAGGTGTATAAATGCACAAATGGTCAATAAAAAATTGACTCCGTCTTTGATTGTGATTTTGATTTAGCTAATGTCTGTCGATTTTGTTTTTGCTGTCTTTTTCGTGTAGGTGTCGTGTCGCTTTCGTGTATTGTATCGAGTTAATTTATTGATGGCAGACGCGCGATAAAAAAATGTCGTTAGTCATAAAGTTTACGAAGGGTTTGGGACACTTGTTTGAGGGTCGCTAAATTCACTGAGGATAATGAACTTGAAAGTTAAATTGATTAGGTATTGAGTAAACAAACTTTAACTACAAATAGGATAAGATGAAGTTCAAATGAGTGTTCTTCTATGATTCCCAATAGAGTTGAGATTTATTATATCTTATGGTTAATATTTATGGGTATTTCCTATGTGGGCTGACGGAATAAATCATGTATATTACGGTATATGCCAATATTTATAGTAAACAAAATTAAAATGGGGGCACCTTATATTGTAGCATTCAACAATATCTAGAAAGCGTTTTGAGCTTAAGTACTCGTTTAACTTGAAATCATCAATGCTTATGAAGAAACTTCCATTTACATCAAATTAATCATCCTATTTACAGAGTGCTAATAGCAATGTTAGTTACCAGACGTTCAACTTTAACACTTACGACATATGATCTCAAATTGAATAGTTTTCGGTATGTTCCTAAAAAAATCTCAATAGGTTCCAGATATTTTTCAACTGCGAGGGACATCAAAAAATATATATGCAGCCCAAGATTTCTTTGTGCAACAAAAATAGACTTCTACTGAGTTGTGAGTGGACTCTGATGCCCGTGAATCAAAGTTGCGCCATTAAGGTATGACTGAGAAGGCTATTACTTCCTTCTTAGTTTGAAATAAAAAGTAGTTTGAAAAAATTTAATTCTCTATTTTTCCACTTCATTAAATCATATATTCTCAGGCATTCTCAACTTGTGTCAACTTAATTAAGTCAGCCAGCATGAAATTGAATTTAATGAAGCAAAAATAATACAAAAACCGCAGAAATTCGGAGGCAATAAATTTTCGAAAGCAGTTGTCTTCAGAGAGAATTCAGGAAATGTCTGAGAAATATAAGCGACACCCTAAAAACAACATCAGCTCAGCTTAACCCTTTCGACATGCAAATTTCACATTTCAACGAAAATAAATCTTCAAGCAACAGTGTTTAAAAAAAAAAAAAGGCAAACCGTATTAGAGTTTGAGTTCGGGCTACGCAGTGACGCCATTAAATTAAATTGCTCGACAGTTTGTAATGCGGCACATTAGTGTCAAAAGCGCGTCCTGCACAACGATGAGCAATAGCCAAAAGGGTATACGAACAGGCATTAACACGTTGTTAGAACAAGCTGATGATGACAATGGGCAAGCAAGTAGACGGCCAACTGTCAGTCAGTCAGTCAGTCAGTCAGTCAGGCAGGCAGGCATGCCGATGAACAAGATTTGAGTTTCTCCACAAAGCGTAGTTCTAAGTATGCCGAAAATAATTTCAAATTTATTGCAGGACATTGGTCCTTCTTCTACTGCACTTTTTTTCAATGCGTCCTCAGCAGCATCTCAAGTCAGTCAAGCGCTCAACCCTAATGGGACAGCAATGCCGAACACTTGGATGAGCATAATTAGTGGTGAGGCCGCGTAAGGACCGACAATGAACCAAAAAGGAAGTGCCGCAACGCTCGGCAACGATTTACACGTAATTCTCGCCATAAGCGTTTAAATGCTTTTTATATGCAAATTAAATGTGTGTTAATGCAACTTCGAACATGAAGTGAGCTCATCACAGAAAAAAACAATATATATATATGATACAAAAAGTGTGTAGTGTCTTCCTCAAAACAATGCTTGACCAAATTGAGTACGAGATGCTGCGCAGGGTAACGGCTGCTGCTGCTCCTTTTGTATTACATGCATTATTTTTTATGATTTTAATGATCTTGTAGTACAACCAGATCATTTCTTCTCCCTTCATCGGTCGAAAATTTTGATTGATGCCACATTTCTCTTTGGTCTTAATTACGGGGTTTCGCTTTTCGCTGGCTGATGCTGTGCCGGAATCTGTTACAAATTGTTCCAGCTTAATTTGAATATTTATGACCAACGGTCACATTACGTAAACATTTTCGGTTATAATTATTTTATTTATGAATAAGTTTAGCAAAGAAATCTCGCTTTTTATTGTTTTCTTAGGTGGAAAATCGCTGAGTAATGGGAAATTTCTAGTTTATTATTTGTTAGTAAGGGTAGATTATGAAATTATGCAGATTTTATTAAAATCTATTATTGGTATTTTTGGGACAAATTTAAACAATAATTATTATGGCCGTAATAAAGCGATTTTCTCACACCAAGGGAGACAGAACAAATTTGGGACAACACTCTCAATGTCAAGAGAGGTCTTGAGCAATTTTATTTTTTTTTATATTTTCATTCGTTTATAATCAATAGCAATATTGGATGAAATAAGTAAGTAATTATCATAAGTTATACTTATTTATATTAGAAGAGTGTGACCTAGTGTATGGCCATCAGTTTTAATCATACTGAGGTCATGCTTGTTGACAAGAGAATGAAAGGTCCGCTGGAATTTAGTTTTTCTCGGCCCTACAACAAGAAGAGGTTTTTCTCTTTTTTTTCCAATCTGTAAATGTTCTTGGATGGCTAATAAAATTTGTTAATAGTGTTTAAAAGTTTCCTGACATGTTATATGACATGAATTTGCTTCGACTTCCACTACTAGCATGTCAACAGAATAGATATATTATATAATTCCGGTCTCTATTATTATTTAAACACCGCAAAGGAAATAAAATTTATGACTTCATTAGTTAGTAATAGCTATCATGCATTTAAAAAAAAATTGAATGCAGATCAGGTCCACGGGATTGTTTCGAAAGAAAGTTGCACTGAGTTAGAGAGAAGGTAAAATATATTGTCAAAATATGTAACTTTAAAATATCTCGTTATATAAGCGATATAACAATATAAAAATATTAAAAAGTGTACCCCGCTGTAGTCCCAATGTAGATATATATCAATACATCATAGACTAGAACGATGATAATCAGTTATGAACATCGTTAACCGTACTCAAGAGAGCTTTAATCTTGATTTGAATATTTAGTTTTGCAACAACTAACCTCACAGTAAGCAAATGCGTCGTATTGTAAAAGTTGTACATACGTTAACATAGACACAGAAGAGTCTCTAAAACGCACTTCTAATGGTCTTTTAACGCTAAACACAGGATATTCGAATATGTCTAAAAGTCCAGCTGACTATGTTTACTTGTAGAAATCTTATTATTATTTTATACTATACTATAAATTGTAAAAATAATTTTATTACAAAATGACACAGAAGATGTTATTAAAATTACTCCTTCTGCGAAAGAAATATTTGTCACTATATAATTATAATTAATAATCCAAACATGCTTTATAATTAATAAAATTTGTCACACTTCTCGCTACTTAAACAAACGAAGTTACCCAAAAACAAAAAAAAAAACAATAACCACTCAAGCATAAGAAACCTACTGTCAAAATTCGTGACGACTTCAACAAAAAACTAATTACAAATTTGACAAGTCGCGGCTTCACTACGGCCAAATGAATCCCGCTCGAATCCTTCATGTTGCTACCGAATGCGGTGACAATCTTCAGCCGGAATATCACATCAAATCGAGACGTACGCTAATCATGAAAACGTGACGTCATTCGCTACGCCTTCATTTATGATTTTTATTAATGATTTTTTAGATGAATTTGTATAGAATCATATGCATACACATCTCTAATTTGTCCAATGGCAAACACCCCTGACGATTTCGCTTGTAGCAAAGAAATTGACCGCAATAATGATATCTGCCCTTTTGCATCACCAAGGCGAAGTCAAACAGTGCATGTCCAACGCTAATCCATTTTGAGTGGCTTTACTTGGCATATAAATTAATTTTAGTCTTTTTACCGTCAAACGTCGTCAGTGTCAGACGTCCGCATCCTTGCCTGTTTCAAAGCTTTGCACAATGTCAGTTTATGCGGGTCAGCAACAGCACAATGGGTTAAAGTCGATGCAGTTCGAAGTCGCTTAGGGTTTGATATTGCATGACGCCTTTTATACATTGTCGAGCAAATCTTATAGATATTAATGATGTGAACTTCGATGCGTATGTGTTGCTATACAATTAGTAATGACTATTCCTTTTCGTGTCTATAACCGTGGATTTTCTTATTGTTTTCGCTTGGGGTTGTCTTTATGCTCTAATTGCAATAAAGTCGCCTTTTAGTTCTTTTTCCATGATAGGGTTAAGTTTAAGCAGGGTTAAGCTCTAAATATACCCGCATGTTTACGACTTTTGTTCGATTGTTAACTCTTGTTTAACACGAAAAGAATTTTGCTGCGTAATTTTTTAATTTTAGTGATGATGGACTTTAGTTGAAGTGAGCTGGTAAAATCTTATAGTCAATTTGTAATTTTTTATTATTTTCTTAGGGTACACTTGAATAAGAACGTTGGTGCTAAAGAGGGAAAAAGTAATAAATTTAAGATGATAAACACGATCAAATCAAATTTACCCATACTTAGGGACATAAATTGATAAAGTGTGAGCGATTGTATTGTTGTTTAACTAAATGTTGCTTTCGTTTATTACATCCTTACTAATAATATAAATGGGAAAGTACCTCTGTCTGTCTGTTACCTTTTCACGCCTAAACAGCTGAACCGATTATTATAAATTTTAGGTACAGAGATAAATGAGGAGTTGGGAAGCTTTATAGGCTACTTTCTGTCGCGAAAACATAAATTATATAGCTGTACATATATATGTGTCAGATGAAAACATACTTTTTAAATACAAATTGTGTGTGTGAAAACGCTAACGCTATTATGGATGATTGTAGTATGAAACAAATACTTCTATGATCATATTTCGTCGATTAGTTGTAAACAGTGCATTGAAAGAGCTTGAAAATTCTCATACTCAATAAAGAAAACGATTTCTGAAAATTAGTCACGCCTCCTAAACTTTCCCAGACAAATTCAGTGATCATTATAAAAACATGTTTCACCGTAAATGAGTCTTGACTGTCAAGAGCTCGAAAAAATCACAGTCTTCAATATTGACAAACAGCAATTTACAAATTACACCTCACTAGCGAAAAAGAAAAACCAACTTAAATATTCATGAATTTTTACATCGACACGTAAAAAAGAAAGACTTAACTACACTGCAGGCAATTCACGTAACCGGAGTGAGAACAGGACGAAGGACAAAGTAGGCACACACCACAAATGCGGTACACCAAATGAAAATTCGATTTCAACGCATATTGATGGAATAATTGAGCGGGTCTAAATAAGCCGCACTTCGACACAGTCACAGTCAATGCAGAAACTCATTGCGAGCTGAGGTTGTTGTGTGCGGCTTGTTGGTTTTTATAAAAAAAAATAAAATAAAAAATAAAAAAAATTTTAAATCAGAAATAAACGCAACTGATTGACTGACACCAAAGTTAATTGTCTGTGTGCGTCGGAAATTTGCATACACTATGGGAATTACTTTGGCTATTTTGATCGAGAGAAGAGGATTGCAATGCGCATAATAAAAAGAAAAGCAAAAACAAACATTTATTATTATTGCAAGCGAAGCAACCCCTAAGGGATCGAGCCGTGTGAGGGGCTCATTAATTTTGCAGTAAAAACATGTCAACAGTAGAAACTTTCGCAGCATCATTCTCATCATCATCGCCATCAAAATTACCAACACCGTCACCAGCATCTGAGCAGCGTCATACGCAGATTGTCAGTTGTAGTACTCATGCCATCAACCTTGACTGATGGCAGCCGCAAAAATGCCGAAAATGTCATTTCAATGAATTTATAATTGGAAATTATGAATGATTTTTCTCATTCTTCTTCTTCGCTGCAGAGTTTTTCTCCACAATATTTTTTCCACGTGTAAATTTGCATATTTTTATTGCGCTTCGATTACACCTTTTTTTCGTTCGCTACTTCTTTGCGTAAAATTTTAATTTTTATGCGTCAAATCATTTTCATTCGCTGCTTTGCATACTTTTGATCCTTGTTGTGTGTTAATTAATGATTTTATGCAAAGTTGGAAAGCAGTTTTTTATATATTTATTCCTTTTAACAAAAAAAAAAAATAAATAAATGTGTTTTGCTTCTCATGTCAGCCGCTCATATCATTAATCAGCTTCTAAGTAGTTCCTTTGCAACTTTGTCGTATTTGTTTGACTCATTAACCCTTTTGTTCGATTTTGACATTAGCGAATCCTTTGACATGAACTGAAACAGACAAAAACACAAATAACAAAAAGAAGTGTATACAAATATTTGCATTGCATTCGCATTGTTTTTCTTTGGCTCTCATTTCTTTCTTTAAAGGATTTGTTGTATGCAAAACGAAATCCTTATTAATGATCCAGCGTTGACATTTGTTGAATTTCTTTAATTACTTTGATTTGGACTCCCTTTTTTTATGAGACCTCTTGATTTGGCAGTTTCATGGGAAGCTTTTGACTTTTCAACTTTTGGTATTTGCGCAACTGTAGCAGCTGAACGAACCCCTGCCCTTTCGTCGTGCCACTACTTAGATAGATACTTTTATGTCTCGCAATTTATCAAAAAATTGTTTCATCTTATCGCGATCAGCAATAACAGTTATAGTCGAATTTGCAAAGGCATAAAAACACACCCCGTAAATCTTTGCATTGACATTTGAATAAAAAATGCCAACATATTTTGAGAATTACCAAAAAAGAGATGCCTTCGCGTGTGATAAGCCGCGGTCCTCTTCATTTCTACGAGTGTTTTGTCAATTTCGTTTTTTTTATAAATTATGTTCGATGAACTGATAAGTTAAAGAAAAATATGAGTTTACGTTTGGGAGTTGAGAAAATTCTTAATACATGGCTTACATATAAACATCGATACAAGCTTAGAACATGGATCAGTTGGACATACTTTTACTGGAATAATTTTTTTAATATTATTTTAACATAATCGATATAATAAGAGTTATCTTTTTATGTGATTAGAATTGAAAAAAAAAGTGTATCCAAAATTGAGTCTCGTTATTCGAAGCAATTACTACTGCTTTAATATGTTTAAAATATGAATAATATTAGAATACTGAGAGCGAAGTAGGCAGAGAGCGGCCTCCATTGTAAACCTGTTTTTTTTTCAATTTTTAAAGATTTTTTTTCCATTTTCTTATGAAATAAACAAATACAATTATTATTGAAAATTCTATAAATTTAATGTAAAGAGTATCGGTAATGAACTAGAAAATTTGAAAACTTTAGTGTTTTTTTAACAGAATAAAATTAAGGATAGGCAGGCAATTCAGACTGAAGGTGTCAAACGTGATTGGATCTGAAACAAACTCCATGTGCTCACATACGAGTACATACAAACGAATAAGGAATCTGACTGCTGTTCGTCCAAAAACTTGGTCTTTGCACTGTGCCTCGACATCATCTCCACCTAAATAAAATGAAAATTTTTCTTTAACGATGTTTAATTATTTAAAACAATCTTGTTCTTGGTTCCTATCGGCTTCTTATCACTTAGCCCAATATCCACCTCTTGAAATGAACAACTCGTGAATTGACGTAGTGAAGAAAACATTGGCGATAGAAGAAAGTAAATATACATACAACTAGTCTGTATTTTTCAGAAGCTCCGCGAGCCGTCGGTACAATTTTTTTATCAGAGTTCGAGATAAAATTACCGGGGTACTTAGCTTAGAATTGACGCAATTTTATTTTTTAATTTGGGTAAGCTTCATTTCAAAAAGCCCTAAAAGTTTCAGTATTCAAGGATTATTTAATCATATATAACAGGGTCTCAGTAAGCCATTAACATACAGAGTATAGAACTCTTTCATGATTTTGGTAACCCTTACCCAAATATTTGTGGAAAAAATCAACAACAAAATTAAATATTTTTTATGATGTATTCAAACATGCCCAACATGCTACCAAACACAACAAACAAAATACAAATATTGTATGATCAATCAAAATCTAAATTTTAATGGTATGCAAAAGCCAAAACCAGAAATAAGCAAAAAAGTGTGAAATGTTTTTTTTTTTCGTTTTGCTCTGCGCTACCAAAAGGGCGCAACTCTATGGTGAAGCAACCCTAACTCGAATTTTTAATGCAGGAATTTGTTCATAACCAAAACCAAAAAACCGAAGAAAATAGTAGAACACGAATAAAGTGTTGACTAGCAACACGAACAGTAGCGCGCAGACAATTTCAAAGCAGCCGCTGGAAAAATAGTAAAAAATAGCAAATCCTATTAAGCGTTTCCGTGGCGTTCATTTTTGGGTCTGAGTCGATGATATAGAATTCGTCGAAGGTGATGTCGTTTTTGTGAAAATTCCCTGACATGACAACCACACAATATACACACATACGAACACATTCCTGGAACAACCAAACTCTCTGTCGACGCTTTTTACTAGGTTCGGGGGCTACTTTCGTAGCCAGTTCACAGTCACTTTCCCGTCAGTGGTTTAAATGTCTAATTTAAATGCATGCGCTTTTAACAGTTCTCGACAGAGATTGATGATTGTTCTATGAAAAAATAAAAATAAAATAAATAAATAAATAAAAGTGAAATTTCAAAGGAATATCTTGGTTTATATGTGGGTTGTAGGTGATTATTGGTTTGTCTAGTTTTGAAGAAGAAAGTGTTGCTGAAATCTACCAAAAACTTCAGGTGATGGTTGAGTTATTGCATTAGAAATATTATGAGTGTTTAAAGCCACTCAATCTTGCATTTATGTAAACCAATTTTATTTAAATTGTAGTAACACTGTCTATTAATATTTTTTCTTCCAAATAGAAATTAACTGGAAGGAGACTTCAAACTTGAAATTAAGCAATAAGCAAACCTTCTTACTTCTTTTAGGATTACTTGATAATGAGCTCAGGTTGTTATTCTTATACCAGAGATGAAATTCATAGTACATGATTTCAAAACACATTTCATTATATAGAAATTTAAATCTTCCGCTCTTAGCTGCGATCTTGCCCGTTAAGAGCTTCAAGGTGATTGAAGACACGTTATTAACTAATGTTAGCTGATATCTTTATATGTATTCGAACTCTAAATTGAAAAAAGTTTAAAAAAACTTTTTAATTCTGGCTGACAGGTTATTAACTCTATTCTGACTGATAGCAACTTTGGCAGTATCTTTAGTATCTTTATCTTTAGTATCTTTAGTATCTTTAATGTACCATCAAATTTCGTGGTTATGCTTAGGGGAGGTACCTGAATGTTGGATTTTCATAAAATGCCTAAGCCATAGAAAATAAAAACAGTTCTGGGAGCTCTTATTGATGTTACTTAGAAATATCGTAATGAATATATTGTATCGAGCAGGAAAGAGTAAAGACGATATAAAAATCCTTTGCAATATTACACAAAAAGTACAAAAGGAGGTGACAAAGAAAACCGACATTGAATAAAGTCTCTTCGAGGAGTATACCAATATTTTCTCCATATTGACTTGGTTAGCGTATCTACAACTTTTTCACCATAAAAAAGAGTTGATGCACCTACCTACCTACCTACCTACCTCATCTTTCAAATTATAGTTTATTTTTTGGCCGACTATGAAATTATCTTATTACAATCTCTTCTACATTGAGAAGGAGTTGGCTGAAGGAGATTGGTTTTCATTCGCTATTATAATTAATGACTCGATTAGCAATCTTTAATTGTAATAACTTTCAATTTCCCCTTAACTTTTACAGTTTGAGGATGACTTTATTATATAACATTACAATGAGCAGCACATAATATATGACTGTCCTGTTTGAAATCTTTTGTGCAATGCTTTATGGGCAGGTGTGCATTTTCCGACAACTACCCCACCTACACAGATATCATACAGCAAGACTCATATGACACATATGAGCAGCATTCTAGACAGACGTTGACAATACTAGACAGTCTTTTGTCTACATTTTAAATGGAATTTATTAGCTTTAACAAATCGAGTTAGGCATGCTCACTTAGCATACAAAAGCACGGTAGAAAAATATAAAATTTAAAACATTATCGTAAATTTTGATCGCTTTCGCTATAAAAATTGATAACACACATCAAAAGTGGACATCATGGCAACCCTTAGCGACACGGTTAGAGCCTGCGATATGTGAAAGTGCTGCCGTTGACGGACTGAGCTGAGTGAATTTCATGCCACATCCTGTTTGGCGGCCAACAAACAATATGAGACTTTGATTAGGAAATGAAAAACAATAAACGTACCGCTCTGGGGTTGGAAATTGGACACAAGAAGACGAGCGGATGTCATTAGGACTATTTAAAGTGGTCTAAATGAGTGTATGGGCCGTAACGCTGGCCGGAGGCAAATTGTGTAATGAGCGTGAGCGACGCATACGAACTGATAAGCAGTTTTTTTTCTTACAATTGACAAAAGCTGAAATGGTCTACAAAGGACAAAGGACATTGTTTTTGGACACTCTAATTTATCACTTTGGAATTCGTTATGCTTTTGTAAATCAAAAAGGAGTGCAACAATGAAAAACCTCTTCGCATGCGGCGGGGTCATGTTTATTGTGTCACGTCTGTCAGTCAGTTAACAACAAATAATGACGCCAGTTTATCTCGTTTCGATGAAGCGAGCGCCTAAAATGAATATGTCAAAATCGATGCCGTCGGCCGTGGCGTCGCCGATTTTAAAATCTCACTCACATTATTAACGCCCAATTGAGTGCCTGAAGTGCGAACATGCGTTTTTGGCAACACGTTCGTGCTGCATTTTTCCGATTTTATTTTATTTATTTAATTTTATTTTATATTTTTTTGGCAATAACACGTAGCATGTATTTGATACGCTTCTTCAGATTGAGTTGTAGCATGCGGCAAACGGCAGCCTTGCCACACGATGCACGCAAGTATGGCACGCAAAGGGTTAATCAGAGCGTAACTATAAACGAAAGGATGAAAAAACGTGTTCCACAACTCCAGCAAAGTGTTGCAAGTCCTGAGGCGATAAATTTCGACACGCGTTTAAGTGTGGCTCGCGCATTCTATAGAATGCTACAAATTTTGCTTTGCACTGTTTCAATCGATTTGTAAATTTATTGATTGCATTATAAACGCTACACATTTATCAATTGAAAGGGTTAAGGACCATGTATTTTTTAAATCGGGAAATTTTTTTAAATAAAAACATTACGTTCAGTTGGGTGTACAGTGTATGTATGCTCTTTCGAGGGCATAATTTTTATAAACTCGTATGTGTTCAGCCCACTATGTGATAAGCGACTTGTGTACCAGAGATAGGATATAATACTATGTGGCTAAATGTAACTAGTGTTATTACAAAGTTCCTTTAACGGTACTGTGCCAGAGTTTCTAGGATACACGCATTAAGCCCTAATATGATCTGCACATCTGCAACCTATTAGTAATCCGGCTATGAGGCACACATAGCAAAACCCCAGCACCACATCATATTACACACTACAAATTTACACTTTGGTAAGGTAGTCATTTACAGTAGCGCAGAATGAGTTTGGATTATGTAAGCTTTGAAATTACCACTAGGGTTTCTGATATAGAAGGTTGAACAATAATTTACAAAACATAGCGCTGGTCACAGTAACTGTTTTGAATTTTGGAAATACTTTGCCACAAGAATAGGTAATGGCATCCAATGGATGGCTACCATTGACGTACTCTCAGCACGTTACACTCTCTTAGTAAAAGTAATAGATTTTATGCATAAATTGACTTTGAGTTATTGTAATGCCATTGCTACTATATCGCCATGTCTTCTGTTAGCAAAGTTATAAAAAGTTTCTTCAAAGTTGAAGGCTCTCACAAGGACAAAATTATGTTTTGTACATCTACATTGGTCGGCATATATATTTTGACAATCTGTATATATATCTCTTCAGAACGAGAATGCATAATGCAATTACCCAAATTATTGCTTGTTCAATATTGGCTAATATAATAAAGTACAACTAAAGTTTCCTTACGTCGACTCGGTAGCCTTTTAGAAGTGTACTGCGGCTGACTACCCAGTGGTCGATGGTTTGGTATGCGCAATTTTTTTTCATTCAATCGTCACTTCACCAACATCAGACGACACTCTCCAACGTTTTTGAAGGCATTCATCGACACTCCCCACACCAAGGTAGGGGCATGCTCATCAACTACACTATCAGACTATATTATATTTTCGAAACCAAAGCAGAGCAAATCTAACGAGATGGAAGTGCCTTTTGGAGGTACCAAGCTCCCAAGAGGAGTGAATAAGGATATACAATAATAAGAGTTCCGTTAAAAGAAGCTGGTAAAAGTAGAACAAACAGTTTGTCCACTAGTGTAAGCGGACTTCTTTTTAAACATTTTGCTTTTGTCTGTTTAATTTAACAGATTTTCTTATCAATCGATTCTAAACCCCTGTAGGGCATAACGCTGAATTTTGGTCTTTATTTGCCCTAAAGATCATAAAATATTCTCTAAGACATACACACACGTTACCATAAGCGCAGTAAGAATCTCACAGTTAAAACCCTTTTTGCAAACATTTCTCACGGTACTCACGAAATACGCTTCCACTACATAAACTTCTGTAACCCTTAAGTGGCTCATCAATGCGCCAACAGGCGTTGAGACAAATTACAACCGAACAGCGAACAAAAACTATTTACAGAAATTTGCAAACAATATTGATTTCAAAATGATCAAAATAAAAATTAATCAAAGCACTTAAAAAGCTTGTAGCCCCGTTGCCTTTTGAATTGTGTCGAATAAAACTGAGGCGAAATCACAAGGATATGTGACATAAGTGGCAATTGTTGAAATGTGAGAGTGGAAAAAAATAAAATTAAATAGAATTAGAACCGAAGAAAATCAATGATGTGGAAATGTCAATAGGCGAGTGCAGAAAGAAATATGCGACTCAAACGAACCCGACCCAACCCAACCCTTTTCGTAGAACGAACAAACCCAAGCACTTAGAGCACGTTGCACGGGGAAAACTGTAAAACATTTTCCAAAACAATGATTTTAAAATGCGCGAGCAACACACTTAAAAGTTTTACTAATTTATAACTTATGACTTTCTACACCAAAGGGTTTTCCCCGGGCGTAGTGAACGAGAAGAAGTCATAAAGACCAATTTTGTACGCCACTACAAAGCAGAGCAAAACCAAAAACTCGCTCATATGTGCGCGAGTAGCGGTGTAGTAAGTAACCCTTTGCCCAGCACTCACTTAAGCGGGTTTGCCTTACCACATGTGTATGAGTGACTGAGAGGGCCCATCGTGTGTGGAGAGTGTCGAGTACACATGTCGGCAAGCGAATTAATCGCTGAGAAATGATTTACGGCCCGTGTTGTTGTCTCTGGTCGTTCGAGCTTCGCGTTCGGTCAGCCACTTGACGCTTCAATGCCTGCCTGCCTGCTGCCTGCCTGCGCTTGAGAACCAGGCAGTAGAGAGTTAACCGAACCCCTTCTTTTATCGGCCAGCACCCAAATCAAATTTAAACTGTTTTTCAAACAACACAAATACACACTTCAAATGCCTAAATGGATGCCATTGTGGCTATTTATCGGTTTCGAGTGGGTTGATTGCAAAATTGAAAGCTGCCTACTTTTTAGGGGTTGACTGCATTTGATTTTTTTTATTGTTTTGTTCTTTTCTTGTTTTAGATTCAATTCGAAAAATACTTAAAATTTATTTCATTTCTTCGGTTTTCTGTGTGAAAAATAAAAAAAAATCTTTTGCGTTGCATTTTATTTTTTATGTCTTCGCGTTGCAATTTTGCTCGGTTTTACGCCCTTTTTTTGGATTCGATTTTTGTTGCTTTCATTCAAAATATTTATGGCAGCATCAAAGAAGCGTTGGTTTTGAGTCCCTTTTTTCAATTTTTTTAATTTTTTTATTGTTTTGATTTTATTTTGATATTTTTAATTTGTGCAATGATTGATTTCTTCCTTTTGTGTTCACAAATTTTCTGCAAATTAATAAATGTTGATTTTATTGGTTTTTTAATGGTGGGAAAAGATTCGTTACAGTTTGAGCGAAATTACGCCTTAAAAATAAAAAAAGACAAATGTCTTAGGCAGCTGCCTAACAATAAAATGTAACGGTTAAATAATCTAGAGATACACATGCTATATCTGGTAATAATACACATTCGTGTCTATCCTCTTTTTGGTACAGTAACATTTTACATTGTAGTTTTTAGCAATTTTTTTTTTTTGAGAAATTACGCAGATTTTTGTTTTCAGACATCCCAGGCACTGTAGTTTTTACATTACAATCTTATTTATGGTTAACTTACTAATCATATATGAGGATAAGAAAGTATTCTTCACTTATACCCGACATAATATGAAACATAAAAAAGAGTGTTCCATGCACATCTTTATATATAAAAATCTTCTGTAGGTGTGTATGTTACTGATCTCCTCCTAAACGGCTGTACGGATTTTGATGAGATTTGGTGTGTGGGTTCAAGTGGGCTCGGGAATGATTTGGATTCACAATTCGATCCACTAGAAAATGTTTTTTTTAATTTATTTATGAAGCCGAGCTCACGCGCAAGCACAAAATGTATGAAAACGTTACATGCTTTGTTTCTTCTTACATTTCTCTATTACTATGTGTATGTATGCTGTTTGTAAAGAGGAACTTAAAAGAGATATGCTCTTCATTCTTCACATTTGTTTTTTTTTTTTTTTTTTTTAGACAGGACATCTGTTGGGTCAGCTTGTATAAATATAATTTGATGGATATTTTTGGTTTTCCCCAATTTAAATATATATATTTCCTACCTAACAATTGTAGTATCCAACAACAAGTGGTGTAATGCCTTAATCTGCGGGGTAATCTTGCCATCTCCAAATACTTTTTCAGGATAGACTTATTCGTACAGATACCAATCCTAACTTGGTACTCCATGACGGACTAAAATGCTATTGAATTAGTCACTAGTTATCAGGTGTTTCTGTACGAATATAAGATTTGGTAAAGTAGAAGAATAATATAATATACAGCCTTTGCTCTGCCACTGTCGAGATCTCAGTAGATTAAGGCTTCAGTTTCATCTTCTATGAACTATTATATATTGAACACTGAATATAAGGAATAAGTACATCTTCAAATATAAAATGGATAGAAGTCCCGCGAACACTCTAAAGTTTATATTGAGGTGGCCAAGCTACTCTAAATAAGCATTGAACAGAGTACCGATATTTTTACTATGCCGCTCTGCAAGCTAATGGTCCTTGGTTGTGGACATCGGTCTATAACCGTGCATACTATATGTTATAGTATGTCCATACCTATGTATTAGTATGTTAAGAAAAATATTTGTAATTAATAGAAAGTCAAATTTTTCGTGGGGTGGCCAAAACATCTGCCAGTTTCATAAGATACTATTCTCCATTTACATCCTTAAATATTTTTTATTCCAATATAAATCTCAGTTACAATTGTATACAAGTTTTGTTGAATTATCTTGTGGTACGTTACAAACAATCTCATTAATATGAAATACTTGTATATCCATATTCAACAATCTTGAATCAAACCCTTCCGCAACTCATAAACAAGATAAGACGACCTTCATAAGTAGATCAGATACAAATAAAATATTTAGTAAACACACATTTGAGAAACCCCTTTTGTTACGAATTCAAAATATTCGTAAAATATTTAAATCGTTACCGCACAACTTAATCAGGAAATTGCCCTCATTTTTATGTCGCCAGAATAACATTTCAATCGCGGCACGAGCGCAACTCACTTTTAACCCTGGCTCATACACCGATAGCATATATGATACGATTTTCCTTAATAATCAAACTGCCTCGAATAGATACAATTTAATAAGCAAACTCATTCTAAAAGGACACGTATTGAAAGAGGAGTAGATAAACGAGTGCAGATCAAGTATGGAACACGACAAAAGGACTCGTTAAGAAAGGGAGCATGGATAAGGGTAGGGGCAAGCATTGAGTCTATCCCTGGGTACGGTGCGGTTGTCAACGTGTTGAGATTTATTTCTGTGTACATGGAATTTTTCCACAGACATTTTTCCCACTTACAAACAAAAAATCAAAGCGTAACAAATTACGGGTACCAACTGAGAGACTTTCACTTTGGGATTAGCTGCACTCGAGGCACGTGACATTTTATCAATGCGTTTTTCTCGGCTTCTATTTTTCCGCTTGTCGGTGAACTGATCCGCTTAGATCTGTAACGTTGCTTTCGGCTTATTGAAGCATTCACACTTCATTATTGTGATTGAGTACGCATGACAACGACAATGACGTCGACGACCATTGGCATTGGTCAACGGTCAATTGCAGTACTGCCGTACGAAGGTCGCACAGTTATGATAGACTGAAGTGTGCAACTTAATTATGTCACTTTAGGCAAATTTATTAATTTTTTGTTCTCAAATATTCTTGATGTGCAGAAATGACGTTCGCTTGTGAGGCGTGCAAATCGATTTGTTGTTATCTATTAATATTCATTAGTATTGATGACATTGATTGGTCCGGATTTGTTGCGCATGAAAAGGACGCGTGGCTATGTATTGTTGTATCTGAGAGGGTAGTATGCAAATCGAAGGCAATAAGAGTACTGCTGACCAAAATAAAAGTAGAAAAAAGAAAAATGACAAGTTCATAGGTCAACGAGTCATTTTTATCATGATGTGTAACTTGCACCCTGCTGCTGAGCATGAGAAGATTTTTTTGTGGAAATTTTTTACGATTCTCATAATTCTCGAAAATTAGTTTTTATCTTGCACCACTGGTCATTTATGTTCTCACAAATGGAAATCAATCCCTTGAATTCGTATATCATATTATTAGGAATATTCGAAAATTTTGCATATTGTCAAAATTTAAAATCTGAATCAAAAATAAAATTCGGTATAATTAGGCTAAACATAACATCAAATACCACTCGCCTATAGCATGACAAGCAGCCAGAAGTATCCTCTACCTCTATCCGTTTGAACAATAAAATAATTTATTGCTTAAGTTGTTTTTCAAAAATTATGACGGCTACAGTTTTTTACGGTATGGAACGCTACACCTTCATGGGTGATGTTCAAAGCGCTTTAGGCCATCTACGTATGTATCTATCTATCTATTGTATCTATATATCTATCTATCTATCACTCTATTTAAAATGTATATGCTGACAAAGGAATACAATTCTAGGCATTCAAATTATATAATCTGAGTATTTAAAAGAACGTGACTAGACTTTCTCTGTCGTGTTTATTTCCTGCTAACGTCAAACGATATTTTCATTATGTTTAAAAATCACATATATAACTTAGTGTGTCTAATCACTCAACCGGGATACTGAATTGGGCGATCTACGGGATGTAGCGGCATGTACGGGATGTTCTCTAGCACGTTGTGTCTGTTTCTGTGCATGACTTCTTTCTCTTGCATTGTTGGGGTCGGCAAGTCTCGAACTACTATCCTCCCTAGTTGCGTGGATTGCAGCCTCTGAAGAATATATAGTTTTGAATTGGATGCAGTACTGGCCTTGTACAGTAAAAGTTTGTTTGGTAGGTTAATCATCATTAAACATTCTTCGAAGTTTCAGGTCCAACTGCTTTCTCTTTGGTATACCTGACCAGCGTAAGTCCCAGTTACTTCACAGTAGCTCTTACCATTACGTCACCATTGATGAAAACGGCAAGGCATGTCAAGCGGTGAAGGGTGACATGTACGCATTTTTCTGCATTGAAGCAGATGTTCATCTACTGTTTTGTGTTTTTGCTTATTGTGTTTGGTTAAGGTACACCTTTGGTCATTTATATATTGTAGTACTTATTGGAGAATTTAGAATTGTTGATGTTGAAATTCTATATAATCAACACGTAAATGACAAGTTTTAACTTAGGAAGCAGTTAACCCCTCCATTGCTTACAGCTTACCATAACAGACTTTTTCATTAGCTTGGCGAAAGCCACTTTCAAATGATTCATTCATTCGAGTGTACTTCAAAAGCAACTAATTAAGGCTTACTTCACCCTATATTGATTTTTTTTGCGAATAAGCTAACAGCGCGAAAAGAAACTTCCTTGTTTCGCAAACAAGAAGTCAAAACTGTTTGCTCAAAGGGAAAAACACTACTGACCTAGATTTTTTCACTAGCCTCTGCAACGTTTCGCTAAACGTTCAAAGCACTTGTCACGCCCCTACGCAAACCCAGTGTTGCAAAGTATATGAAACTAAAAGTGAAACGCAATATGGTCAGGCCGGCAAGCCCAGAAGTGCGCCACGGCAAGCAAATCAAATATCAAAGAAATGCGCAAAACTAATGACATTTCTTTGTAGTCAATGAAGTTAAAGTAGTGAGGAGTTGAGTGTAGCGGATTGAAGTTGTGTGGCTTTAAGGGTGAGTGTGATTGTGATGTGGCTGCTTGAAGTGGTTGTTGTTTCAGGTCGGCCAAATTAAACTAATTGTTACTGATTTTATTTGGATTTCGTTGAAGCTTGATCTAATATGTTATTTATCTTTTATCAAACGCAACAAAATCAATTTCAAGAAAAGGAGCGATATTCTTTTATTACAAAAATCTTTTGCTTTAAATTACATTATAAACTACACAGGAAATTCCAAGTGGTTGCTTTAACAAATGACCACAGAAAACAAATACTTCAAAGACACTTAACTATTATTCAATCAAACTGGTTACAGCCCATACAAATGCCAACGAACAATTCTACATACTCCATTTAAACGAGTGTCAACACCCACCAAACGACGGGAGTAAGCCAATATTCAAACACAGATTGAAAAAATTAGTCTCCATAAAAGGATTAAGAAAAAATGCCAATAAAATTAATGATTTATTTACAACAAAGCAGTGGAAAACTGCCACAAGAGAAAACACCTTAAATTAGTAGAAATATCAATCGTAGTTGAACCTAAAGAAGTCTTTTTTTTTTGCCGTGTGGCAACTCCTTTTTTTTGTTTACTTCAACTGCTGTCGAGCATTTAATGATTAATTGAGGTAAAGTGTTGCGCGTTGCAGCCCCAAACTCAAACCCAACCTAACCGAACTGAACGCAGATCCAGCTTCGACCTCAACAGTTGCACTTTGTTGAAAATTTGTTGCACGAACAATTGCAGTTCATTATCAGCTTCATCATTGTCTGTCTTCTTTGGAGTCGTCATAGTGACTGTTGACCAGTTAAGCCTCCCGCGTGTCACTCGTTTACTCAAAAGTCCATTACCCGACAGTTGCATGGGGACTGGAGTGGTCAACTCGTGTGGCATGTTTAAAATATTATTGCATTGTTGGCAACGCTCAACGCACAACGCTCATCGCTCGTTTGGCGTTGTCAATGTCCTGCTGCGCCATTATTTGTCTTCCGAAATGCTTCACTGCTGTGTGTGCTTCAATATAAATGGCTTTACGGCATTTTGGATCATTAACGAAATTGAAAATACTTGCGCCGCTCGTCTCTGACCACCCAGAATATGATACTGCGGTGCCTTTTCTCCACATTGCGTCGATACTTCACTGCTGTCATGGAAGCGTTTTTAGCTTCTTTAACTGCGTTGGAGCTATTAAATCAGTGCCACCTTTTAGTAGTTGTAATAATTTTTCCAGCAGCCTTGGTTATTCGACACTAATGCTGCACGGGATGTGGTAGTTGTGGTAGGGAGAAGTTGTCGGGACTCCGCCTTGTGTTATTAGTAGCTGGGTGTTGATGAAGTGGTATATGGATGCAACAACAATTTGTAGAATGCAATTAGCTATTGGAATCATAGTAAAGTACGTAACAAAATTAGTAGCATTAAAACTAATAATAAATCCGTTATATTAGCAATTTAGGTGAAGTACTGGTAATGAATCTAATGATAAATAAATGCTTGAAATTCTTCCTAAAAAAAGTGATAGTACATTTTGTTTTTCAGTAGGATAGAATGACATACGAGTATAATACCATGAAAAATAATAACTAAGTTATATTTAGTGTCGCAAAGGCTAAATGGCAGCCATATATATAAAAAAAAGCCATATATATAACTCAATCTCTAATTAGTACTTAATCTATATCTATATTATTATATACAATTAATTATCAGAGGTGTCACAGAAAACTCTTTCTCCTCAATTCCGCCTGAACACCGATTTCAGGTGTCACAGAAAACTCTATCAGTAGGGTTCAAAACCTCCACAATTTTGTTTGGATAATTGGTTATTTTCACTCATAAGAACAGCTTTTTAAATAAAACCAATGATACGAATGGATAGATTATTCTTTTTCAAAGTAATCTTCATAAATTTTTTTTTGAACAAATAATTTGTCTGTTTAATTAATTTACCATTTTACCGAGCATAGAGATAAAAACTCGTTTTAAATTGAATGCAACATTTCTCGAAGATTTGGTTTTATTGAATAGATCAATAAATTGTGTTGTATATTGAAGAAATAAAATTAATAATAACGTTGTTATGCTTAAAATGTTAATTAATCGCGTAACTTCTGTGCATTTAAGGTAAAAGTTAATTCATAACTTGTTTCAAGTTGGCATGTTGCCAAATGCAAAAATCGGAATGTGCAAGAGAAGTTGAGAAGAGGAAGAAATTTATTAGCAGAAAAGCGGGCTTTTAAAATGTAAGAACACTTTTTGTGTTCTTATAAATATTTATATATATATATATATATTTATATATGTGTGAATGATTTTTTGCAGAGGAAAATATTGAACAGCGCAACAAGGCAAAATTTTCGAAAAAATTCTTTGTTTCTGTAAACAAATAAACATAGAAAAGTGAATGTCCAAGAATACCATTGCATTAATGCACACAAGAGTTGTCGCGTATGTTGTTAAATTTGGCGCGAGGAACTTATCAAAATATTTTCCTTTACAATTGTAATAATTTAATTTCTTAATTGTTCTACAATGCCAAATACATTATTACCGTTTTTTTTTTTGGCAGAAATATTAATTAATAATCAATATAATATAATATAATAAAATTAACATTAAATATTAATAATATGAATAATAAATTTTAGAAGAATGTTTGTATATGCCGACAGCCCTATTAAGTCAAGCAAAACATGCAGTTTTAGCGGTTTGGGTATTTGATAAAAATGTTTCGAACAAACAAAAACTCTCGAAGTTCTGTGACACTTACGGTTTGGCCGAGAGTTTTACAAAATTCCCGAAGCCGAAAACTCTAGAGTTTTCTGTGACACGCCTGTATATCGGGGTTGTATGTAACGCTTTTGCGCAAAATATTTGAAACGATTTTAATATTGTTTTATTTTTTAAACAATACACTTGCGCTATAGAAGACACTTGCATACTTACTTTTTTGATGTTTTAAAGAAAAGTAAGTATATTTTTAGAGTCAAGTTTTTGCAAAACCACTGCACAAAAAGCTCCGTATACATTCTTTTGTATATGATGGTCACTGAGATTGGAGCAAGAGAGAGACAAAACCACGCACAACATTTTTCGGTCGTTGTTGTGGAAAGCCGGCAACGCCAGGTAAAATAAAATAAAAATGTAAATATAAAATACGATCGTTCCCAAAGTTAGCCTAAATCTGGCAGATCTTATACATTTTTCCAATACCGATGTTATAAGAAAACATTTAAATAGCTGTCAAAAACGAAACTTGCATGTGCTTTTCAAACCGTAAATAAGCCTACAAAGACTCATTAACAATTAAGCGTAATGACTATATTACGTTTCCAGACACTGTACTCTAGTGACGGTCCCAGACTAACTAAACTAAAAATTTGTTAAGAAATTGTTGTTGTTATATCAGCATTAAACTTTTAAAGTCCTTTCTAATCTTAAACAACCTCCTTATATTTTGAAATGGTTCGTGCTTATAAAGAAAAGTCGTTACAAAATCAAGACTTTTTAAAGTCCAAGGATCCTTCCAGCCTGTTTGAATCATCAACCATAGTTTTCGAATTGTAATGTTTCCCCTACTTTCGATGCACTGCATAATTACCACATATGCTGCACTAATTTAACAAATAACAATTATTATTAAAATAAGCACCGCTTAACATTTCCATTATTAAAAGCGAAAAAAGGGACGCAAATTCCTGAAATAATTGCAGGCGTCAAAATATTATTAAAACCAAAAGTGAAAAACCCAAGCAGAAGGCCCGAAAACCACGTGATGCGTGGACCGATGGCATTGCAACATTTGTGTGACCTGCAATTTTCAGCGTGTTTATCATTGCCAAAATCAGCAAAGGGGCTGAAATAAGATACAAAAAAAATGTTTCTGTTAACCTTTTGGCAGTCGAAAGCGTCAACCCTAAGTGGCAGCACATTAGCTCAGGTATGTCACGTCATTGTGGCCGAAAAACAAAAAAAAAAAAAAAAACCAAATCGCGTGTGCCGGCGACAATAAAATTTTGAAATGCCGAAATAAAAAAGCATAATGAAAAAATGAAGCAGGACACCGAAACTCATTCGCGATTTAAATTAAGATAAGCGTCAAATTAGCGCTTACAAAGCGTGTTTGCATAATTATTGTCCAAAAGCGAGTGTGCAACCATTATCAGTGAGTGTAGTCCCGGTTGGCTTATCAGCGAAAATTGATCATTTGTCACAGATGTTTGCCTACGACAAACTGAAGCGTTTTTGACAGCACTTCAATACGGTACCAGTGCACGGAAAGGGTTGTGGGTTGTGTTGGGGTGTGCGATTTGTCCTTTCGCTGAGGTTATAATGACTAAACATTTAATTTGTATTGCTCGCTTTTGTTTATAATACTTTTTCCATTTTGCGGTTGGGCAAGAGGTATTTAAGCGTAACCTTTCTATTTAACCCTTTTTTTACTCGTTTACAGTCGAATACGCTTTTTGACTTGTGGCATGACTCTTCAGAAAATATGGTTTTATTTAAGGTGACATATTGGTTTTTTGCACGATAAAGATCGTTAAACATTTAGTTTCCTCAGAAAATTCCGGTAAAGGGTTGAGCAATGTGTCGTTAAATAGGACTTTGAGCATTCAACGGGGAATTTTTCGAACTGTGTTTACTTAGTAATCCCAAATTTGGGAATTAACTCACATAAAAATACGGAATCAACAGAGTTTAATTTGGGTTTACTCTTAGAGCAAAATAAAGTTATTTTTAAAAAATATCTTTTTAAGAAAAAATGAATCCTGGCGGTGCCACATTTCGTATGATTTGTTTCTTTTCATGAAATTAGTTTGATAATAATGAATGTCAGAAAGAACAGATATGAGGATCAACGATTTGAAGGAAGTAGAAACAAAGGTAACTTAAACTTTTTCATATAATATACACATACTTAGAAGTAATTGCGTTAATAACTCTATACGAATCTATACATCGCAAATATTTGCTTTATCTGTCTTGGAATCATTGTTTCGGGCGATATAATATTATCCACATTAATATATAATATTATCCACATATTAATGTGTATAGTATTATCCATAGGTTTCCGTGCGCTGCAAAACATACTCTCACATTTTTAAACTCTTTCAATATCCGTAAATATACTTTCATCAGACTGAGTAGCCGGTCTAAATACTTGATTCTTTCTGCATCTATGTATCTATGAGCCATTTATTTTTACATTTATAAAGACTACACTAAGTTGATGATTGAAGATTTCTCCAATAAAAAATACAATTAAATGATGGAACTTTTAAAGTATTAATTAATATTTGTCAACCAATAAATAAACCAAATATTTTTTCACTGGATCTCTTAAACTTGTAAGAAGTCAGTTAATGTCTTTCAGAATTAATGTCAGTTCCGGGTCAAAGGCTCTTTTTGTAATTATTAACTATTGAAAATGTATTGGTTCTTTCATAAACCGTCTAATCATACTAACAGAGAATACACAGAACCGATGGCTTTGTCTGACACTGCAAGTGTATTGAAGTAACATCTGAATAGAGAAGCATTCTTCATAAACTTATTTCATACAAATGCCATAATCGCTAAAGTAAAATTATTTCAGCTATGCTGTAGCCAATTTGTGTGTTTTCTAATGAATGGTTTTGTAAATTTCTGTTACGAAACCATATGAAAATGATAAGCCTTACGGAATTGACTCACTTAAAATATCACTCTAGAGATTGTTATCATTTCATAATTTACTAGCAGGGACCCGGCGCGTTGCTGCCGTCGCGTGCGACTTGCTTTTCGGATGTTTCACTAGCTCTGCGCTCTGTCTACTGCTGCGATTTTCTCGCTGATCTTCCCTTCCAGTGTTTGACTTTTTGGGTTGCATTTCGTATTAGTCACTTTTAAAATTTTTTTTTTCATTCGAATGTTTGAACATTTTGGCGTTGTATAATTTGAGCAGCACTGCCGCAAACTCAATTAAAATTTTATTTGTATCTGTACATTTTGTATCTGTATTTAGCGAACTCGACAATTTTATAGCACCAAACTTAACAGTTACCATCTAAAGGCTATTCTAGAGGTTCACTGATTTCATCTAAATCGAACCAGTAGTTTCGGCGTTCATAACGGACAAGCAAACAGACAAACATACTTCCAATTTTATATATGTAGATTTTTATATTTTCACCATGAGATAAAATGTGGTTTTAGTAAACTGTAATATTATATAAATTTCCATAAATTAAATTAGTTAATCATTGGCTGCTTCTACAGCCCCAAGGCTTCAAATAAATTTACAGAATATTAATAATCGCAAATGGTGATCAACCTCAACCCATCTATGATCATCTACGCGTTGCTGGCTATTACTCACCTTTATCAATATTTATTTGGACAGAAATAAAATAAAAGTTATAGGCAGTTTAATTTTTATAAAATGTGATTTATTTTTTCAAAATATTTTTTTCGCTTGCTTAAGTATAAAACATTTTTCATTGCGTCTCGAGCTTATATTAAATAAAAAATACCACTTAAAATTTTGATAATTTTGCTAAATGAATTTTGAATATTTTTTCTCGTAATGGTATCAAAATTACTCCTCATGTTGTTTTTTTTTTTTGTTTATTCATTTGTTCTGTAATTAGTAGCAGTTGGTTAATCTCGCTTGGTTCGGCAGTTTCATATTTTTGTTTTGTATATTTTTTTTTTTTGGTTTTTGTTAGGTTGACACACATAAATAAATATTTACTTTGTATATAGAAATTTGTTTTTAATTTTTTGTTACTCCTCGTCTTCTGTATTTGTAAAAATGGCTGCTTAAAATTATTTTGTACAATGAATTTGTTGTCACTGGTGTTGTTTACTTTGTGGTTTTGCTATTGCAGCAGTTTGGTTTTTAATATTTATTTATTTAGTTGGTTCCGGCTTTAATTATATTTTTTTTTAATACTCTTAATGTTGTTTTAAATTGTACTTAGCTATTGTTAAATATAGTATATATTTTAATTTGTATATTTTCTTAATTTTTTAGTTTAATAGTAGAAAATGCAAAAATTTGACATTTATGTAGTTGTTGTTTTGGTTATAATATAAATGTGGGTTTTAGGTTGATTTTAATTTATGTAGCTTTGTTGTAGTATAATATTTTGTATGTAAGTGTATTTGTATTGATTGACTGTTTAATTGTAGACATCGAGTATTAAAATTAATTATAGTAGTGCTGTTTTATTACTTTTTTTATTATATTTTGTTTAATATGCAAAGTCATAGTTTTAAAATAGACAACTTTTTGAATAGAAACAATAATTATTTTAAGAGAATAGCATTAAAAAAAAAAACAAAAATAAACAAATAAATGAATAAAAAAATAAATAAATAAATAACATTAAAAAAATTAAAGAATTAATAAACATAAGGGTAATAATGCCCTTAAAAAATATGAATTTATTTTTATGGCGCAAAAACAGAGAAGTGATAATTTGAATTTCAAGAGATTGATAATTCCATTATTATAAGTTAAGCTACAGAAAAGCAAAAAAAAATAAATATGAAAGTGAGATCAGCTAAAGATTTTTGAAATAAATTTCAAATTTTTGTTTAGTTTTAAATTAAAAATATCTCAAAATATATTTCAGCATATTAAAATATGAGTAGAATATATAATTTTATTTTAAGTACCTCGGATGTTTTTTATTTAAGTGAATTATTGAAAAGAATCTAGTTTAATTTTAATTGACTTTAGTGACTTTAATTAAAGTCTAATTTGAATTCTTTGTCCAATAATTTTTTTCATTTTTGAATATTCTAAGAAATTAGTGAAAATAAAATGTTAGTAAAATAGATTTCCAAGCTTTTATTTTTCAAACATGCTGTACATCACAGCCAAAAATAAAATAAAGATAAAAATAAAACTTTTAAATAATAAACTTTAACTTACAAAAAAAAAAATTATGTTAAACCTTAATGAAACGTACTTCATTCATTTAAAATAATTTTTCAGATATCTTTCAAATTAATTGTACTTTGTTCTGCTTTATAATTTATTTCTTTTGACCTTCTAAAACAAAATATCCTCATTTTCCTCTCATCATCCGAAACCTATTTGCTGCCACTTGTACCGCCTCGAGAACCAATAGAAAACCTTTTGTACAAACTTATCCTAAAAGAATTCCGCGAACAATGCACGAAAAACTCTTAAAAAATATTCCCAAAAATGTGTATAACCAACGAAATTTGTGAATTATGTCTCCAACACACTAAAAATCCTTAACTTTACTGTTTTCGTAGGTGTGTTGGCAAACACTTTACTTACAACGACCTATCGTTTAAATATGTTTTCTGTGTGAAAATATAATTTCCTTTCCATTTCCAAACATCACAATGCGCTTTGATTGAGCTGCTACGACGAGCAGTGTCGAATTATACACAAACTAACTCATTCAGTCACCGACACTCACCAATCCGATCCTCCGAATAAGAGGAGCATCGAACATCGTAGACTTCTCTTGCTGCCAGTACTTCTTGCTTGCTTGCTTCATCATCGTCTTCTGAATTTTCTTCTGTCTGTTTTTGGTGCCATTTTGTTTTAATAGTGCCGCCGCTGACGTTTGCCACTGTCATTGTTACAATCATGGGCGCTGTTGCTACCTGCCGCCGGTGTGGCTGCATCATTGCCTGATCTCCCATCAGCGTTGTTATTGGCCCGGCTGATTTCGAAGGATATTTGTATGACCGTCGGCATGCGTTGCGTTGATGAGTAATTATAGAAGCGCAATGCATAACAGAAGATCTGCGCAAGCAGCTCCCAGCAGTTGAGGTTTTCGGACTGCATACCTGTTGTCATTGAGCCCTGACGCTGTGGCAGAGGAATTGAGATGCTCGCACGAAAATGATTGTTACGACTACGGCTGTAGGTGTAACTCTGAGGATGTTCTTCTTGATGTCCTCGTTGTTGTTGTCGTTGTTGTAGTTCTTGTGAAGATTGTGCAGTTGTTGTGTTGTTGCACATAGGACTTCTTCTTCTGTCTGAGTTGCTCGCAGTTGCTACGGATTGACTGTTGATTGGCTGCTGATTGTGGGCTTGTCTAGCTACGCCATTACCACCGGTGCGTGCCAGCAATTTGGCCTGATCGGGTATGAAGTAAGCAATCGCCATTTTATTCTTGGTGTGTTTTTTGTTTTTTACCCTTTTTTAGTACTTTGAATTATATTATTTTTTTTTTAAATTAATTTTAATATTAATTTTAATAGTTAAAATTAATAATTAAAATTTTAATAATTTTAATTAAAATACTTTATTATTATATTTTAATTTATCATTGCACTTAATTACTTTTTACAAAAGTCTATATCCAGTTTATTTCTGCCAACTTCACAAACAAAAGTTTTCACTATTTTTACTTTGGCGCCAAAAACTTCTTCAATCACAATTCTGTACGTAAAGTAAAGTTTCCAATTTTCAAATTCGCTGTACTCGGACCAAGTGAGCTCTTGCCTTATCAAAGGTTCGAAGTAGACTGACTGCAAATGTCCTTGCTGCAGTCACATTTATAAAATTGTCATGTCACGGCACGCTTTATTTCCTAGGAAGCAAGAGCTGCAATGCAAGCGCACACTCACACAGATACATTAGATAGAATGTCAACCCCCCAGAAGGGCGAAATTCGCTTTGTTTATAAGCCAACCAATTGAACCACCAACCACAGCACTCAAACCGACCAAGGGTGGTGACGGCTGGCAAAGTGCTCACGATTTCCTACGAGTGCACTTCGACATGGCAGCTTTCAAACTATTAGAGAGCAACGCGACTGTTGAGCACAAGTAATTTTACGTTTAACGTTTTACGTAAGCAGGCAATACGTTATATTCGAATTTCGAACAACACAGCCAAATGTATGAATTTAAGGTGGTTGATTTTCAACACATTAGACGAAGAGGAGAAATGGAATATGTTGCTTTCGAAGTTCATTGTTGCTTGTTCGAAAGCAAATGTTCTCTCCTTTCGATAGTAAAACACTTTGTGAATTCATTTTCGATCATGCGAGTCTTGTTGGTTTTGTAAGAAGGAGAATGCTACTATCGAACTTCGAATTGTGTTTATATGACTTAAGTAAAAGCAACATATGTTCGTGCGAAAGTTAAAAGTTTGAAAGCGGGCAATGGATTTTCCAAAGGCGATGCAGAAATAATTTTTTTGGAATTAAAATTTGAGATAGAGAAAAGCTAAGTAAATAATTCAGTTCGAAAATAGGCCTCTTGTACCTTTATTGATGTGGAACATCTTTCTTTGGTTTCAGTAGAGTAAAATATATCATAGTGTAACGCTCGTACACAATCAAACATCGTTATCAGCTCACGTCTGAAGTCATACGAAGTCGTTCGAGTCGCTTCCCAGATATAGTTATATTATTTGTTTGCTTTAATATGTCGTCGACTCGGTGGCATAGTTGGAATGCAGTACGGTTGCCTACGGCCGCCGGGGTTGATGTTGGAAAAAAAAAAAATTTTATTTAATTCACCTGCGATTCACCGTGGGCCGGAAAATAAAAGACGCGCGCTCCACAACAGAAGCTCGTGAGTATATGCACAACTTTTTTTTTATTAATTTCTTGCTCTAAAAAGTCAGCTAAAGAGTATAATTGTAAATAATATTACCGTACTCTCTAATTTATAATTTTTTCAAATTTAAATTTATCCTGTAAACGAGGCTTACAAGTTTCGAACTTCAACATTACCCCTTTCAAAGCACTTTTTCAGCAATTTAATAAACTCCAAAAATGCTTAAAACATTCAACGCATATAAAATGTAATATTTCCACACAAACTGTTCAATCGATATAAGGCAACCTTGACTTTTACGCACGTCACGTGCGCTCTCAGCACTAACTTACAGGTCCTACAAGCCGGCTGCCTACGCAAGCACGCACCCAGTGAAAGGAAGCACCCTAAACGCAATTACAAAATTCATGATCAAGGACACGCACGAAGCCGGCAAGGCGGAAAACATAGCGTTGGTTAGTGTTAGCAACCGAACCGGCACCGACTGGTGTAAGGAGTGTGGCGCACAACAGGCAATCAGTGCCCACAAGCCGGGCGTATCCTTGAAACAAATACATAACTTGAATTTCGCTTTTTCCCACCATTCCCAGTCATTTCAGCGCGACAAATGGCAGCCACTTTGGCTTTTACTTTGGCATTGGCATTGACATTGAAATGGAAGCGGTTAGCAACAATTCCTCGTACAAAGTTTCAGAGAAAGTATCTTTGGGGGCAGGCAACGAGCATGTGCCACGATCTCTGCATGTTATAGTGATTTTTTCTTTGACATTTCTTTAATGTTACGACAGCTTTAATGCAATTTATTGATAGCAAAATGTGTTTTATAAAGAGCATAACGAAGGGGAGCAGCTTCAAGGATACGCGCATGAAGCATTCTTTGATATTTCTTCCAAGGTCGGTTCGATGTTTTCAATTGGATTTAGTTGAGGGAATGCTTCCAACTGCTAGAGATTATTTCCTTTTGCAGTGATAGTTCAAGTTGAAGGTGGTTTTAATGGCTTTGCAATATGTAAGTTGAAGGTAGGGTATTTGAGTTTTATAAACTTATATTTGACTTGTGCTATGTACTCAAAATACGTAACGTAACGTATGAAGCAGATATAAAGGTTTGTTGATTAAAATAGATATAGAGGAAGCTTCAGCGGTTAGTTATTATCATTATATGTCAAATCATGAAATGCTACATATAATAGAATAAACCAATCCTTATTTAAAAAAATTTTTCTAACGCTAGCTAACATTGAAATCTAACTTTCAGCTATTGAACTATAGAATAAATAATACAAAAAATAAAGTAAAATATAAAAAAAAACAGAACGAAACAGCGATGAAATATATGAAAGACCATACTTGAAACTAGGACGCATGCGACAAGGATTGGTTGACGAATGCCAGGCGCATTATACGTAAACCTATCTGTCTCATTTCCTAGGATTTAAAAACAGAATATACGATTTTTTTTCTATTTTAGCACTAATAAGTGTCTGGAACTGTACCTACAATAAAAGGAAGGCCTTTACGCCTTCTTCAGTTTTTTTATTTTTATTTTTATTAATTGTATCTATTAGAAAATCCGTTATGTAAAAGTAATAATCGTCCAATGCCTACCCAATGGTTCTATCCCATATTTAGTGCCTAATCACTACAGTACAAAAAAGCATGCACCATGAAACCCATAAAAACTAAACCCCTTTCAGTACAATCTTTAATTCATCTCTTATATAACGACTTAATATAGAAGGAACTCAAAATAAAATGATAATACCTACCATGCTTTCTGCTTGCTCAAAATGTTTCAAATTAAGTCTTATTCCTTGAGCAACAGTCATTTTGTTTAGCCAATCTGTCAGATAAAAAGACACATGACACTCGCATAATTAATTACACAACAACTTACGCAGGCACACACGCACACACACACACACGTCGACTTATTCACTTGTCAATGCTCATTTGGCTGGTAAGTCAAGAACACGCCTTGACTACTGCTCATTGACATATCCTTCTTCGGCACGAAACGCACACACACACACACACTTGTTCGAATGAGCAGTTACTTAAGTAATTTGTAAGGCATCTCGAATGTCAAAAAAGTGAATGCGACAAGTGTTAAAAGAAAGGAAAAAACAAAGGGCGGGCATCAACACAATGACAAAAGAAGAAAGAAACTTTAAAAATTAACAATGCCTCGTCATTTACAAGAAGCAGCTAAAACAAAAGGACACCCGCACCCACATATAAATGACAACACTTCCTGCCGCAGGACGCGTTCGTGCGCATGAAATAAATTGAAAAATTTTAAAATGTGTTTGGAAATTAATTTTTTCTTCAGATGCACACGCTATGACCACTTTTGCACTAACGCATCCTCGTCATCAGCATCATGCTCATCATCTTCATCGTACTCATTGAGTCTGTGATATCTCTGATTATTTATCTTTTACGCGTACTTAGACAGACTCTTGTGCACACAACTACAACTCAGCGACACACATATGCAAAGCAACATTCATATGTGATTTTGTAAGGACACGTTCAAGCGTGTTGGCGTGCGTGTGTGTGCGCCTGACACTTGCCAACACTTTGTCAAGTTTTTAGCACGGTTGACAACTTGGTTTTTTGCCATCTCTTTTTTGCTGACTTTCGACTTCTGCCATGCTTAGGAGAGAAAACCCTTTTCAAACCATTTGTCAAAAATTACATGACGTCATATGCAGCAGTTATCGAGGCAGCCGAGTCGTCTTCACCATCTTGAAGTGGTCGATGAAGTTCTCTGAGCTATTTTAGAGAATCTTTAAAAAATTAGTTGATGAAAAAAAAACTGCAGTTTTATAACGTATGAGACATAATTTAAATTAGTTGTAAAATTTAAAATATAAACTCCCGTATAATGGGTACTGCGAGTTAGGATAGGTAGTTAGTAGTTTGTAGTGTCTATAGCAACTCTAGATGTTCCTTTAAAAATACGAGTATAACTCAATATTGACGAGCTCTTATAATTTACTAGGATCTATCCACAATATTCAAAATAAGTCATGCCCTCAACATATGCCGTAGTAATATCCAGAAAATATTGCAATGACATATCAATAAAATATCCCTTTCAGTTGTTCGCTAATAATTTCAGGTGCTTCATTACAGGAGGCATTCAAAGAAACGGGTTACCATATATAAAGTGAGAAGACTATGTACTCGTTTTAAATAAAACTATGCTCTCCAAAAGCAACAATAGCATCAAATATAAATGACACCGGTTTCATTGACTACATTAACCGAAAGAGAAAGAAATTTATCTTTTCCATTGTAAGTAACAGATTTTCCATTAGTTACAATTACTATTTTTAATACATATCGTGCTAGCTAAGCGTACGTTTATTAAGTCTATTCGGACTTAACCCGGATGCCATGGGTTCCTACTCCACGGTGGTTTGTCCACACTTTCCTTATTTACTAATTCATAATGTTTCCTTGGTGGTCGATTGGAAATTCCATCACCAAGAACTGTTAGTGCCTGGCTAATCACCCACCTTATTAGACAAACCGTTTGATTAACGTAACCTTGTGTTAAGTAACGTAAGACTTGTGTTAAGTCTTGGATTTTACAAAGATGTAAGCGCCTTGTAAATGTCCTACCCTACCAAGAGAAGCGAACAAGGAAAAATAAATTAATATTTTTTCTTATAAGGTAACTGTCCAAAAATTTGCTCTACAACAGTTTTCATGTAGATAACCAATTAAAAGTCTCAATTGGCAAAAGCAACGCTCGCTCCACCAATACCTATTTTATTTTAATATCTATTTTATAACAACTCCCAAACCAATAAGGCGAAAAAAGTATTAAGTAGCAATCATCAAACAATACGTTTGTACAATCCTTGTAGTTACCGGCATGTAATCGCCTTCGAACACTGAAATTCAACTCAACTGCATTGAACTCATTCTCATCGATTACTTCATTCTGAATTCTGTGCTCATTGGCCACAACAATTGTTTTCTCTACAACGTTTCCGAGTCAAGGCGATGAGTGCCATTGTTTTCAGCTACGTAAATCCCCTGACAACACTCAAGCAGAGGCGGCTGAAAACTCATACGAAAAAAAGGAACAATTCACGAAATAATTGCACAACTACCAGGCCAGAACATTGTTGCCAACGTGGTCAAAAGATGTTCATTATTATACGGATAATGACGACGATGATGAGGCTTAAGTAGTTACGAACAGAGAACAATTGGGACTCTTTAGTGTGGCACAGAAGGTAGGAAGACATATGTTTGATTGTTGGGTGGTTACGTGTTTGTGAGTGGGAGATAATAAAGAACATAAAAGATTTAATAGGCGTAAAAAATAATATTAAAATTAAGAAAATAAAGGAAATTTTAATTGTTAAAATTATTTTTGTGAGCAATTAAATTAAATTATTATTAATTATTTATTCAATTATTTTAAAACTGTTTTTTTTTTTTAAATTGTTTTTATATATAATAAATAATTATAATTATTTTTTCATGGTGTATAGAGCTTTATACACAACATAGTGAATACATTTATTGAATATATATAGTTACTAGAAAAAATGAATATATATAGATTTAAAAACATTTTGCAGAGATTAAAAAATGTCAATATAGAATCAGCTTTAAAGCGCAACACTTTAATAGTCAAAAGCTTACTCCATATATATTTTGCTGCACGAAAGTATGCTGCAAAAACTAGTTAAAATGTTTGTATAAAAATAATTAGGCATATATTTCCGTAGCTCCTGTAAAACTTAAAAATGTATACACATTTTTAGCAGTACAATTATATAAGGCAAATTATTTAAAAAACTTTCTGTGTAAATCAGTTTGGAGAACTTAAGAACTCCTACAACTCTGAACACACTCTTTAAGTCCACAACTCAAAGAAAAGCAGCCCCATTGCTGCCAGTTGCACAAAAGTATGCATTAACATATTTCTTCTTATACGACGCACAGCAATGAAATGCAAAAGTGCACTTTACACATTTGTGCGTAATGATTTTCCATTAACGTAAATTTAAATTAACAACAACAACAACAAAAATGTCATTACAGATACGCGTTGAGCTACAGAGGCGCTGTGAATGTGACATCCACAAGGTTTACTAGTTGATAACTGCCGACCAATAAGTTGGGTGCGTCTCGGTGTATAATGGACTTTTGCGAATTTTGGTAAGGGTTATGGATTTAATGATCGCTGCACACGTTTCCTATCAGTTAATGACGACAATGCCGACGACTGGGTATGCTTGTTTTTATTGTCACAAAATGACATTTCGTTGACGTTCTGTTTATGGTAATTATTTATTTTCAACTCAGCTTCGAAATACCGTATTTGGTTACATTAATTTCGGAGTCGTGTCATTTCTCTGGGTACGTCAATGTAATAAACGTAAAATTTTATGTTTATGCGATTTTTCTGCATTTACGGTGGAGTTAATGAATTTGGTGTGAAAGTGGCTTGAGTAAGAGGTAAGAGTATTTCACTAAGGAGCGACAAAAAGAACAAATGCAAATAACCATAAACAAAGTTGTCATTTATAACATTAAAAGTCGGAATGAAGATGCAATTCTATTTCCTAAAAGTATACTAGACAAAAAGTTTACAATGATATTCCTGTATTAAAGGTTAGTTTAAGTTGATGTAAATAAGCAGCTAATAGTGAGCAACAAAGAATCAACTTCATTTGTGTTTTTTTTTTTTTTGTTAAACTATTTTAACTGACTCCTATATTTTTCTTCTCCTTAAATATCAAACTACAATATTTGAAAATGCTCCCTAAAATGAAATCTTGCAATTTTTATTTGAGTGCCTTTGTGATTTCAAATCCCTGCCATTCTTCACAACATCAAATTTGATTAATAAAACATAATTCAATGCATAAATTTCGTAATTCATTTGAAAACTTTTCATTACCTGCTCAAACTAGACAATTAACAATAAAACCACTTAATTCCAAATGCAAACGCAATAAATTTCTAAAGATTTACGAGACTAGCTAACACTGAACAATACTGGTACTCATCGTCACAACACTGCACGGCAGCCTCCCCAAAAATAATGGAAGACTTGTTGAAATAATAATTAAAAAGCAACGCCAGAAAAGGAAAAGCGCAAGAAACCATAAATGAACATTAAGTAAAAAATAATAAAAGGGGAAATGGGCGGCATGAGTTTGAATAAACTTTATGCGTCTAAAGCAAAAAAAAGAAAAAAAAATACAATAAATAAATAAAAGAGAAATTCAACGTAGCATAGCATTTCCATGGCTGGGAGTTTTCCATGCGCAGCATCATAAATCGCACTCACCGTGAATGAAAAGCAGCTGACGGAAAGCTGATGAAGTAATGAAAATGTTCGAAGAAAAATTACGTCGAACTCAGTTATGAACTTCTACTGACTTGGCTGCTGGTGTGGTTATTATTATTCATGGTTGTTGCCCGAAGTTGTTGTTCATTAAGCGTTTTAACACCAAAACTCACGTCTGGCAGGACATTCGTCAGTCGCTGAGGATAGACTCGTATAAGAGTTGATGAAATGCTTAAATACCTGCAATTTAACTACTACGGTCGCGAGTTTTGGCTAAGTTGGTCTGCGTGTTTCCGTTTTTTCAAATTTAAATTGACTTGGTTCTCATGGGGCCGCCTTCGCGTTCCCGCACGGTTCGAGTGAAATGAAGAACTTTGGCCAAAACTAATCAAAAAGCAATGAAAACTTGAGCGCACTTCATGTTACCGCCTTTTTTGTAGGCGATTTTTTTGTTTTTGTGTCATTACAAAAATTAACTACTAAAAAGAAAATAGAGTACAAATAAAAAAGTTCAATGAAATTAAAGTGATGAATTCTTAACGAATTTCTTATTACTACCTGCAGAAATTCAAGGTGCATGAAGTATGAACTATGAAATTGCTCATAAAAATGTCGAATCGCCTTGAAGCGAGTTAGCAGTGCAGTACTGCATTTTTGGTTGCTTTGAGACTTAGTTGAGTTTATGAATTTCTGCACCGAGGAAAATTTTGTTGTGAAAATAATTTATAAAAAATATAAAAATACAAATATTAAAAGATAAAAAGATTAATAAACCTTTATCAAAACTATTTGCTCTCATGCTTTTCCTATTCTATAATCTGTTTGATCAGTTTTTGATATTCGATCTCGAGTTATTTAGTGGGCCTTTGTTATACGGTAAGTATAACCGCTGATCCCAGCAGCGGAAATATTTAAATTATAATGCGCCAAAATGTCACTACCACAACTAACGACAGAAGTGAGTGCTGTTTTTCCATAAAATTTGTATGTGAACATAAGTTTATAAGGCATCCATGAGCGGGTGGAATAGCTATTTCAGAAACAATGTCAGGTTAGTTACATCACTTATAATTTAAGAACGGCTGTACCGATTTTAATGATCTCTGATTTGTTGGATTCTTCTCCACCCCGAATAGCAGAATGAAAATTAAATATGAAAAATATTATATTAAGAAAACATAAAAAAGTACCGCGTAAGTCTGGAAATTCAATCCAACTTTTTTTTGTATGAAATCAATATTGCTTCATCAGTTTGCCGTTGAAAAGTATGTAAAATCCGAAATCGAAAGCATGTAAAAAAAATATATATATGTTTAACTCAAATCGAAAGCTTTTTTTTATTTTCTTCAATACAACGGAACGCGTTTGGTCATAAGAGAACTGATAATAAATGTTGTTAATGCGACGATACTTAAAGCAAAATTCAGAGGTGACAAAGTTGTGATTCAATAAAGCAAATTTCTTTAGTTTAGTACTTTTATGGAATTTTTCTTTTCTTTGCTAATCCGGAAAGGACCGAGCAACGTCTGGCGGTCTGCGCTAGTTATTTATAAGAAAATAACAGAACCAACTAAACAATAGAGATCTATATAAAAATAGGCCAAAACATTTTCTTTATCGACACTTTACGCATAAACTATATAACAGATTTTGACAGAAAATACAACATTTTTTAACACAATTAACGGAAAGTGTATTTGAACGATGAGATTACTTTGTTTTCAAAGCCGATCGAAGCAAACGCTAATCCAATATCGTGTTAATTGCATTATCAAAAAATATGCCTGAAAAGGTCGGTCACTTTGTAGGTCATAACACATAGAAATAAGTGAACTCAAGTTTCTCAAACGAAGCGTTTGTGAATCGCTAGTTACAGCCTGACGGATCCTTTGAACTCTCTACCATAAATGACCTAGTAGATAGAGAAGATACTTTTGTGAAAGAAATTATGCTGCTTCAGTTTATCTACTGTCAAAGAAAATGTTCCAGTTGATGATGACTATTATAGCTATTGATTATCTGCCAGTGGCGAAAATATAAAACTTGGAAAGAAATTTTTCTCAATGTATTAACTTTGGCACCTGAACTTGCAGTACTCTTCTTCTGACTTACGCATTTAATATGCATTTTGTGTTATATTTAATGCATCTTGCTGTTGGAACAACTAAGAAAAACCACCTGAGTGGGCTGAGGAGGTAATGAAAGCGAACCAGCGTGAAAATGCATCGCCAAATTGTGGTAATTTTGTGTTGGTTACCTATTTGGAGTTTCGTGTTTGTTGCTTGTTTTCCCTTATCGTCAAATAAAAGTCAAGTCAAACCGCGGCGACTTGACTTGAGTCGAATCGAGTCAATTTTCTGTGTGTATTAAAATGCTTTTGGGAATTTGCGGTTAAGTTCACTCATCATGGCTGAGACGTAGCAAATGTCTGCATTTTATATTAGCTCACGCAAATAACGAAGTTTGAATGTTAGTTGGAATTTAAAAGTTTACTTTGGGGTATTGTTTGGAATTTAGTTATGGCGTACGTTTCATTTTGCTATTATATTAGTTGTAAATGCATGCCTGACTGACGCAAATTACGCATATTAAAAGTAGCTGATCTTTTTTGCGTTTGTTCAGAGAAAATAACTACAATTTGGAAGAGTTAAACGAGCAAGCTGAGAATATCAGCATCAACAAAGTTGGCAATGTTCTGGCTGTAACCAGAGTATAATTTTAATATATAAAGTGCTTCATTGGCGCCCTAATTATAGTTAATTGTAGGGGTATTTACGCCTAGAAGGACTCGGTGAAGTGTCAAATTGTAAGGTGACTAAGTTTATTTCACAAATATGTAATAAAATCTTTCAAGAACCGGACGAATCAGTAAGCAGCAGTTCCCGTGGATAGAGTGACTAATGGAGTTAAATGCTTAGTCACGTGAGATACCGATAATTTAATTTATTAACTACTGTCGTGTGTGGATTGGTGGAATATTATTATTATATATTATTATTATATATTTTATAGAATAATATTTTTAGTGCGGTAATGATTTCAATGTGCGTAAATGATACAGTGATTTATTATATTACTGAGCGATCTTTGGGCTTAAAAAATAGTTGTATTTAATAGTCATTATTTTATTTATTTACTAGTTTGGCTTGTTATATTTCCGAAGTAGAATATTTGTAATTTTCAGAAAATTAACAGACGCCAATAACTGCACTTGATGACTTTGTGTAGATTATTGTGTATTATTTTTCGTACTATAAATTAAAAATTAAATTCCGTCACTGATTTCATCGCAATTAGTACGCTAACTCTCATAGCATAATACAGTATGCAATTCCAATACAAGAAGAAGAAAAAACAAACCCCTTTTACGAGTCTTAAGCACTGTGAAATTCACTCAATCAGCTTAAACTGATGCAGCTACCCCAATGCATTTGCTCATTGTCCTAGGTCATTCAACCTCAAGGCAGCTTCGAACAAAGCACATTTTGTTTGCCAAAGGGAACCATAAAGAAAATACATATACTCACTCGAAGGCAAACACACACACGCACACAGATGAGCACACACATAAAAAATAAATGCAAGAATATTTTTTTATGTCACGTTTTTAATGACATTTGTTGCATTTACGCTTGGCTCATTGACAACGGAAGCAGAGCGGGCGTCAAAACTGCAACACATGCGACCCAATGCAAGCTGCATAAATACAACGCCTCTTTATACTATGGAGTAGGCGACACAAGTGAAAATGGGCGGCATGTGGTTGCGCTAAATGCGCCACTGGAGGCATTTTGGCGTGTGAAATAAAAAAGTGTGACAAGCAAAGTGTAAGCAGGCGAATTGAAAAAGGGGAACAATATTATAAAAATAAACCAAAAGAAAAAAAATAACTGTCGGTTTGGCAGTTCGCCAATTTTATGTGATTTGTACTGACATATGTCATTGACAATAGCACAATTCATATCGAAGGTGAATGGCATAGGACAATGTGTTGGGCATCTAACCCTGAATGCAACATGATATTTGTAGTTTGCGTTAGTTCAAATGACGTCATTCACGTAATTACTTCTAAAGACAGTATTGTACATTTGCTTACGTACATCAATATATATATATTGTAATACAACAGCAGACAACGACGCGCCAATTTGAAGTGCAACATAATGTCGATTCACTTTGCATTTTCTGATGAATTTTTAATAAGAAATGCAACTCAATTTAGGCTTTCATCAAGGATAATTATGCACACAACGATGCCAATTTCCAAATGGGCGGCAACTATTAACGACATCATTATTTACAATTTTGCGGCAACGTCAACCGCTGTCAATGAAACTTATCAATAGAGCAGAAGAGTAGCTTGCTCGTTGGATAATTAGCTGCTCAACGATTTTACGCAATTGAAAAATCAAATTGCCAGTCGTCGGCGACAATCTGACAATACGGACAGGGTGTAACTGCAGTAAGGACATTGAATGCAATCACAAATTAACAACTATAGAGCGAAGTGTGTGTCCTCTAGGAGTGACTAACAAGACTGTCAGTGCTATTAAATAACGTTATTATCGTCGCTCGTTGGATTACACGCTCAAGTGCGCCCCTTAAACCAGGAGCAGAGTGAACAAAGGCGAAGCCAAGCCGCTCGTCCCAAAACACCAACGCAAGTGAATGGACGGACGTCCGGCTTGAGGCCTGTGTGTAAATTTCTGAACTACTGCACTAAATACGATCAAGACAACAGGCAGTTGAAGTCTCAGTCACGCTCGATTGCATTTAGTGGCGACCGCAAAACCATTCGCAGGACGCTTCACAGGACACTCCAGTATTCGTGGCTGTGATTTTGACAGTAAACAAATAAACCAATGTCACGGTTTGTGGTCGAAGTCAGCGCCGTAGCCATCGCCAACGTCGTCGTCGTAATTATGTTTGAAATTTTGCTGATTGTTGATTTGTATTGGCATTTTTTACGTCTGCTTAGCATAGAAATCTCGGTTGGCTAGCCCAGACACTAAAGTGAGGCAATTATGTTCGCCAATTGTTCTTATTTGATTACAGGGTAATTTGACTGCCTCTGCTACTGATGCCTTCAAATTTGAGGTAATTTAGTTTGTATTTGTTTGGTTCCAGTGAAGCAGAAATTGCTCTCAAAAGGGGAAGATTGAAGAAATCAGATTGTTGGATGAGCCTGAAGTTATTTTAAAAAAATTCATCTTTAAAATTTCATAAAAAAGAAAAAGATGATTACAAATGAACTAATAAAATGTCATCAAATAAGTCGTCTTAAACGTTTTTAATGACCTTTTTTCCTTAATTTTAATGCTACTAAACAACGGACACCAATTTGTGCTAAGAGAAATGGTGATTTCTTTTTACTCCGACACGAGGAAGTGACCACCAAAGAGAGGTATATATGAAAATACTAAGGACTCTCCTAAAGAACTGTCAGATTTTCTCGTTATTTCTAGATATATACTTCAAACAGAAATTATATATATATAAAAAATTGGATGTATGTTTGTCCGTCTGTCTGTCTGTCCGCTATAGACAACGAAACCTCTAGACCGATTTTGATGACGTTTTCAGGGAAACTCTAGCCTGTCGAGTAATCCTGTGAAATGCGTTAGTGTACCGCGAAAGTCGTGAAAAAATAAATAAATAAATTATTTGCATGAAAGCAACATTGCTTCATCAGTTTGCCGTTGAAAAGTATGTCAATTTCGTAGTCGAAAAGCTGTCAAAGAAAAATAATAAAAAAAATTTTTAAAGTTTAATTCACATCGAAAGATTAGTTAGCACTAAACAAGTTCTTTTTTTTGTTTTTTGTTTTCTTCAATTCAACGGAACGGGTTTGGTGTAAAAAGAACTTATGATCACTGTGGTGCATGCGCCGATACTCAAAGGAAAAATCAAAGGTTGAGATGTTCTCATTCTCATAGCTTAAAATAAAGCAAGCGCCTGGCGGGCTGCACAATAATATATATATTTCTTAAAAATAATTCAATTTAGTGCAGGTTATGCGGCCAAAGGGCTCATTAAGTCATCTAAATGGATTTATTGACCCACTGATTTAGGAAAGACTACATTGGTGCGTAACAAACAACCGTAAAACAAACAGAATGATCTATAAAAGCATCATTCATACATGATAAGAAGCTAGGCACAGCTACCACAAACGAAATATTTTAGCAATAATATCTTCAGTTCTGGAAAAGCAATCATCTAAATTCTACACAATTAAGACGTCTGAAAGATTTTGACTAAAATCACTGGCATTTTCATAATCTTTAATCTTAATCATAATCTTCACGGATCTTAAGGTGAACTTGATCTAAACCTCTTAATTAGTGCTAGTGGTTGAAATACAACCACTATATCATGAATAAAAAGATAGTTGAGTACCATTTATTTAAATGACTGTATCTGCATAGAAGCAGAAAACAATTTGTGGTTTCTTTTCGATTGTTCCCACGCACTTTTCTCTTTCTCCCTCCAAAATTTTTACCTGTTGTTACACCCACAATACCTTACTAATTTTATTTAAAAGTTAATTGTGCACATCTGCAAATGAAAACCGGTCGAATGGTACATTTTCATCATAATCGGTTATATTGTTTAGGCGTAAAAGGTTGGTAAAGAAAATGTCTTGGCCTATTTTTATATAGATATGTACTTCACCAGGCGTGAATCTAACTTATTACCTAGAAACTCGCCTACCACTTTACGTACCGTAAGTAAAATATTTAACCGCGCTCTTGCCTACATTCACTCACGCTCCCAATTCGACTTTATGGTAGCAACAAAATGCACTGCCTGTCAACTCACCCAAAACTGTTGAATAAATAATTCCGACCCATACTTGTAAATATACAAGAAACTATTTTACCCACAAGCGCCTTAACTATTTCTACTTCTCCTACACTCACAGGCAAAATTCAATTTAAATATACTCAATTTCTGACTGACTTTATTCATTATTCTTATCGATAATGGAGCCAGCTAAATATGTCAAAGAAAGGCAGCAATGCTAACCAAAGTAATTTAACTTTTCCCAGCTTTGTTGTAACCGAAAGCAACAAAATAATGGAAGGTCATTGAGAGAGACTACAAAATAAATGCAAATTCACACTTTCAACAAAAAGCTTAGAGCTCCAACTGGCAACTATAACGTCTCACATGTAAAAATAGTGCAATTTTGATGAAGTGTTGAGTGAAAACTAGTTACGAAATAACTTCGCACACATAGTCGTCAAGATGAATAAAGTACAACAGCCAGATAACAGTGGCATGCAAATAAGGACATTGTTCGCAAAGGATGCACTGCTTATCTCTGCTGGCATAATGTGTGAAGTATTTATTTTGCATAGTTTATGAAGTTGGTGCGACCGTTCGCTTGATTGAACATAACTTTTGGCCATTGAGTAAACCATTTGCCATGCAGACACTATAGAATATCAGCTCAAGTGTCCTTTTCACATATGCAAAAGTCTTCAAGTCTTCATACGTTTCATTTATTCGCAAATACTAACAAAATTGAAAATATTATGTTGGGCGCCGTGACGAGTTGAGTTTACTCGAGTGATTCAAATATATTCGACTCGTGCAGAAGGCATTGTCCTTTTAAATGCAAATTAGCTTTTGACTTTGACGAGCCCCACGACTTATCACCCGCTTCCTACACCGGCTTGCAAAACACTCAAGTACCGAGTCGAGTCTATTTAGATTTATGCTAGCTGATAAATTGTGGCTACACTTTGTGCTCATGTGTTTCTGGCATCGACCCGACATATCCTTTTTTGCATTTACCAACCTTACCAGTTGCCAAAAAGTTATGATGATGACGGTGACGACTTTTTGCAAACCATTTCTGACTTGTATTTGCACGGTTGACATGTCTGAAAATGAAATTGCTTGTGTTTGTGCTCTTGCCGTTAGGGTACTTGTACAATATTTTGCTTGTGGTTGAGTGTGTAATTAGTTTTGTTCGAGAAAGTTGGAATGAAATACATAGATGAGACTTGAAATGAAATGAGACTCATTTTATATAATGTTGAAGAGAAAGTTAATCGGTGTCATAAGTCGACTTTACAAGGTGTACTAGGATGCATAGTTTTCATGCGCACATAAAAGAGAAACACCAGTCAAAATATAGTAAGTTACCAAATGTATTTTCCATTATAAAGTGACCTCTAAATTATAGTACTGAAATTAGTCAAAGAACGGACGAACATGCTCGTGTGATACCATCGAGCAAATCAACAAAATTTATCATGAACATAGGCTCGTCAACGGCGCCATACACGACGTGCATGCCCTCAACCACGAGCGAATCATGCGAGCATGTTCTTCGTGTATTGTATGGCCAGCTTTAACTAACTATTAAGTTATCGAGTGAAGCATATGCCACCCATAGAAAGAAAATTTAATTCATAACAAAGCATTCACAACCGTCTAGGGTACTTTTAGATTTACCTATATTGTTTCGTAGATTTCAGATTTATACAATTTGTGAACCGATATTCAAAGCAATAAGTGCCATTTGCAGGCAACTACCTTCCAAAATCTGTCGTTATTGTTTTTTATTTACATTTTCACATTCCATTGTACATTTGAGTTAAAAAACAAGAAAGAAAAAAGATCCGTAGTCTTTTATTTAGTTTCAATATATCTACCTATTTTATTAGAACTATTCTTCTGCATATTCTTTGTGTAAATTGTGCCCTCTTCACGTAACAAGTTCAACAACCCCGAACAAAGGCCGAAAATGTACTCCTAATTGTAGCACAAACGTTTACCCCGTATAAACACCCAAAACGCATCGCAAAAATTCGTAAATATTATAATGCCAACTCGAAATAATGATTGCGATGCGCGACAATTATACGCGTCTGACATGCAACAGGAGCGTCGGGGTACTATGAACAATATGGCGCAATTAGGGAATGAGTACGCAACACACAAATTTTTGGGCATAAAATTATTTTATTATTGGAATAATGCCAACAAATGAAGGAGACAATTGACGACTGAAACAAAGCCAAGTGCCGTTGTAGTTACAGCTCGATAGTGCGTTGAGAGATGCCATCCCCTTATGTGATGGCACAAGTGTAGGCGGGAATAGAAATGCGAGAAGTGCATTACACCCGCATACCAAATGTCACATGTGTATGCATTCGACGATTTATGTCAGTTGGATTTTTTTAGAGAATTTATGAGACTAAGTATTGGGCGTGAAATGAGCTGAACCGGGGGTGTCAAGAGATCGAATGATGGTTTAGTTGGGGTAAAGCTTTCAGTTGTTGTGCATCAGATTGAATTGTCTTGATTAATAAGTAGAAGGAAGACTTTTGAGAAGGCGGGAATTTTTCTTTATTTATTTTTATTTTTAACAAATTGACAAAAGGTGTTAATTTGTTTTTTGTTTATACCAAAACGGAACAACAAATTGATGTAATTTTTTCAAGAGCTTCAGTTCGAGAGTTCAGTCCATAGAGTGTCATTGACTAACTTTTATTCCGAGAAGATATAATCAAGTCGAAAAATTGGAATATGCTTCAAGTAACTAGAAAACTGTTATTGAAATTCTAGTCAATATTTGTCTATCTTCAATACGAGCTCATCTTATGCCAAACGAAGCTCTGTAACATATGTCACAAGTGTTGCTGTCGTTGACGATCCAAAAATACCTGTATCACTGTCACGAAGGATGCCAAACAATGCACCCGGGCACAGTCCATTCGTCGCAATAATCCACCCTAACACCCGCATACGCTACCTAGAACCGCACGGACCAAACTAAAACAAAACTGGCAATTGTATCTCTGTGGTTAGCATGAAACTGTGAACATATGTGGTCCTGTTCCTCATCGCTTGTTGCCGAACTGCGAACAACTTAACCGCAGCGTTGTGAAATGATGTTGCTCGCTCTCCCTGCTTTGATGTGATCTGATGTATTGTGCACAGCATGTAATTTGTTATCCAACAATTTATAATTGCATCAAAATATTTTCTCGACTTTGTTGAAGTTATTAACTCAAACATGTTATTACGAAAAGTGCACACAACGATTCTGTTCTATTTCTGGCGCTAGCAACGCGTGCTTTTTGGCCTTCTGCCACGCCCACACTGCGCTCTGCTCAAGCGACCCTAGTTATGGCGATGGTGTGGTGAATAGTGGTGCTGATGGTGGTGTCATGGCTCTGTCTTGAGCTGTCCGATACAATTTTATGCTATGTTTAACATTTTGTGCCATAAATACAATATTTCATACAAATTGTTCGGGTGTTGTACTCGTACATTTTTCAAATGTTTCCTTATGGTTCTTAATCTAATTTAATTTTTCGACTTGTCTGACGCTTTGTTTCGGTTTTAGTTGATTTATGAATTCCCAAATCAATTTGACATTTTCGGTTTTTGCGCAAGTGAAGTGAAGTGCTGTGAAGGAGTTTTGGGTAAATCAACTATTAGCAACTGAGGAACTGTACACTACTCACACGATTAGTTAGTGCAGAGGTATTATTGTTGGCTTACATCTTAAAATTTGAATGCACTAGTTTTCATAGCGCAGTATTGCATTATTGGCATAGGCCATTTATGTCAATGTCAGTTAAGTTTTTTATTTAATTTTACTAAACTAAAAACAACACAATATTTTTGAAGTGAGTGCACATGTTCCCACAACCCAAACGAAGCATCTTAACAACTTGCACAACCATGCAACAGTTTCAAATTGGCAGCAGTCAACCAAACGGCACACCATTGTTACATTTGAATGGCAGTCAATGTTGAAGTTTAAACATTTTTAGATTGATGATGACGCCTTACAAGCGCACACACAAACACGACTACCGAACAAACTCGAGGCGACTAGATTCGGTTAGATTCAGTCAAATAATACATCATCTATACCGCAGTAATGGCAAGTGGCGCCGCTGTTGTACGCATACAATGCCGCATAGCTAGAATAACACACGACACGCACCACTCATAGAATTGTGTAAGACCTTGTTTCCGCACAAGTTGCTGTCAATTAAAAAAAAAACCCAGCATTGTATTTATTTCAACATCTTTCGATATGGTTGCATGTAGTGTGCTACAAGTTTTGACAGACACACGAAAAAAAAAAAACCGAGCGTAGGAAAAACATTTTATTTTACAATTTTCAAGTGTGCACGCTTAAATGCGCTTAGCTAAATTTTTCAATAATTGTTTGGGGATTTGCTCGAAAAAAACTGAATCAACACAAAAGGAACAAAAAATCAAATTTTAGAAATTAAAAATTGCTCGTCTTAGCGTCTGTTTATGCTTGTCTGCATTGGCTTCTTGAGTTGTCGTCAAATACTTGAATCGGGGGGTGGTTTGAAAATTTCTTATGCTCGTCAAAAACTTTTGACATGCCAGCGTTGTCCTTTTCATAACCGTATGTGCATTTTTTTGTCAAGCTGGTATAATTTCAATTTTCATGGGAACTGTTAAGTCCAAATTCGTCGTAAGCCAAGCGATACTCGTACTTCGGTTTATAATAAACTTAATTGAAATTATTAAGTCTACCAGGAATACCGGAAAGATCTATACACATGAAAAAATAGTAAAAGTTATGTACTCAAATTCATTCGATTCTGTACTCTTTGTTCATCTTTCTGTCAATTCATAAACGCCATCCCAAAAAACTGTTTGTCCTTTAAGCCAAACCAATCATCGAGCCATTTTGAGACTTCGTGAAAGTGCTGCTCAGCCAGCGCATGTCCCATTGTAGTGAAAATCGTGATAATCGGAGGCGGCCAGGTCTGCAGCGTACGGCCCATCCAGTTGCTGTGTTTGACGATGCATTATCACGCAATATAATCCTTTTATCGTGTCTTTTTGCTAATTCTGGACGTTTTTCAAGCTATACATGATTTAAATTTATTGCATGTTGTTCACTGTTGCACCAGATTTCAAAAGTTACTTGTACACTACACCTCCCTGGTCACAGCAAACACAGAAGAAGGTCTTCTTTCCGTAGCGATTCCGAAGCCTTGGAGTCGCTAAGCCAGCTTCGCCGGGCAATAACTACGATATTTTATGTTTAGAATTTTCTAAATAAATCCATTTTTTTCATCAGCCGTCAAAATCCGATGCAAAAATTACTTTCTTTCGAACCGTTGAAACAGATTTTCACAAATGGTTCTCCGATTTTGCATTTGCCTATCATTCAGTTCATGTGGCACCCATATTCCCAGTTTTTGGATCAACGCCATTGTGCGAAGTCGGTCGGTTATTGTTTCTTGTGCCACATTTAACATTTCTGCCAATTGTTTTTCAGTTTGGGTCGGGTCTTCGTGCAATAACTTCTGCCATTCCACAGCAACAAGTGATTTTGGTCTACCTGAACGTTGACTGTCTACAGATCAAAATCACCACATTCAAATTTTCAAAATCTTTTCTAATATGTTTTTATGCTTGGAGCGTGCTCTTCCCCCAGCAAATGATGCCTTTGACTTGATTAAATAAGAAAAGCATTGCATGCCGCACATGCTCTATTTCAGGCGCGAAACTCTACATATTCACAGAGCTCTAACCTAATGATGCTATTATTTAGATGTAGTGACCCGTGTTGTTTTTGAAGTTTAATGACAGTACAGCAAAATGACAAATCATATTATTCAACACCTACGGCTACCGACAACTGTTCAACAAACCGGAAAGTACTTTCCTGTATACCTGTGTATAACAAATATTTTCTTTATGAGTAGACAATTATATCTAGAAGTGGAAAATGACGAAACATTAACGCAATCAAACAATTTTTGTACACCGTCAGGGACAGTATCGACCGCAACAAAGCCCTTCTAAGTGTAACCTTATGAATGAAGTAATATGAACGCTTAATGGTTCATGACTTTGTATAGCATAAAACGTTTGATTTTAAAGGTTTAAATGGGAAAAATTTTATTACGCTTAATTAAAGGAATTTTTTAATAAATTTCAATAATTAGAACGCGTTTCTTTTATGTTTTTGTATCTCCATATCAAAATGACAATTCAAACTCTGAATAAATCAAGAATGGGCAGTCAATGTAATTGGTAAAATCTTTGGGAAATAAGGCCAATAGTTAGAATCTCGGGCTCAAACTATTTAAGTAAGCTGAATGAATGCATATACAACTTTTTATAATACAAAATTTAAGAAAAGCTATTCAATGCACAATGCACATTTTTCTACTCATAATCGAAATCACTTTAAAGCTTCTATTGTAAAGAGATAATTCAAAAATCCCCCCCACTAAAGAAAAATACACATAACTCATTTAAACTAAGCTCACATACGCAGTCACAGAGCAAACTCGTATTTCTTAAAAAGCAATTAAAATGACAATAAAACTGGGAAATCTACAAAGGCCAAGCACAAATTTTAATTGCAAACACTCGTTTGACAATAAAGCACTTTTGCGTAGAACAAAACGAATGAAAGTGCACTCGAAATAAATTAATTTGTATGCAGAAATATGTATTTTGTATGACATTAAAATGAGGAACGCTGCCAATTTTGGCGTGTGGAAACTACTCATGAGGCATGATCATACATCAAAACTCGCAGCGGTCGTAATTAATAATTCAATTTATTATTTAATTAAGCGGCAATTAGGAAACGTGCATGAATACGCCGCCAACTACAAATTGTAATAGTGCCAAGTAACGACAAAGCAGACGACTTCGCGTTATCCTGTTTAGCGGAAAGTCATAAAAGTCAAAGTTAATATGCTCATTTGTGACTAAAAATTCATCATTATTTCAATTTGCTGAGTAAGAAAAACTTTGCCTACATACGTGCGTGCAGCTTCGTGTGTCTTTCACGCACGTCTATATTTCCGCACTACTAGAACGTGTATAATAATTGCGCAATTTACAAAAGGTTTCATTTAGTGGCGCAACAAATGACGAGCGACTTTTTTATGCATGAATAATTTAAAAAAAACTAAAAAAAATATTTATTTTATAGATACACTGCAAGAAATTTTCTTTGGCAACTTATTAAATCAACAATTTTGATTGTAGAGCTCTACGATGAATTCAACAATAGGGAACATTGTAAAGAAATCAAACAAATCACAAGTTTTTCAATATAATGTTGTCAATTAAAACTTTTCCGATTTATGTGCCCAAATTTTTTATATACCATATAAACACAATTCTTTACATTTCCAGTTCCCGTGCACAAAATGTTAAAAACCATACATAGCCTTACACAGTATATTCTAATCACTCTGTACGCGCAATATTACGAACAATACCCAACTTTTTTACGACTTGACGACAGCAAATTGCCAACTATGGCATTAGAAAACACGGCTCGTCTGAGTACTTAAATGTTATAATTCAACAACAGATGACACTCAATTTCTTACGCATTTTTTACGATTGCATGCCCCGGTTCTATCAACAACCAACGTCAGACGGAATCACAACCACAACTATTTATTTATGACTCTATGACTTCATATGTGTGCAATCATCATAATCATCACAATCATCATCATTGCTGTCGTCATTGCTTCGTCCCACCTGATGCCATCATGCGGGCTAATTTATTACCTACTCAGATGTTTGTTTTAGTATGAATGCGTGCGTGAGTCCTTGCGTCCTTAGATTGTCACTGTCAACAGAAAACCTATAATGTTTCATCATCTGCTAAGTGTTTTTCGCCGCATTGTTCCATTACCATATGTATATTTAATAATTTTCCAAGCGACATTTGTTCCGCTCGAATAGATTTGTTTGTTTAGCTAATGAAGATTTTTGTTTAGTCGTGATGAAAATATTTTGACTTATTATAGTTCAAATGCGTGGAATATGAATAATTTAAAGCAGTTATTTTATTGGAATTAAAAGAAATTGGAATTAAAAGAAATTGGAATTTGAGTTACTCTAAAAATAAATACGACAATAATGCTCATTTTAGCTAAAGAGAGCAGCTTCTGCAGCTTATGAAACAATTTAAGCATGCTAGGAAAGAGGAACGATCTTGAAAGTATTTAGTAGAAGTCTAAGGTAGAATTCTGTAATGCATTCATTCTTGCTTATTTACAGCAAGAGTGAAGTACAGTAGACACTCAGTAATTAGAACCACTTCGTTTTTCAGTAATTCGAATTTGTGAAAAGTTCAAATTTCTGAACTTCTTTCTCTATAAAAAAAAAAAAAGTGTAGTTGTAATTTATCATTATTACTTCTTATAATTTAACATATTGCATTATGCTTGTTTGCTTTTTTTCGTTTTGTTACATGTGATACAATCATATCGCGACGTAGGGTTAGGAAATTTGTCATGTGATCGCCAATTTATTAAATTATTCAGCACTGTGTAAGGCTTTCTTTCTTACTCGAAAGTATTTGAAACAGCAGCAAATACAGTTTCTATCTTTAATTTTATGTAGTTTATGGTAGATTTTGTCGCATTATATACTAAGGCAAAACGATTCCCTTGCACGTCTTCAACAAGTCTTTCTAATATATGAACTTTAGTTTCCAAAGTTAATGTATTCTTAGGTTTATTTGACATTTTTGGTAGTATTTTCACTTCTGGTAAAAAATGTGTGCATCACTATTAAGCAGCCATGACCTAAGGAACACAAGCATGGCAAAAGCAGACATACAAAAACCATACATATACCTACAGATTTAGGTAATTCCATTTTTTTAATTTTTTCTATGACATATTAGATCAAGGCACAAAAAAATTATAAATATTAGAAGACAAAATTTCCATTTTAGCGCATTCAGTGTATTCAATGCATTCACATTTTCAGGTTCGAATTTCTGGACATTTCGAATTTGTGAAGTTCTGATTTCCAAACGTCTACTGTATTACTATCACGGTTGGTTAAATTAATTATTAATTAATGCGTAGCTAATTACTTTAACCTTACCTGAAAATAATAATAAAAGAACTATAAAATTTTCAGTAAGATCAAATCAATCGAAGAAATCCAAAATGCAGAGTAAGTGTTTTTCAGCCAATTTTTCTTTTTATTATTCTCACTAAATTCATAGCATCAGTTACAGCTTACATACTCTTAATCTCCGCTATAATTAATGGTATAAATGCATTTCATACAAAGTTATTCAAGGAGATTGCAAACATAAATGCCAACCGCTCCTTCGCAATATCACCAGAAGCGCTACGTTTAAATCTGAACGTTTTGAAATCGATGCGTCATGGTAAACACGGAAGGATACTGAACACGATATTGCGAAGTAGCGATTCGCCTGGAAGCGATCTCATCGAATTCGGTACAATTCGATACACCAATCCCAATAATACCGCTGTTCGTAGACATTTTGCGCGTTTAGACAGAAGATTTGATCTCGTAAATGATATACAACTGCACACTATCTGGGGTGTACCGTTCAGTGCGTCAACTAATGTGACCGACTTTCACTACAACTCGTCGAGCATCTTCAAAAGAGAATTTATACATACGTATGGCAACTTTCCTTATGAGTCAAACAAGGCGCTCAATGCTAAGATAATTGATATACCTTTTGAGGGTTCATTTCAACTATACTTACGTGTGCTGCGGCCCAACAGTCCTGACGGTCTGGCCGATTTGGAATCGAAGCTAGAAAAAGTCGTAGGCTTGAATAGGCTCAAGAATACTATTAAATGCCACTGCTATTTACCAAAATTTGTTATATCCAACCATTTGGAACTGCGACAACCATTGGAAGAAGTTGGTTTCTCAGAGATATTTTCACGTAACGCGGGTCGCAGTTTTGTACTGCAAGTATTAGGTATCAAACAGCAAATTGCTTTGACTCTTGCCGGAAATTTTGCGCCTGTTTCTTCGGCTAGTTATTCAGAAAATATTATAACAAACCCAGATGATATCATATTCAAAGGTGATCATAGTTTTTACTATGAATTCCGAAGCCCCAATAAAGTGTTTTTAGCTGGACACTACAGAGGTTAAATTTTACTTAAACAGAAATATAATTCATATAATGAAAACTCTAATCAGTCATTCTGTGTTGTGCTATTATTAATTACGTAAATGCCGTGAAAAAATTATTTTTCAACCTTATATAATACATCATTCGTGATACGTTAGGCGAAACAAATCAATCTAGCAATTGCCATGTTAAATATGAACAAAACATATGTTATATATATCTCATTTAATATATGTACACAGCACATTTATATAGTCTTTCGAAAGTTCTACTGAAAATATTACTTTATTCATAAATAAACCTCTTAGTTGACCGATAGATCTAAAAAATTCCACGGTTTTTTTTTTTGGTCCTAATATAATATAGTTAGTTACACAAATTTAAATGGCATACGCAAAAAAAATCTAACTGTGACAAATCAGATTTTCCACGCATTATAATAAATGTCCGACCAAAATTAAAAATCTGGCTTTATACAAATATTGGTCTGGTGCAAATTGTTGTGCATTAATTTAATCGCAACTGCAAGCAAAGTTATACTACATAATATTACATGTATTTTCCGCTTTGTATAACAAGTAACTGATACTTTTTATTATACAGACACATGTTCTATTTTTTCAATGGAAGTGTGTAACTATTTGCATATGGAAACTTGTGATCCACTATCTCCTAATGTCTTGGTGCTTGAGGCGTTATCGACGAGTGATCGGTCTGCCAATTCAGACAGTTGGCAACCAACCCACCGCCTCAGCTGGATAGAACATGCAACCGAGTGCTTCATTAAGTTGAGTGATAGCAGCCGTATCAGAGGTGACAACGGTCTGAACTAGTTTTCTCAAGGCATTATAATTGAAATCCCCAAACACAAATTTGAACCATACGCTGTAAATTATGAACTCTATATATATATATAAATCGCTGTTTGTTTGTCGTCCATGATAATTGGTAGATATATGGATGTCATCATGGAGAATGTTTCTGGCTAAGTTTGGTGCGTTAGTTTACTGCAAAAGTCGGGAAATTCCACCCAATTTTTGTTGTTGTATGAAATCAGTATTGCTTCATCACTTTACCGTTGAAAGGTATGTCAAATTCGAAATCGAAAATCTGTCTAAGGAAAAAAAACGAAGAAAAAGTTTAATTGATTTCGATTAAATCAATTTAGTGTGTTCGAAATTTGGTTGGGAAGAAATGCCACGGAAGTGTCGTACTCAAAATATTCGTCGGAGTACGCTCGCAGCAAGGCAATAACAGGATCGAAAATCAATGAGACTTAGGAAGAGCGTAGTTAGCGTTTGGCAAACAGATACTAATTGACGAGAGGAAAGGTCAAATTAACACAAGAAAATGGGTATCAAAGATTGTATATATGTTCATCTTTATAAATAAAATTCTATTTTACGGATGATTTGGGAATATACTCCTCCTAAACGACTGGATTGATTTTAATTAAATTTGTTGTGTGTATTTGAGTGGGTGCGTATATCGTTTACATTCACAGTGGATCCGATTAGTAGCGTGATTGTCATGCTATATGCAGTGTTTCACAACTTTTTAAAATTATTTCATTTGGCTCAAAATATACCCAATCGATTTCAATTAAGTTTAATTAAAAAAATACAAATAAATTGAAATAAAATAAATTAAAATAAACAAATTAAACTGATGTTTTTTATTACTGAAAAATTTGGATTAATTAAAAAATAATTGGTACATAAAGTGAGGGTTTAAGTTGCTTATAACTACCTATCAATTGTGCTAAAATTTGTATAACATTGGCTAAAAATATTTTTTCAATAGTTTTAACACTGTTACCTATGAAACCTATTTAAGTGTGATGGAGTAAGATACTCATAAACGAAAAATATGTGGTAAGATTGAAATTTGGAAAATAAAAACCCTGATGATTTATTCCTTTGCCTCGTTAGATAGTTACCAAAGTAGTATTGGTTTGCGAGTCGGAATTGAATATAGAGCTTCAGTTGACCTGGACTCGTTTAAATTTCAATTATACGATTATGCACAAAAAGTTCAGGGGTGCCTTGTTGAAGCTGTCTATGACGCCAGACAAAGTTTATCAATGTCGGAAGCGCCAACGTCGCGCCAAACTTGTTATCATATCAGCATAAGTTTTATTGTCGGATTTTTATACTTTTACGCATTTTATAGCATGCTCAGGCATTAGTTCTTGTTTGTTTTACGAGCGCATAAAAATTAAGAAATTATAAACGTGTGTGTGTGTGGGTGCATGCGGAGGAAAACTCAATTAAATTGAAGTCCTTAACGGCGTGGGCAACGTTGGCGGCTCACGTTGTAAAATTCGCTTGGTTAAACACACTCAGCGTATTAGATGTGACTCGCCACACGCACTCGAATTCAGCCAACGGAAGCGTGTTAATTTATTTTTAATACCGAAAATGTCCCTGCCAGTGTCAAGAAATACATTTTACGCAACAAATAAATTAATGCTTAGTTACGCTCCATAAAAATTTTCACTGTTCATATTTGGTTGTATCACATGTTGAATTGTTTAATATGAATGTGACATATTGACGGGTCTGTATGTATCTAAATAAGTAAAATGTCAGGTAGCACTCTAAGCAAAGCACATATTTTAAAGTCAGCAATGAAAACAAGAATCCTTACCAGAAACCAATAGAACAAGATCCTTTTTCCTATTTCTTCTCACAGTCAAGAAAATGAAATAGATTTTCAAACTTTTTAGATATACATTTTTATATCCTTTTCTTCCACAACTTTTTTCTAGTTAGTAGTTTATTTCCCTTTATTTATTCCTCTTAAATGTAACTTTACTCTATTCTGTGTACAGGTATTTTTGAATTGTGCTTCAAATAAAGCTTTCCTTTTTTTCTTGTGCTTTCCTTACTTCCTTATACTAGTGTTCTACCAGAGGTTGAAATTCAACCACTATAGCCACAATACGAAATAGTTGAGTACCGTTTATTTAAATCTCATAATATATTTTGAGAACGCAGAATTGCTAACATGACCCAATCATGAGAGAAATGTAACGCCGTTTCATTCCTGCCCATGTACATTTCTCTTTCTCTCTTACATGTAGTGTGTCGTTGGGAAATTTTCTTGTAGTTGTATTTGTGACAACTTTTTCTTGTTTTTACGCCCACAAAATCTAACAAATAAGTATATTGTGCACATCTGCAAATGCAAACCTGTCGAATGCTACATTTTTTATCAAAATCGGTTATATGATTTAGGCGTAAAATGATGGTAAAGAAAATTCTTTGCCTATAAATATATAGATTTGCCAATATATTCTGCAAATTTTTGACACTAGTTTGTTTTTATTTTTCAATACCTTAAGTATTTTTCATGCTACAATACTTCAATAATATATTGTGTTCACGTATCATACCAAAATCATATTTATCTCCTCTGTCTTCCACTGCTTTGACAATTTTTTTTCTTCTATATTGCATAACTTTGTTATAAAGCCATCACTGTATTTTGTAAAAATTTTTTATTTATTTATTTTGAATTTGTGTAATTTCCTCAAAATTCCTTTAGAAGCAATATCGTTTTCTTGTCATGCGCTCTCTTTCTTATTCTATTTTTAATATTTTAACGAGTAGGCGTGGGTTGATCAGTTGCCATCCATAATAACTTTCAGCCACTAAACCTCTGATCTAAACCATTAAGCACTGCTTACTTTTAATTTGTTAATCTGGTTCATTGGTTGAAAGCTTGCTGGCGGTAACCTCTATAATATATTTTTACCTCAATTTTCTATATATCATACATCATGCTATCATAACCTAATTGTTAAATTGTTTCGCTACAATAAGCAATTGTGAGATACATAAATCTTAGAAATACCAGTATAATAAACGAATCGCTAATTAATTAATTCATAATTATGAATTAATAAAATTTTTGTGGAAATAGCTCCTAAAAAGGGCATGCTCACCTGAGATCTGATAAACGATTAACGCACTTCACAATTCGCCACAATTCGTAACACCCAAACCTATCATTAGCCTGCACGCTGTCAGTGGTATCATCAGTTTTATTTAATTATAGTCTCAATATTGATTGCTTCGTTAAAATACTAAAGTTGATATGAGGAAATCACCGCCGTGGTGTACAATTAAAACCAACCGACGCAAATGAAAAAAAAAAGGGGTTCTCTTCATCAGCGCGACGCTCTTTCCGCTGAAGACTCCCGACCAAAAGCAACATTTATAGAATTACATATTTGATAATGAGTAATGATGTTCTTTGACATATGCAAGCGCAGTGGAATCGTAGCGAGAGAAAAACACTTTTCAAAACTAACGCCAAGAATAAATGGAAATCGTTCCGCTTTTGAGTTTGTGCGCCTCGCTGGGGCGTTAAGTGAAAAAGATTAAATGTTGCGCAGATTTGAGCGGCATGTTCGTCAGTGATGGATGAATGAAACTCTGGTTGTTGGCACATATGGATAGATGGATGTATAGACGGTAGATTGAAAGCCAAATTGCGTAGGCAGAAGCAGACAATGTTGCAGGCAGCACAGCGGTTGGCAAAACTCGTTGGTCAGGAAGCCAACGCCATAAAACGCCACAAATAAAAGCCGCTGAGGTTGCACAGACGCTACTTTGGTAGAAGAAATATTTTAACTAATTACAAAATTGCGGGAGACGAGTGCATTTTTAAATTCATTTTTTTTTTGCCATTGTCAATGAACGCCTGTTAATTTCTAATGAGTTTTAGTTTAGCGTTTTATGGAGCATGAAATCGGAATCGATAGAATTTTGTATATAATTCTTACGGTAATTATTTTGGGCGGGAGCAAAGTGCATCATTAGCGGTAAGCAAATGCACACCTCAGATTGTCTTCAATATGTGAACCAAAGACTGAAATTTTGTTTGGTAACTGTAGTTGGTATAGAATAGTATTGCATTGAAGAAGAACTTCTAAAAATAAAAGTTTTTGGTGGCACAGATACTGATACAGAGTTATGACACTAGCCAGCATCAAGATCGTGATATTCCAGAACGTCTGAATATTTTATATACATATATCTAGAAAAGCCTTCAGACGAGATGTGAAAAGACTATGAAACCCTCTTAATGCATTCTTTTATCAGCGGACCAGTAGTGTACCAACACTAAATTACAGAAAAAGGTTACCCAATTGTATGCTCAATTCAATATTTCAAGACTTGGTTGTTTCGCATTTCTACTATCATTACAAATTTTCATCTTAGGCGCACAATCTTAAGTAACTCGCCTCAGAACCGAAAAGAAGATACATTATTAACGCCGATATGAATCACTCACCTCCTTGTATAGTTTACTAAAAATCTCTAAATGGTTATGCTATGAATGATATCAATTATACCGAGGTAGTTCCACTAATAATCTCACATTTCAATAAGAATTCAATTAATAACCGCGCTAAAAAAAAGAACTAAGCGTAGCGAATTTCGAAAACGAATTTTGTATACCAAGCATGAAAAATTTTGAAAACCGATTAGGCCACATTAGAATAATTCCAGTTAATCGAACAAACCAAACTAAAGAACGTCGTAGCCGGAACACAGAAGGGGTCGAGGGTCGTGACTTTGACTGCGTGCGGCATTCGTTTGGGTTCGTTTTCAACAGCAAACTCAATCATTATAATCGAAATAATCGAAATAATCATCAAATCAGATAGCTACGATTGATAACCAATGAATCACTTTGACAGTTATGAAAATGATTCTTCTTATATTTGTGGAGATTTCCGTTTTGCGACGCTCTGACAGCGTGAGCTTGCGGCTAAGTGCAACCAACGTTGACGTCGATATTTGGTGTCACATGTCAATTTATGAAGGAAGTTTTTCATGAGTTTTCAGCCACCACGATTGCGTCTTTCAGTTGAACGGCATAGCTCACGGGCAGTTGTGGAAAACTCTTTCTTTTGACAGCCATGTTCGTGTGCTGTTGTTGTTGTTAGCAACGCCCATCGTGTTAAATCATTCATTAATATTAATAGTATGCTTGCAACGCAACCCGCCGCTGGTCTCTGGTTAGTAGTGGGGAGATCGCTCGTCAAGGAATGTGCGTGTTGTACGTGACTTTTCCTTAACCCTTCATGCCAAGGCATACGCATCGTGGTTTCTCGCTTCAGCTCCGAGTTGCCGTCTTACTCGCCTGTCAGTCGGTCTTGTCTTAACCCCGAAGTTTTTCGCTGCGATTTGTAGACATATTATTGCCTTATTGATGGATTTTCATCGAGCAGATTTTTCTGTGTGCATGTAATGATGGATTGTTAAACTCTTTGCATTCTCATTGAGGTGTTGTATTATTCTCCTTCTGCTTACCTCAGGCTTTAGGTCATGCTTTATTTGCCGCTGTTGTGTTTTGGTTTCGGTTTCGCTTTGGTCTTTTGGGATTCAAATTCTTTGCGTTTTTATGCTGGTAGCTTTGAGCATATCATGGACTCTGGCTTGGGTGTGCCGGATTTCTTGGGAAAGTTTGGCTTTTATTTTTTAAGTTTTTGTTTTTTTGGTTGATTGACGGTTTTATTTGATGAAGGGGTGGTCGTTATGGGAAATCGTTTAAATATAAAAAGGTTTTAAAAAAAAAAAAAAATGGAAAAAAATTATGGATAAGCAGGAGTTACATTTGTTAACGGCGTCATTCCTGAGAATCCTAACTTTTCACAGTTGTGCTTATAGTCCTGATATACCTTCTGTTGAAATTCAATTCAAGAAAAAAAATGTGTAACAGAATAACGTCATCGACGGGATTATATGGGCCCCAATTGTAATTGGCATACACCCAATTCCACAAAATTCGACATGTCAGTTTGGACTACGGCAAGTATTCCATTTCTCTATTACTACCCACTTGGGGGAAATTTTTTTCAAGGCCTACGCATGTTCTGGAGATATATGGTATACCAATCTTAGCATTCTGTAGGCTGCCGCACACGATCGACGGAGAATATATTCGCAATGGCTATCGAATATATTTTAAATATAGCTAACAGCTTTCGTCACTTCCTTCTCAAATGCTACTTAAATATGCGTGACTCTAATAACTTAAATTTGCGTAAGCACTGTAAAAAATGCTTTCAAAAAAACTTGTTCAAAGTGTTGTAAAATTTTACGATCGCAAAACCACATAAAGTAAATTTATTAACACTTAAAAGAATCTCGCAAAAGCAATTTTTAGAAAAGTGTGACAACCTTTGGACAAATTTAGTACGTTAAACTTGTTGCAAAGCTCTTCAAGTAACCTACAACCCCTGGAAGAGAACAATAAATACCGACTAATAAATTGCTGCGCTCTAAACTTTGCCTAACTTAAGCACGTCGCCAAAAACCAAGTGGAAATATTAAATTTTACGAGCTTAATTTGTGCGCGTGCTAAGCTTAGCTGGACGTCCCGCTCCCAACAACGCACCAACAAAAAAAAGAAGGGCTTTGAGTAATAACAACCACCCAAAATTGTCAATTACAACGATTGAAAAGTGGCAGCATTCAGTGGTAATTTTCGTAGAGTCTCCTCGACGCGTTCCTGGTACACATAAACCAATTTTATTGGTGCTGTCGAGACACGAGTGTTCGTCTCTGTGAGTGGGTACGCTGTGCTTTTGAATTCGGTATCGCATGGAACAACTAATCTGCTTAGCACGGCTCTACGCGGTATTAAGTCTCAATATTGCACAATATTTCGCTATTCATATTTCAAAAGACGATGGCTTATGCAGACTCTAAACTTGCCAACTCCAACTCCAACTCCAACTCCAATGCCAACAACTCTGAACTCCACACCAACTTTAGTCCTGTCTGAGTCGCTCAAATGGCGTCATTAATGTTTACGAGATTCATTTGCCGTCTTTCCTTGCTGTTGTTGCTCATTGTGCCCTGTCAAATATTTCGTGTACTTGTACTCGTATCTACCATAAGTCCGAAGTTGTTGTAGTGCTTGGTTTATAGCCTCGCCAATAAAGGGTATTTGCTGGGCTACACTGGTTGCCACTTGAATTTTAGAGTTTTGAGTGGCACTTTACTTCACTTGATGCCTTTCGTCGTTGTTACTTCATCGTAAGCTGTTTGTTGGGTATAATGCAGGTTGGCATCTCGGACGCTTCACATGTTGCTGCATCTGGAAAGGTGTTGGTGAAGTTGGCTTTGTTCTTCTGTGGCTAGGAGGGGTTAACGATTTTTAGCTACTATATATTGAAGCAGTAAACATTTGATATGATACTTAAAAAACGACCATAGTTATAGTTGGCCATACAAGGCGAGCATGCTCGTGTGAGTCGCTCCTGTGTTTGTCGTGTATGGCGTTCGTGTAGAATCTTAAATTATGTTGATTTCCTTTAGCGAATCACACAAGCATGTTCATCATGTTTGGCCTGCTTATATTAGATATAGTAGGCTTATTGTGTTATATATGGTAAACATCTTCTGGACTGGATTCTGGATGGTAATTTGCGTCATAATAAGGTAAGCGTCATTAAAGAATACATTGGGTTTAGAACATAATTCTGGTGCGATCAATCAATTTGTATACTTATATTATACTTTATACTTATACTGCAACTTTGAATCTAAACAAGTCTTCAGCAATTACCTATAATCATGTCTTCACTGTTCCTATTTGATTTGGTGTGTAACTCAGAGAATCGTTGAACCGGATTTATTTATTCTCCTAGTTTATTTATTTGTTTATTTATTTTTATTAAGCATATGAAGTTTGTACTCATATAATTTGAATCTGATTTTACTCCATCCATAATATAGTTAGTTTCATATAACAGAAACATTTTATTTTCATTTCGATACCGGAAAGGTTTTTATAAAAAACATTTTCTGTTCGTATTAAGGTTAGGATCATTACTTTAATGATTTTTAAAGAATTGGGTTCAAAGCAATAAACAAAATTGGAAATTCTGATTAAAGTCCTAGCCGGTCTGCAGATTTGATATTTATTGCTGCAGAGAGCTCTGGCAAAAACATAATTTAATGCTATTTTTAATGAAATTTCTCATGTATTTTACCTCCTTCATGTATTTCGCTTGCCATGGTACTGTACTCTTCAGCCACGCACTAAAATCAACTTGAAATACTGAAAGACAGACTCCAAAACTTTGAATATTAAATGTCATTTCACAAAGTGGTATTAAGTCACACACACGCAGATGAATACACAACAAAAAGCATCCTTTCAGCTATTTTAACGATCTCAAAGACCGCGACTTTGTTGGTAGAATTTCATCAGTGAATTTTGCCGAGTTCGCATTCAACGTCAACGCCTGTCAAAGCAAATCATCTTCCAAATTTTGATGCAGGATGCTACATTCGAATCCTTTTTGGCTTCAAATGCAACAAAATTCCGCTTGTGTTAGGATATTTGATGCTTATATAACATTTTCAAGCCATTTTTTTTTTTACTTTTTTTTTGGTTCTGTTGGTTTCCGTCATTGCTTTTTGAAATAGTAAACGTTGAGTTGAGTGTGTGGTTGAATACGCAGTGTGGCATAAATGAAATCCAAACAAGATTATAATGCAAAACTTTGCAAATTTTATGAGGTAATTTTAATGAAGTTGCTAGCGCCAATGACGATGGCTGATGACGAGTGCATGCCTGAACGTATCTCAAATGATATGCTGCAAAGCCGGCGCTATGCATATTTCATTTCCTGTGACAAAAATGTTGTCAACTGCTTGTCTTAACAAATTACGTTGCGTCAATTTACGACAGTTGAGATACTTTGAGGTGGCAGATAAGTTTTTCTTATATTAAGTGTACAAACAAAAATATATTGTAATGGGATACTCTAAGACCTAAAATTCTCATTGACATATTTGACTCGATACTTGATTTCTGAAATATCTAGCAGAGTCCATTTGCTATAAGATGAAAAATGTATAGCTATATACATATAGAAAGCTAGTGTAGCCCACCAGACGTTGTTCTGTCGTTTCACGTGTTAGCAAAGAAAATAATAATTCAATAAAAATACAAAAATCAATTTCAATGGTGTTTTAGCAAGAGATTCGCTTTATTGAAGCTATGAAAAGAACTTCGTCACCTTTGCATTTTCCTTGGAGTATCGTCGCATGAACTACATTGATCAGCGGTTTTCCGTTGCATTGAACAAAAAGAAAAAACGTGTTTAGTGAATGACAAATAATGAGAACGAGACTTTTGATTTGAGTTAACTTTTTTAATTTTTCTTTGACAGATTTTCGATTTTGAATTTGACATACTTTTCAACGGCGAACTGATGAGACAATATTATTTCAAACAAATATTCCAATTTTTTTTTTTTGCCACCCAACTTTCGTGTACACTATCACAGGATTACTCGACAGGATTTTGTAGTTTCCCTGAAAATTTCATCAAAATCGATACAGCGGTTCTGCCGTCTATAACGGACATACCTGAATGAAATACATGATTTTTGTACTTTCATTGAATTTTTATTTTCTTCGCTAATACCGGAAACGGCAGAACAATGTCTGGCGGACTACGCTAGCAAAGTATATTTTACAAAATGGCGAGATGAACTATGCACGAGTATGATTTTTCTCGCTCTTAATTGAATAGATTAATAGGAAAAAAATAAATAAATTAACAAATAAATAGTGTATTACCTTGTCCCCTTAAATTCGTCTGTAAGACGCATTATTATGAGAACTTACCCAAATTCAATGCAAAGTCAAACATGTCCTAACTAGGACAACGTAATTTCGACGAAGCTAATTTTCCGTAACTAAAATCAATTTCACATAGAAAAAAAGAAATACAATTACGGTTGGCACATTTCCGATTTTGCCAATCCATTGACTAGCCAATAGTAACTGACTTCCTTTTTGCAGGAATTCGTAAGTAAACTGATGGACAAACGTCAAATTGTGTTGCGTCATTTGGGCAAAAAGTGCAAATAATAATTCTGTTCGCTTTGCCCTCGGACAAGTGAAAGTTGATTTGAGCAAAGAGATTTAATCAACGCCCTGCGTAGTACGACAACACTGCGCTTTTAGAAAAGAAAAACTGAGAGTGGCATAGAAAAACATCTTAACGATTGGCAATTGAATTTTAGTGTTATTTCCGCGCGCCATTTGCACTCACTTCCGGTGAATGTCGTCGCGCTGCCCAAAAAAAAAAATAAAAATAGAAAAAAAAAGCAAGGAATAACTAAGCTCAGCTCACTGAGGGCGGCACTTTTTGGGTGTGTCTATTGAAATCGTAAAGAGATACAAGACAACTTGAAATATGTTATGTCTAAGTATGTGCTTATTAATTCTCCTTGAGCTGCGTCATTGGAAAATAGCAAATCTAAGAACAGGAAAATCCAAAGCAGGAAAATCGTAAAATTTTATTTTTATATCTTCCTGACTAGAACGGGACTTGTGCGCCTTTCAAAAGCTCGTTGCCGCCTACTGTTCTATTGATTAAGTCACGGCTTAATTGAAATTCGACTTTTTCTGACTACGACATTGCTAAATCGCCAAAAAGTATGCTACATTAATTTTTAGTACCTATTGCAATACTTGCTATTCTTGTCGCAATGCAAAACAAAGGACCCGCCAACAAAAATATATGCATCACATGAAACGTTTTCACTTTTCTAGAGGGTTAAAGTTGTCCACGGTATGGGAACCTGTTGAAAATCCTTAAAGCTACGTCTGCATTAAGACTCAACTGAAATTCGAAAGTTCCTTCACTGTAAATATTAAACTACTCATTAATAATCCGTGCATTATTTGTTTCATGCCTGGCGCAAATGTTAGCTTGGCAAATTCGCAGTTTAGACCCACCGTTTGCCCTCTCCACTTCCGCTACGTGTACATTCCGTATCCGTAACACCTTCCGCATATATTTACCCAATCACGGCTGGTTGCACTTTGCTTACCGCTCATTTTAGCCATATTCAAACTGTAAATTTACATGTTTATGTGTTTTGCCTGACAACCTGTGCGGAAGTGTAAATTTACTTAAGGTTGAGCTTAATGTGTTTACGGTGTCTGAAATTTGATATGGCGCGCATTAAAGCTGGCTGTGGTTGTGGAGAAGATATTAGTTTATAGCAGATTTTCATGGTAGACATTTTTTAATAGTCCTTTCTCTTGCATGGCGCGAATATTGAGTTTATTTTAATATTTAAAATTGTTATTCTCTCGCCAATCTCGTCTGTATCGGATATAATTTTTGCCCAAAATTAAATTATTAGCAAATTGGCTGGTTTCTATGACAGGTACAGAACTTCCGAGGTAACTTATCCTGACAACTACTATGGTTTCTCTCTGATTGAACTAAAATCAGGTGAAGGACCAAAGATTTTTATTCTGCTATTTCCGTAAGTAACTCAAATTACCTTTTTGGTGCAACTGAAATTCATTCATTCATTTGGACTCTACCAGCCAGACTTTTTTTTTCCAAAGACCCTTAACGCGTGACTAACGTTCATATCCGAAACGTCCATCACCACAAAAGTCCGTCTAAATAAAAAATGCATTAAGACAGCTCATCACGAAGTCATGTGATTTTATGGGATCCCATGTGCCACAGTACGATAAAGTCCTATAAATTAAAACACTGCTTCTCTCACCTCCATCACAGATCAAATCAGATTAAAATATTATTAATTTCACTAACCGGAGAATTGACATGTCCTTCCTTCAATGTTATCTACGAGTGCATTCCTGCTTCTCGCAGACGATGCTCTGAGCAAAGCCTCGAATGATCGGAACTATACCCTATTTCTCAAATTTCAGACGCATATACCGTGGTATAACTGAATTGGCCTCTAAGAATTACGATTTACTGAAACTAGTACATTAGTAATCTCCGGCACAGCTCAATTTTTGAGTTGCTAATTTGACTTCAGGAATTATCGTGTATATCTTCAAAATACAAACACGTTCTTATCGCTAGTCCCGATTATTAAAATGCCCCTAACAAAGTAGTAGTCTTGTAAAAGAACTATAGTTTTATATATGTAATGCCGTGTTTAGCGGTAAAGACAAACCTACCTTTGTGTGGTCATGGGAAACTAATTAATATACCAAGCCGTAGAGCAACTCATTTCAACCTTTGATTGATCAGCCGAAGGTACAACGAATGAAACAAAAGCAACAAACAAAGCACTCACTAGCCGGACACACACACCCCTCAATAAAACATTAATAGGACTGCTCTCTCAAAAGGAATAAATGATGTAGGGATGAAGAAGAAAGTCAAACAAAAGGCAACTTTCTTTTCAAATATTTTGTATTTTAATACGAATGACAATTTCTAATTTATTGCAATTATGTGACGCATGTCACACTCACTGATGACCACAAAGTCGAACCAGAAGGCGAAAACACACTGTTACAATGTACTAACCGACCCGACCGACCAAGCGACACGTGACCAATGAGTGACCAGACGACAGTGGCTAAAAGTGATTGGAAAACACTAAAGCTAAGATAAGTGAATAGAGCGACGTGCGTGTGTGGGAGTCGCTACTGGATGGCTGGATTTATTTTACGCTGATAACACGCTTAAGTAAATGCTGACCGAAGAATGACCGGTTGCCATGCTGGCAAACTCCCCTAGCTACAATTTAAATGGCGATTAAATCGGCTGGCGTTGATGGATGTGCTGTATGGGCACCACTTCACCCCACAACTCCTGGCATTGTCATCCTGCTGTTGCAGGATGCGGCGCCGTGTTAACACTTTTGTACAATTGCCAATTGCTCATGATGATGCGCATGTTGAGAGCGGAGCGAGGGAGTGTGTGCATGCGATGACTGAGTTTACGGATGAGGCTGACCATGTGCCTCGAACATTGTCGGCAGACACAACACTTCAATATTCATTTGGACGCATAATTGATATTGACGAACAATGTTGCAGTTCGTCATGTTGTTGTTATTATTGTTGTTCTTGTTTATATTGGGCGTCTGTAGGCAATTTTTATAAATTTTTTCACTCTACCCATTTGGAAGCCACTCTTGATATTCCATTTTTTTGGGGGGTTTCATTTCACTTTGCCTGTCAATCTCGTGTCACGTTCAGAACTCGACTCAACTCAGCTCGACTCGACTCGATTCAACACAACTGAAATCAGTTGCATTGCATTTTACTCTTCGCCACACGACGTAGCGACATCGAACGAGTGCAAATTTAATTTAGTTAATTGAAACAATTTGTTGCAGATTGTTGATAAAAGCAATGCGTTGCAACAATGGCAAAAGGAAAATGCAGAATGCACAGCATTGTGAAAGGCATTTTATTTAAGGTATTTTCGTTAAAAAATCTTCTTTTAATTATAGACTTTTTGTTGTTACTCGTTTTTAATTTTTTACTTTTTATTTTATTTGGAAATGTCCTCCGGAAACATGTCAATTCGATGCGCTCAGCGGGACTCACGTAATTGAAAAGTGCTCTTCTTTGTTTTTGCTACAAAAATAATTTTATTAAATGAAGTCTTTGATTGAACACGTATTTTTTATATAAAGTTAATTAAATGGTTTTTTCATCCAATATTTTTCGTCAAATTTATACTGACATCTTTGATAGGCAATACCCAAATCAGGGATTGACATATACTGCCTCTTTTGTCACGAATATATTTTTATTCAATATCTATTAATGTTTAATTTATTTATTTATTTGTTGATTTATTTGTAATAATAATATTATTATTAATAAAACACATATTTATTTATGTTTTTTATAACATAATAATATAATTTTAAAATAATATTCATAATAAACTACATTTACTAAATGCATAAATATTAATATCTTATTAACTCACCCAAGTTATTGCTAAGAACCGTCTTTTTTCCTTCAGTCAATTTTGCCGTTTCACCCAAGTTTCTGCTTTACTTATTGACACATAAATCTTTTCAATTTGTAACTTGAAAGTCTCATCAAGCGTACGCTAAGACGATGGATGACGCAGGCTAAAGAAGTAAAAGAACAATTTTTAAATGCCTTTTTACAATACAAATTTCATATGCCCGAATTATCAATCGCATGCCTTTTGTAGCAAACACATTTAACTGCACATTAATAAATGTTATATGATTATTCGTGCTTTTTTATTTATTAAAATTAACAATTTTTCACAATTATTTTTTGACTGAAGCAAGCGCGAATAAATTACTTAACCAATGGAACAAAGTAACGAGTTGGAAGCAGTTTGATTCGCATTGGAAGAGTTGAAGTGCGATCGATTAAGAAAGATTGGTAAAATTTTTAGATGTGAAGTAATGTATGTTGAGTTGAAAGCCAGTCCTTGTAATGTGAACAATAAGCTTAAAATAGCTGTAAAATAATAACTAAAACTAAATACATATATCTAAACAAATAAACTAAAACTCTTGAATTAGTTTATAATTGCGTTAGTAAAGTAAGGGAGAATAAGAACCGTACAATTCCTTCCGAAGACGAATATCGTAAAAACGTATATTTGTATGTATTTAATTGTGTTATAGTTTCCTTTATGTTTTAAGAGCACAGCCCATGATTTTTAGATATCCGCATTCTTGAGCAGCAGTATGAATACTAACACAGCTGACAGATCAGAATTTTCTGTAAGAATTTGAATCAAAATCAGCATTATGTCAGGCTTCGTCAGGTTTTTAATTTTTATTAATTTTTTATTTATTTCATTAAGTTTTATCAGTCTTCTTATATAATATTGTTTATATGTTTTAAATATATCAATTGGAAACTTTCCAACCGGTTTAATTAGTACCAATTTTGGTACTCACACCTTCTCAACAACAAATACCAGAAGAATCTGCATCGCTCTCGTGTTCGCTTTTGGATTCTTCCAAAGAGAACTAACGCACTTTCTCACTCGTTAGTTTGGCGATAGTTGCTTAATTCGTTCGCGTTTGCTTCGGTCAAGAAATCGAGTGGTGGCAGTGAAATTGTAAATTTTAATTAGTAATAAGTGTACGAATAATCATAACATTTATATTAGAGTGAAGTTAAAAGTACAAGTGGTTATTTATTACGGAATACAAATTGTAAAAAGTGTTTTTAAAATTTTCTTGTTTAGCGGAGCACCCTTGCCATTTGTGTTGGAAAGCTGTGTGTTTGTGTTGGTGCTCTTGCCTTTGCAATAACACATACCAGATGAATCTGCCTCGCTCTTGCTTTCGCTTTTGGATTCTTCCAATAAAGACGACACCACTTTCCCACTCGTTAGTAGCTTAATTCGTTCGCGTCGAAAAATCAAGTGGGTAGTGAAATTGGAAATTTTAATTAATAATAAGGATACCGATAATCATTAAATTTATATTAGTGCGAAGTTGATAGTGTTTGCCACAAATTACAAGTGTTTGTTTATTGCGGAATATGAATTCAAGGTGTAAAAAGTGTTTTTTATTATTGTCCAGCGGAGCATCCGCGTTATTTTTAGTGCTACCGAAAATTGTGTAGGACAAAGCAGAATACAGAATCCCACGCGCTTGTGTTGGCGTATGGAAAGTAAGGGCATATTTGCAAGTGAAGTAAAGCCGTTTGTGCCAATATTTAAGAACCGAACTTAAGTGAACTAGAAAAAAATATCGCGCTTATGTTAAAAACCATATTTCTGGTACTACTCACTCGCCACTGGCTTGGTTTGAGTTCCTTAGTCAAAGTTCCTTCAAATGAGTTATGATGGGAAGCAAATATTTGACTTAATTGTCGGATTAGGATTAATCTTACAGTAAAAATTGACTTTTCACGATTGAAGTGGGGGTGAGTTTAAACTTTTTTTATTATTACAAAATATTATATAGAAGGCACAACATTTTTTTATAATAATTTATTTATTTCTTTTTAATATTTACTTCATTATTCTTATTGTTCAGTAATTTTAGAACTATTCACGTAATTTTTGCCGAAATATTTACTATTCAATTTAATGATATTTTGTTTTATTTTGAAATTATTAAAATATATAGAAAAGTGGGGTAAAAGTGTCATGCACTTCGCCAACATCTATTCATCATTAACAGCGTGCAGCCAAATACTGTGGAAGAAAAGATTTTGTAGCCTGTTGCATTAAGTTCCAATAATGGAGTCCCTGAACTTGACGCACTCTAACAGCGCCAGTAATGATTCTGTAAAGTATTATAGACAAACTCTTTTTTTGCATTAAATGCTAAAAATATTTTAATGTACATTGCTCCTGTGTGATCTAGTATGTATATTTGTTGAATTGTCTTAGGTGAAGCTACAGATAGGTACAGGTACTTGGGGCAACCAATCCCACTCCTATGTTTGTGTTGCAGCCATCAACGTATTAATTAATAGTGAGTCACCGCTCAACCAGGTGTGTTTTATAACACAGTTCGGCCAGGTATGGCTGAACATTGAAATAGATTTGAATGTGATTAGGTCATTAAAAGTAAACAATTTTCATATTTAATTTTGTAAGACTAAATCAATTGAAATTGGTAGATCTTGCAAAAAGAATTTCCCAAATATTCGACGTTATAAACCCAGATAACATGAATCAGCACTAATTAAGTGTAATCCCAGCAAATTTGCTCAAGCATCACACGCAGAATCCAATAAATGGGAAACACACGCCTACGCGCACACACAAATATTTAAGGAAAATTCAACATTCTACGGGGTTGTTAAAATTTCCACAAAACATTTAGAAAAATCACACTTGACGGAAAATCTGAAGTACGCTTATTAATTTCGCTTGTCATTGCTGCGAAATCCTACTCAGCCACAAGGCAACGGAAATAACCTCGAAACAGGACACGTGACCACAAGGATCGACTCGGTGAAAGGAAAAGTCGGCTTTTGTACACTTCCGGCGACTTAACACATTTTCAACATACCAAACAGCACGAGTGGCTTTTTTGATCATTGTTCTTGTTTTACGCCCACTTCCCAGCTGCGTCCACGGACAGCGATTCGATGTCCTACTATCTAATTTATGTGCTATCAATTCTTTGTCATTAATTCCGTCGACAAAGCGGTTGCTTTGCTGTTTGGGGTGAAAGCAGCCTACAGAGCACAGCCGCACTTAATGAGTCTCAAGAAAAATCATTCGCAATTAATAATTATGTGTTCATATTGTTTTCAGAGTGACCCAGGATGTCTTTGGTACGGAAAGAAAGTACAGTCGAAATATACTCAGCGTATGCGTTAAAAGGGGCTAAATTTGTATTTGTTGCAGTTTATTTGATGTTTGTCGCTTAATCATTTTGAAGTACACTTATTTGTTGTAATTTTATCGCGCTCGAACGTTCTTCTTGGTACTGTCGGTTTGCTCATCATTCAGGTCAAGTGAACAAAGCAGATTTTTCGTGATGTTGTGGGTGTTTGTGTGGCCTGTGTGGTGTCAACATTGAGCTGTTGCTTGTGGTAGCATAATGTGTGTAAGCATTGGCTTGGGCACCTCTATTTGAAAGTTGAAAAGTTGTGGCTCATTTGTTGTGTAATTATTGGGGATGGAGTGAAAATTAAATATATCAGATTTAAAGCGGTTCAAACTTGTCTGTGTAGGTACGATAATCCGTTGCGTAATTTGTTGGAAGAAAAATATCTGGGTAACTTTGTGCAGCGTGCTGAAGGTATATTTCATATTCGAGTGTTAAGGGCTTCTTTGTTTGGTAAATATTGGTTTATGCTTCAATATAACTGTGGTGATTCTGGTTTGAGTGAGGTTGGAAGCTTTGATATTGTAGTCGTACATGAAAAGCGGATGAAGTTTGCTAGAATGAAAGCATATTTTATTAGAAAATATTTTATTAGAAATTGATAGCTGAAAATCTTAGAAAAAAAAACTGATTTCAGGAGACTATTTTATTAGAAAATAATTTATTAGAAATTGATAGCTGAAAATCTTAGAAAAAAAACTGATTTCAGGAGACTAGTGCTAGAATATTCAAACGAATAGGTTTTTATTATGGTTTGTCCGTTTGGCTACTTGGATTGCAAATGTTTTCCGACTTCCTTTAATTCTAGATGCCATATCTTGCACTAATCAAAATGGGCACATTCGAACTGCTATGCTATCAGATCTTTTTAGCTGTGTTCTAGAATCACAACTTACAACGGACATTCTAAAGCCTCTAGCACCAACCCAGAGCCGGCCAGCCCGAGTTCGTGTCTCATTATACAACCACAATCTGGCACTCACTATAAATAGGGGAAAATAAAGAGGATGTCCCAGATTAGCATAATTAGAGGTTATCTGTTTAAGTTGCGATGGAGCACAATTCATCAGATCTTTTTAAGCTGACCTAACCTATTCTAATCTGAATGTGACATTAACTTCGATCAATTGTTCATTTTTTTTTTGATCTGTTCTTTTTCTGCAACCTACTAAAACGCAACATTCAGCGGTCGTATTAGACAGTAGAGTAACATGAAAATGTAGAATAGTTTAGATTCTCTGCTTCAGTAGGAAGTCGGTGGATCACTCATCCAGTGATCTGAATATGAGATCCAATCAGTATAGCATTAAAGGGTGTCATGTGCTTAGGCATGCTCTTCAGCAATTTGATAGCTAAAGGATTGATGTGCACTTCCAAGCTATAAGTAGAGTATGGTGTCTTTCAGACATAGATGTATAAATTATCTTTAAACTACAATATTTACTACAAATGCATAGTTTATTTATTTATTTATTTATTTTTGTAACAAATATTAGCTCATTAACCCCAAACCACGGGCTATTAATTAAAAATATGCGAGGCACGTAATTTCAATCGCTTGAATTACAGAAAATGAATTCTGCACACACGTTCATTTATTTATCTATCTAATTTTAAAGCAATACAAATGAAATACATAAAAACGCATTTGAGCGTTAAAATGCAAATTACAAATATCAGAGAACACGTACATTTTGCACCCAAGTGCACTCAAACCAGTTCAGGCACGGACCCCAACACCGAAGTCACGGAACCACAGAGGCTACGGCATGCAAAACTCACACACACACACTCGAGTTTGCCCGAAGAAAATCAAATACTGAAATGGGCAACAAAAACTAACAAATTTGCGTAAAATATTTTGTATATTTAACTTGCACTTTGCGCGTCGAGGCCTGAACAAACTTGTCGGTAGGTGGTTGGACTTACATGGATGTCGTCGAGTGTCTTGTGTGGCAAATAAACATGAAATTGCTGGAAAATGCTTACGACGAGGCGTTTGAATGTCCTTTTCATGCGTGAGTGTGAGTGTGAGTTTTTATTGGATGGGTGAGAACAATGCTGCAGACGTTGCACATTTCGTTATCAGCAGTTGCTGAATATTAGAGCGTGGTACTGTGGCATAATGGTTTGAGGCGTGGTACTTGGGTGTCACTTTGAATGACAGTTGCCAAGTCAAGTGTTGTCACACACTCACATAATCAAACACAACAATGTCTGCTATTTGCATATGTATGCGTATTTGTTTAACATTCAAGTGTGTATAGGCGAGTGTGCGTGTGTGTGAGGTCCTTTTGTGCGCGTCGTCGTCATTGTCAGAAGGTGTTTTCGAATTCCCTGAAGTTATTGTTGCGCGCATAAATGCAACAATGTGCATTATACACATTATTGTTTCGCTTGCTGTTATCCTTGTTGTCGTTGTCCTTGCAGCCATTATTATTACACCACACTCGTCACACACACAACCATGCTATAAAATGCAAACAGAGACTAGTGAACCAGAGCAGATTTTGCTGTAGGTGCTAAAATTTTATCACACACACGCTGTCATTGCAGCTGATAACCATTGAATGCTTGCCGCAACACAGACAAACTTCATATCAATATTTTTCAGTTTTCACAGCACCCTGTATAAAGCCTCTTTCTTAATGCGGCTCGTCATAGCGTATTTAATTTAAATGCAAACATTTCGCTTCGTCTGTTTCGTGTTGCGCTTCTCGGTCTCTGTTGCAATGGACTTCAGCGACGTCGTCATCATCGTCAAAGTCGCCGTCACCAACAGCAACAGCTATTTTGAATAGCATTACGTATGCATGAGTTCCTAAATAATGTTGATTTAACATTATCACCCATTCGTGGTATACTACGAAATTCCTATCGAAATAGGCTTTGATAGGAGGAGGTCACTTTGTTGAGTAATTTGAAGACTTAGGCTTGGTGTGAGCTTTCTAGTACAATTCAGAAATTTCAAGTATTTCGGTGCATAGATTAGGCAGATTGTGAACTGATAAACTGATATTTGGTCCTATATAAATAATATATATATATAATAACATTAACAGTAAAAAATGCCTATCAAATTAGTTGTATATTGATACATATGCTTTCATAGTGCACTGAAGCCCCTTTTCAACTATTTGAGACCAAGAAGTCAAAGATATGCTGAGTAACGGTCTCAAATTTCATATACGAGGTGTGTTCAAAATCTAAGTTGACTTTTTCTCTGTTCTCTTTTGTCCCCTTCAACCTGATATGCACTTTTGGGTATGACCTTTAGGGCTTCTAACGTTGCGATCTTTATTTCATCAGTTATAGAAAACCTCCGTCCCTTCTAGGTTCTTCTTAATTTTGTAAACACGAATAAGTCACAGGGTGCAAATCCAGTAAATACGACGGTTAGGCATAGATTGTTGATCCATATTTTTAGATTTAAAAATAAACACAACACTATGAATGCAAAATGACTGTCATTGACAACATATGTTAGGAACATGTATACCAACATAATAAAATAAAATAAAACATTTCAAAATAAACCATAGTCCGAGAGAAATAAAAAGTCACCTTATTTTTTGAACACACCTCGTAGTCTAAAATCTTAAAAAAACAACAAGGCGAGTATTTACCATTGATTGATGACAAAGCTTGGACAAGTGATTTCCGTCTGCCTTTGCAAAAATTGATAAAATATACATCTGTACCGTATAGTTATTATATTATTAAACAATTAACAATGAATAAATAATATTATGAAGTAATGTGTGTCATGTGAGGTCCACTGCTCTCACCCTTTTTAGCCTTCGTTACCGAGTTAGTTCTTCTTCTGTATTCACACCATCGTTCGAATGATGGCAAAGTTTGGTCTGGTATTTTCTGCTCAAATTGGTTATTTCCTCATCTACTGTCGTAATTCGTAGGTCTTAATTAAGGTTCATGTTGGTTATATGACATTGGACTTTTGTGATGGTGCGAATAATTTTAGATTTTTGCCACGGGCTTATCTTTATATTTGATTTTTTTGCAACTCCCCATATTTCGGCTCCATATGTCCAAATTGGTTTAATAATAGTCTTATAGATTAAGAGCTTGTTGGTCACGCTTTTTTTTTTTGTATATGGTGTTTCCAGTTTAGTTTACTCTCAATATATAATTCTAAGTACTTGACTTCATTTTGAATAGTTACGTGAATCTAGTCTTAGTAGTGTATATGATTTGTATATTTATTTTAATATGCCACTTACTAAACCAATCAAGTGTCCTTTTTAAGCCTGCTGGCAACTTGGATTTGGCTTATAATTCTTTTGAAACGCACTGATTGTTCGCAGAAGGGTTTAAAATTCAGGGCAATACCCTTCCCATATCATGAAAGACAGCGAATCATATTCAATTTCTTTAGTTGGCTTTACACATACAAATTTATGATATTTGAACCACCTGTCAAAAATCGCTTCATTTCACTCATAGAGTGGCATAGCCTTCCACATATGCCTGTATAGCACTTATTTTTCAAGGGAAATGAAGACTTCGATAGACATCATTCGTCATAAATGGTTTTGGTCTGTGGCGCATCGCAGGTATTTTAAAATACAGCGAATCTTTTTTTTTAAATATCACGTACTTTGGCGTTTTAGTACTGGTCAATTTCAAAACAACCAGTGTAGCCAAGTCTAACAAAGCATCTGTGAGTTAAGCCACGTCAATATTAAATGATTAGCAAAAGAGTCCTTAAGTATATTAGTCCTAGTACAACTCCTATGGCAGCTTGAAATAAACTATAATCTATCCATCAACCAATAGTAGTTTTAGGAAGCCTTTTCAAACTTTACTTTGATATCAGGAGTTTTAAATTTAATATAGTTAAGTGATGATGAAACTAAACCACAAAACCTCCCTTTTAAATAAAAAATGTTCCATACTTTGGTCAATTCACACTGCGATTACTTTTCACCTGTCGCCTGCTACCTTTCATTATATACCAGCACAAATATGCTTGAATTACCCTTTTCGTTATTATCATAAAGGAAAAATCAAATATTAGAACACATTAACACATCCTTTCACACAAAAAAGCACAAAGGTAGAACAATGGGCGCTAATGTGCTGCAATTAATAAATAAATGAATGGAACTGAGGTGGCTCTCAATAAAAAATTAGAACGCCTACGTCTAATAATTTCTGCTTGTTCATGAACAATGGTGGGTATGCATGTCCTGTGCCGAATGCCGATAAACATCAACAAAATACAAAATAGAAAGAAATAAAGGAAAAAAAAGGGAAAAATGTGAAAGGATTTACACCAAAATAAAAACGTTAACGGAAACATAAATGAAAATGAGTCAAGACGAATCCGGTCGTTAATGGTTGGCACATCGATCATGTCATTTCACATGTGCACCCACATATGAGAAAGTTTTGAAAAGTATGTAGAGAAAATGGTTTGGGGTTGTTTGAAATTTTAAAGGTCACATGGCTCTCATGGCATCTCTGTGTTGGTTTAAATCAATGTTATGCATTGTGTTAGATTAATGCGTAAGGCCGATTGTTCTCTTCGATATTCAATTAACCGTAGAATATACAATCTAGAGGATACGAACTTCGAGAAACATAAAAGGCGTCTATTAATTTGAACTTGTTATTGAAATGAAAACCAAAGTGTCCTGAAATGGAATATGGAAATATGGTTGCGTTATTACGCTTCATTCTGTTTATAAATCTACGTATGCGAAGCGATAAGAAAAGTGCCGAATTTCATGTTTTTTAATGAACCTCACAAATACTAATTTCGAACTTCGACCATGTTACATAAGAAAACCTTTCAATATTTTCCTTTTTTACTTGAGCAATTGCACAATCAAATTGTTGTTGATTTCGATAAAACTTGCATAATTGTTACATTACTCACAGACGTGTGTGTTATTATCACATTGGCACTAATTTCGACAGACGACAGACCCACAAAAAAACACTGTTCTTATCGCTCCAGTTAAAAGTCCAACAAACATATAAATACCGACATGACATTCCATTAGCACACAATTTATCAAAGTCCATGAGTTATTTCCGGTCTTGCGTAACGCCTTTGCCGCTGACCAGGGAGTGTGGCTGTTTGCCCCAAAAAAGCGTATACTTCACTATCCACGGCGAAGTACCTGTTCGCTTGTTGCTGATCTTATCTGTTGCACATGTTCCGGAGAGAGGCTACCCCTGCCTGCATTTGGTGTTATTTCTTGCCTGCGCTGCCATGACGTAATGCGGGCAATTACTCAAAAAGTGTGCGCAAGACGTTGACATTAATGAGCGATTTTTAGTATTTTCGGCATTTTATTTCGTAAATTTTCATTATTTTTCAATTCAACGCCTTTTGTTGCGCCTCGGCGCACAAAATGCATGCGAGTTGCGTTTTGCTGATCTCAGTTGTTTGATAATATGGAAATGTGTTTTTCTTCTTTATCTCTGTGTTTGTGTGCACTTGCGCTTTTTAGTATGCTAATTTCCACACCTTTTTTCATAGCGGCCGCGTACCCCTCAGCAAAGCCATTGTATTATCAACGCCTCGATTTTTATGGCGCTATGTTAATTTACTCCCCGGCTGTAATTAAGTGTTCAGAATTTTAAGGCCCTTCGCTGGCTCACTTATGCGTTCAAAGAGCCGTGAAAGTGTACAAAGTGTCGACATGACAGCTCAATTTGCATCTCTCTTTTATGCAAGGTTGTAATTCAATGTTACAAAATATTTTACTGTTCTTTTAATAGTTCTTGGTGCGATTTTTATGTATTTCTTTCAATTAATGTCACTAATCCTTAGGCAAATACAGGTGTTGGCCTGAATTTGATTAGTGCCAAACCCTAAAGTAAATTAACTTTTGGACTTTGATATTCTTATTTTTTTACGATTTTTTAATTTATGCAAAGTATTTCCTCACTGGATGTCCATAAAAAAATAGTACGTTACACAATTTTACGATCAGAAGCTAGTAAGCCTAAAAATAATTACTACAGTAAATTACTCAATTGGTGGGGAGTTTTGGGCAACTCCTAACTTCCTAATGGAATTAAATTTTGATTTTATGTGACACTGCAGAAAGTATACGAGTTAAAGCAAATGTTTGGCATATAAAACGAAGTTACGAGTAAGCACAGGGTCTCGGATTGAAAGCGATGGCGCGCGGTCAACTTAGAACATCATCAAACTTAGACGTCAATTTGTAAATGAAAATAATTTTGTAGGCATCCTCTTTTTAGAGTTCCAAACATTTGAGTGAAAATATATAGGATCACTCGTGTGTCTTAAAATTAGAGCCGAATCTACTGCACCGATTAAGTTGTGTGTTATATCAAATGGAAGTACTTGTTGCAAAGGTATCAAATTCTCTCTCTTTTTAATTTAGTTTTTAGTTCAGTTTGCTATTAAAGCGTGTTTTTTAGCGTATGTAAACTATACATTATTTCGTTATTATGTTCACTCTATAATTATAATATATATAAAAATATAAATAAGTACATATTTTAGTTATCACAAATAAATTTCGATAGACTTTAAGAAAACGTGGCAATATATTCAACGTACGGAACGCTCTCCATGCTAGGATAACTCCCACTTGTCTGGAATTTTTTTTTCAATGGACTAAATTTAAAAAGCTTGCATATATTGTATGTACACTTAGGCTTAAATCTGATTTTTATAATTTTTAATAATTTTTTATATTTTTTAATTGTTCGAGCAAAAAATATGAGTATCTGCGTATCACTAAAACCAAGTGTGAACATTTGTTCAAGTAATTTTTATATGTCTATTCAACCATTAAAGCCCTTTAAAAAAATACGCGTATCTACCGACGCCAAAAAAACATAATCACACTATTTATTGCCATGATACAACATTAATTTTTGGACAAAGACTAACTAATCATTAGCATCCCTCATTGCAACATCTGTTCCATTTGAATATACCTTTGCAACGTGGCCTGCAACAACGGACTGCGGCAAACGAGCATGGACAGGACCAGCAGCAGTTGGCGGCAGCGGTTAAAGGTTAAAAGTGTCGAACGAAAAGTGCGAGTAGTAGTTCACAATTGGCACCCTGGCACAGCACCGCAGGGGGTTAAATGTGAAACTACACGCCGGCAGTTCTAGTGTACGAAGTTGTTTCAAAAAACATTATTGATAAAATTAACTAAAACTCAGAATGAGTTAGAAGAAGAAAAGGCGCAACGTCATAGTTGGCAGAGTTGGTCGTCTGTTGCTGTTGGGTCCCTGCCACTTGCCTTTTGGCTGATTAGTGGCTTGGGGTTGTTAGCTACATGCGGTGACGTCTTTATGAAAAATTTTCACTGAATGTGAACACGAAACACGAACAAGAAGGTGGAATGTAAGTAGACCGATAGAGAGAGAGAGAGGGAGACAAAAAAAAACAGAAGAAAAGAACACACACACATTTTAAATGGAAATGTTGCACGTGCAATATTTGCATGATGCTGCCACTGTTGCTGCTACGAATATTTTCACTAAGCGCATTAACTCGATTTTGGCAGCTTGGATCGGGGCGAGTGCGACGTATATGCCAATACGGCATTGAGGTATTGTAATAAGCTGCATACTTCTACTGGTAAATATTGCTTGCATATGTGTAACAATTAAGCATTTGTTGATTTTCTGCAAAGTCAGCGTTGAACTGTTTTTTATGAGGCGTCCCGTCCCCTCTATATACACATGGCAACCCTCCGCTTGAACATTATCAGCAACACCGAACAAGTGCAAAATCACTGTTTCATCGGATTAATTATGATTATGAGACCGAATTTTGTGTCCGGATCCGGGTCCGAGAGCGATTTTGAACTGGTGCTTTGTCTCGTCCTGCACTTGACTCCAGTATGCGCTCAACGACTTTGGGTTGGCCATAAAGTATATGGGTAAAATATTTGCTTTGTTCTGTTTGCGTTCATATTTATTTAGAAACATTTCCTTTATTTTTATTTATTTATTTCTTTTTTTATGCCGTCTCGTCTGCATTGTCGGTAAATGTTTTTGGTAAATTAGACTTTGTCAGGCTTAGCCTCAGACACTGAAATGGTTTTTACTCATTTTCGAGCTGCTTGGCACGATTTTTTGCATACTTCTGTTGTTGGGTGGAGTATTCGTTTTGTGATATGTAGAAAAATATTCCTTTAAGCTGCTTAAGTGCATATGTTTTGATTTTTCTTGGTGCCGAAATTTACAGGTTATGAACTTATTTGGCAATTGAGTTATGATGAGTTGAAATGAGTGATAAAACAAAAATTTCAATAGAAAAATGAAAAAAAAAACCCAATAACGAATATAAACATCGGCTTTATTAAATATGCATATATAATGTTTAACGTACACTCTCTTCTTTGAACCTTTGGCTGCAATGCGGATGCAAATTTCAGCTGCACTAGGCAAGCACATGCATTTTTTGTTGGCATGAATTCAACTCCATATAAAACATTGCACATTTTCCTGCTACAAAAGATCACTATGTGTCAAAGTGCCTTTAGTGACTATTAATTTTTCCCTAGAGCAATGCACAACCTACTGAAAACATTTTAATTATCCACCCAAAATAAATGCAACCTAATGAACTTTATGTTGTTGCCTTATATGTAATTAGCTATAATTTTAATTAACTCATTCAAAACTCATATTGCTCCTTTGTGACCTAACAAAGCGCCGGCAATTTGATTGCCTTCATGACAGAGGCACACAGCCGCCTGATTTGACTTAAGCAACTGAATAACAACAACAACAACAACAGCAAGAACAACTAAAAAGCCACATTAAAAGGTGTCAATTCTAATGACCTCATTGATTAGCCTGCCCCGAGGGAGCAAATAAACTAGCCAGACAAATGTCAACGCTATGCATTTCGTTTTAATAATGACATTTTATGTGTTCTCGACTGTGGTTGTCAATAGTAATAATAACGAATGGGCGGACCGCAGCGGACCAGACCGGGCAGCTGCTGAGTTCCGTGTCCTAACGTATCCTTACAACTGAGGCGTGCACCTGTGCGTAACCTTTTCTGACCAAAACAAAATTTTGAGCACAAACTATAAAAACTAATTTCCCGAAACAAAAAAAAAACTTTTTCTTTCCAAATGTCACTTTTGTGGCATTTAATTTCGTTTTGGTGTTCAGTCGTCGCCGACAAATGTTGACAGACGAGTGTGGAAATCCGCTTTGGGTTCGCGATCGACTGTGAAAAAGTCAAGTGTTACAGTTTTTGATTAGTTTTTGAAATAATTTTCCAATTCACGTCAGTCCTGCTCAGTGTGAGTGTGTCTATACGTGTTGTCATTAGCGCTTGTATATGTGTGCACTTTCGGTTTTGAGTGTCCTTTGGGTGCAATTAGCTTCATTGCTGTGTTCTGACGCACTTTGAAAACACATGTTTTTATGGCAAAAGCAACTTTTTATTATGTTTTTTTTAAGTTCTCGGTTTTTGGCGTTTTAATGACTGACCAGTAGCTCCGTGGTAAATGGCGTCAACGTCACAAAGTTGCTAGGCAATTTGTGGCTTTGAGTCGCTATGCGAGTTTGGCATGTGCCAAAAAGTTCAAATGCAGCTGAAAGGTTTAAGCGGAGACTAGTTGGACAGAAATATTTAATAGTTCCATTTGCTCAAATTTTACTTCTAATTACATAACTTTGCACTGAAGAATATTGAATGTTATAAAATAAAAGTATATATTGTAATTGAGTATTTAAGTTTAGTAGCATTGTAATATTTGTTTAGTTATAGTTCTGCTAATTATTATGTCACCCTAGAATAGTTATCTGCTTAAATTTTACTGCTGACCTAGCTGTTTTCTTAGCACTTCAGCGATAAAAGGTTGAATGGCATTTTGAACGTTATTTCTTGTGTAAGTTTATCGCTGGTGTAGGCCTGTGTACTCTTTGTGGCCGTATGTTGTCGTTGACGTGTTGACTATTCATTGTGTTCTTTCTAATATATTTTTCAATATACATGTATAAAACATATTATAACATGTATTATCTCCACTATATCCTTTTATAACTTTGTAATTTTTAAATGCTTTTATTTCACTAAGCCCTGCTTGGGTCAAATTTTGTAAATGAAATTTTTCCTACTTACTGTTGATCGATTAATCTGAAATTTGGTACACAACTTTGATTCTGATGATAGCATAATAATATGTCAACTTTGTCCAAATGACCTCATCAGGATCATCAGAATAAGGTAATGAAAAATGTACATTAGCTTCACTTAGATTTTTCTCTTCTTTTTTTAAATTAATTTCGACAGATTTTATTAGCGCCTATAGTTTTTTGTTTAAACTAATTTCGACCAATGTAAACTAGATCCATCCAGTTTTTTTTTTCTTGAAGATAATTTCCAAATTTTCTTTTATTAATTTCTGCTCAATAATGTAGATTGATGCGTATAATGGTGTGATGGCCGGTACCTGGCATCTATCAAATAATTTTGTAGCTTTTAATATATTATCTGCATCATTATTATGTGTCTTTTATACAATATTTATTACAATAAAAACGTTTAACTTAAAATTTTTTTTTCAATTATTTTTTTTTTCTTTCTGCTTTCCATTTCATATATGGTTAATACTCCTGACCCTTGACACCAATGATCGCTCTTCTAATCCATACACACACTTTTTGGATACGAGTAATTTCAGTCCTTTTTTCACATGTACAATCTTCTATTCTCGACGTTGCCATCATACGCCAACCTTATGATTAATGAGTGAATTATGCGCGAATAAACAGCAAAACAAGTTCTCTTATGTTTTTTTTAAAATTTTTTTTATTTGTATAATGAATGCGAAAAAATCAACAAAAATATCCTTTGTCTGGTGTTTGGTAACATGCCGGCAGCAAACTTCAACAACAAACGAAACGAAACGTAACAGTAGCAAAAATACACTGTGAGTAGGAGCAGTCAGAAGACTCAAAGGCAAACTCAGACTATGGAAGCGGAAAGAAAAACCGGCGAAAAAATAAAATAGAAGCAAAGTTCAAATGATTATGCAGAAAATGTATACATTTTTTATATTGTATTTTCACGAATACGCTGAACTAACAAAAATTTCTGCCCGACGTTTGGCAGAAGAGTCAGCGGATTCGAACAAAAGTCGTTGGCGTATACGCAATCAGAAAAGCGCGAGTCGAGCGCCAAGTAGCGCTGCAAAGTCATAAATCTTGTTTAGCTGCCGGTGTCGAGCGCAAGTATTGAGTTGTTTGCTAGCCAGGTTACTATAGTAGCCTTCAGTTAAGACCAGTTTGAAAAAATAAATAAATAAAAAAACAATGAAGTTAAAATAATGGCAAAGAAATGTATGCAAACAGCTGTCATTCTGCTAAAGGCGACACTCGAGTCGACTCGACTCCACTCATATTTTATTTATTTTGCATGTCTCCTTTTTCATAATTCACAAATTCACATTTTAAACAATTTTCTCTGGTTCATGTTAATTTCTACATTTTTTCCACTTTTGTTGTTGTATTTTAATGAATTTGTTGTTAATATGTGATATTTTCAGGGTCCACTGCTTCTCGTTTTATTATATTTTTTTTTTGTATCTCTGCTGCTGACATACCGAAAGGAATTTGTGCAAGTCACAAATTATTCGCACACAAAAAGGACTTGCATGAACATTTTCGCTTGGTTGCTAATTAAAAATCGTCTATTTGTATATTTGTTGGGTGCCTTTTCTATCAAAAAAAAAGTTCTCTTATTTGCCGATTTTTGTATGTTCTGTTGTTGAGTTTTTGGATTTGTTTTTTATTTTTAATTTGAATTTTTTTTTTTCCAGAAGACGCTCACAATCTGCAAGTAAGGATGTTGTTTGGTAATTTATAACTGTATTCTATTTGATATTCGAATGTTAACGACAAAGTGAGGCTATTACCTCGTTTAGATAACAGCTTAAACTGATTTAACTTAGAACGATTTGAGTTAGAACGCTTATGTAAACACTTTGTTTAACGATTCACACTTTTAAAACCCGTCACTATTCAGATCGCTTTTTGACTCAATTGGCCAAATGCTTATTTATTTAATGATTGATAACCTTAACCACTAATACCAGCATGGGGTAGACCAGTCCAAACACACAGCAATGTCTCTCGTGTTAGCTCCAGCAATCTGCAATAATTTGCTCTGCAAGGGTCTAATGCTTAATGAACAAAGGCTTCAGCTTCATGGCATATATAACCATACTCGAGATTCAGTTGGTTTATAATATAAACTTTATATACTAATAGATATTACCGGCTCATTTAAGGGCTGAACTAGAACTCATCAGACTTCCCCAGGCTTGGCTAATTAAATGTTATGTAATGCATTTTTGGGAAAGTAATATATTTTGGAACTAAAAGATTATTTTTGTCATTATATAAAATTTTTTTAAAATACTTCTTCGTTACAATCAGTGGCCTGTTAAACCGTTTGTAGGTTCTCAAAAGTCAAGCCCATTTTGAATCCCCCACGTAAATATTTGACCCCTTGTAATAACGCGTGGTAAAAGTTCTTTTCACAAAACAACAACACACAAAAATAATGTATAGGGTTTTTTCTCGCTGATACTTTTCGTTCTAAACTAATGAAATAGCCGTTAACAAAATCTCGCAAAAAATTAAGGCTTTTTTGACTATTCTTATTTCTTTTTTGTAGCTACTATCAGTCATCTAGGCGATGACACATGAATTTAAATTATTTAAAGTATAATTTATAGTTATAGAGTAAAATTTCTCTTTGTTAAATTTTACCTTTTTAAACTGCTTCATCATTCCGCTGGATATATTTTTCAAAGTACAGATTATGAAAATTAGTTGCTATGATTGATTTCTAATAATTTACAGAACTGCGTAAGCAACTTAAAATTAAATTTCGCACCACCCTTAAGCATCGCTTCAATTTAGCGAACAAATGTTTATAAATTGCACCAGACCCGCACAGACTGTGGCAAATTTTTTAAATCGCCTCATAATCTTCCTTCGCAAAGGAAAGTAAAAAAATATGCATGTTGTATATTGTGCGCACTATTTTACACATGCCTCCAATTGAAGAATCCTGTTGAAAAGTTCATTTCCGGCGGCAGGAGCAACTCGAGAAAAATACGAAAAATATGCAAATCATATTTTGCAAAGTCACGAACTTGGCAAACAATTTGCTGATTACGCTTTGTATGCAAAAATTTATTAAACCAGGCAGAATCAGAAGAGAGAATGAGTGAACGTTGTCATTTTCACAGGCGCACTGATAAAATGATTGATTACCGGCGGCGACGGCCGTAGCGATAGCGATGGCGTTGACGACGATGCCGACAACTTGAAAATGGCAAACATTTTGCAATCAAATTAACTCTTTGAGAGAGAGAGAGCGAAAAAAAAAAAATTTTATCAAAACAGTAAATTGCCAAAACCATTAAAATTATTAAAATCATGCCAACGCACACCCAAGGTATGGCAAGCAGAACGGGGCGTGTCTTTCAAATACTCGCGATGATATGCAAATTTTATTGTACTTTTCAGTTTTGAGTTGACTGAGTTGACGCGAAATTTGAATCTTTTCGCACAATCGATGTGCAATGATTTGTTTGAATGATTGTCTCCACCGGCTCTGTTGAATGACGTTCACTTATAATTTAAAATAGTTGCGCTCACAGCTAGTGAGGGTTGAACCGTTGAAAGCGTTGTCATTTTGCTATAAGCCGTCGAAGTCCTTTTTATCCGGCCCAGAAGCTATCACGTCGGAGCATTTCATTTACTCGATTGACTCTGTCACGTTGGCTGCTTTTGCAACAAGCTGTTGTCCATTAATCTTGCGCGGTATTTTTGCATTTCAGTAATCGTGTTCTGCGAGTGGTATGGCAAGTATATGTAAGAAATTACTGTATTTCACCAAGTAGACAAGCTTCATCAACCAGCTACATCAGCTCGTTGTCATTGGGTTTGTGTCACAGGTTGACGTTTCATTAACTTTAAAGTTTTTGGTCATTTCTATTTGTTCATCTTTGTTCTTTGCACTTTGACAATTTTTTGTTTTATATATATAAATTAGAGTAGCCCTCCAGACATTGTTCTACCCTTTCCGATGTTAGCAAAGAAAATAAAAATTCAATAAAGGTACAAAAAGTCAAGTATTTCAAAAAGGTGTTGCATTTCAAGAAAATTGCTGTATTTGAAGCTATGAGAATGAGAACTTCATCACCTTTGAATTTTCCTTTGAGCATCGTCGCATGAACCACAGTGATCATCACATTTCGTTGCATCGAAGAAAAAAAAAACCTTGTTTAGTGAACAACGAATATTTTGCACTAAACTTTGGATTTGAGTTAAACTTTTTTTTATAATTTTTCTTTGACAGACTTTCGATTTCGAATTTGACATACTTTTCAACGGCAAACTGATGATGTAATATTTGAAAGAAAATTTAATGGAATTTCCCGACTTTCAAGGGTTTTTTTTCTATAATTTAAGAGTTATTATATGATGTTCCGGGTAGAGACGAATCCAACAAATCAGGGATCATTAAAATCGGTCCAGCCCTTTTTGAGTTATAAATGGTGTAACTAACCCGACTTTGACTTAGGGCATTTATTAACAAAAATTATTTTTTATTTCAAAAATCGATCGAATTGATTTAATTCAAATTGGAACAGTTTGTTTATCCTATAAACTGGACTTAAGTCTATTGAAAGTCAGATCTTTCTAATGTTGTCTATTTTCTGTCTTGGTATACTTCACATACTCTTATTAATGATCTACTTCGATCTATGAGTTTCTCACTTCCTTTGTTTCCTTGACTTCTTATATAATTTGATAAATCTCAATAGTTTCATCAGTTTTTATTTTACATGGTTGCTCACTCAATCGATAGCGTCCTAATTGAATGTATCCGTATTGTAAATGAACTTGATGTTCTATTTGTTTCCAAACAAAGACACATGTTTACGATCGTTAATAAGCCTAAGAGAGTTCTTTGTAAAATATTTCTGCAGTAAGTGTCAGTACAATATCAGTGAAATATATGACTCTAGACTTGGACTTCATTCAACAACTTACTTTACTTTTAGTTGCGTCTATCAATCTACTCTATCAAGTAATTTTTTACCAACAACATTTACATTTAAGTTTTAAAAAAGCCCTTTCTCCACCTTTCTTATCTGAGTTTCTAATTCCTAATCTGTAAAGTATGTGACATATATTAATTTTTTCACCAACCCCACTTCTATTATCACATTGCTGTGAGTTAAGACACAATTGTTCTGAGGGCATATAGTTTCCTGCAACGGTCCCAGTTACTTTAAGTTTATCCTGTTAATTTCTAAAGAAAGTTGGTCTAATTTTCACTTTCCCCTATTTTTACAATTATACTGTTGTATAAATTCCATCCATAAATTCGATAGTTACTATGTTGTGTCAATGGTATTAAGTGATTAAATAAAGGCCTTTTAAAGCGAAATATCACTCAATATTCATAAAGCCGACTAAACACAACAAAGTATAAGAAAAGTCTTTAATTGTGTTATAAATTATCAAAAATTAAAATCTTTACCTCTTTGGGCTTTGAATCTTTTTTTTGAATTCCATCTGTCTTGTCGAACACTTGCGCTGAACTTGTTTTGAAACCAAATATAACTTCGCCGACATTCCGAATCACAACTGACGTGACAAGTAAACTAATGCAAAGATTTGGATTTATTTGTTTCTTCCCCCAAAATCGTGGTTTTTATGACAATGCCGTGCAACAAAATTGAATTTTATGCATTTCTGTGTATTTATGAATTTAACTTTTCATGTGTTTCGTGTTGTGGCAAAAGAAGTTGTAAAAAGTTTTACGCGCATTTTTGGGTTTTCGTTGAAAGTAGACAAAGCAGAAGACCAACCAGTGACTGACAATAGAATTGATTTCAATTTCATATCGAACGCGACAGCAAATGGGATGATGCACAGTGGAACCAAGTGCGTGAATACTGAGCGCACATAAATTGTATATGTGCTCTCCAATTTATTAGAAATGATTAACCAAGTAAAATAACAGAAAAGCTTGTTAGTTTCCCTTCTGCTTATTAGTTTTCTTCTTAACTGCAGTACACTGTGCTTCATTGCCATTAAAATTACGAGACAAACGTTTTCAATTCACTTCAAAGTTGCTCTACTCTTACATCAATGGCATTAGCCACAAAAAATAACGACTCGCATTTAACTGCTAAGCAAACAATCGTAAGAAGTATAATTTTTTAAGACCTTTCCTGACTACGACCAATACCAAGCATAACGGTCGAGAAATTAATTTCGCTAACAATGCGCCTTCGGTGTACTTAAAAGCTCAATGACGCATTTAACCATTAAAATCAATCAACGAAATTTATCGCACAACATTGTAGCCAATTTTATTGTAGTGTAGCCGTAAAAACCTTCAAATGAGCACGAACTCAAATCGACTTATGACTATCGGCCGTTTTTGTTTTGTTCTGGAAGATGATGAACCCCTAAAAAAAAAGTCAATTGCGAATTATGTCAAACATAAATTCCCAACCGAAGTATAAAAAGTATTCTAAATTGATGGCTCTGAATTACTTAAACCCGAGCTGTCTCTTGTGTTCAGCTGGAACGTGTTTGACTTGGTTCCAGTTTTGAATGCAGCCGATACCGCTGAATTGTCATAGCTTAAATTTTAGTTTGTGTGATGAAGGAGAAGTCCAGTTGAAATGTGGATGATGATGGCCTGTTGAAGTGCGTATTGAAATCAATTAAGCGTGAATTTGTTAATTGATTTTGTGACTATTAACTACTAGGCAACAAAGCGTTTTCCGACTTCATCTTAAAGCAGTAGCTAAATCAGGTGCTATACTTGAAGATATTACCGGACACAAAGCACAACCCCAAAGCTTTTTTGAAATTATTCCCACAGTTTCTGTTTTTTACTTCAATCTCTCTATGGTATATAAATTATATATATTTCATTTTTCTGAAACTTCTCACAATTTGAAAGCAGTGTTAGTATTGCATTATATTTGGCTGTATTTCTTCAAAATTTTTATAAACCCTACTCCTGACTAGGACTTTCGCTTTTCTTTTGAAAACTATATGTCGACCCTATTATATAATTATAGTTATTCATTTGAGATGCATTTTTCAAATTTAATCTACATAAGTCCAATGTTTGGATTTGCGCCTTTTTTTATGGTCATTGCAAAAGTCAAAGGAATAGGAAATTGTAAGCGCTTCAGATGAATTGATACATCTGAAGTGCCATTCGATTGCGTGACAGCAATGCATTCTCTTCTCTGAATTTTCCATTCAATATTGTCGTTTTTATTTATTTACCATAATTTGTTTGATCACCATACGCGTGTGTGTCATTGTACAATTTGGGAGAAGATTATTTATTATAGGCCATCATGTTTGATCGCACAACTCATAATAACTGTTACTTTCATTACTACATAATCAAAGGGACACAAACACACAAAAAAAAAGGTTAATAAGTAAATTAGGGTCATTGATACTCGTAGTTAGAACAAACTATGAATAATTCAAAAACCGGAAATATGTAGAAGTTCATACTTCCATTATTTGCTATAATATTTCAAGATTTGAACTCTGAATTTCTGTGACGATCAATCAATAAATGAATCAAATATTTTTGTAGTTTCACTTTGATGTACATTTTACAAATACACATGATTTAAACAAGTTTTGAATATTTTTAAAATCTTTTTTAATTGTTTGAGTCTCTGGACTCCCCTATATTTTTTTTATAAATCAGCGATTGAAATTCAAGCACAATCGTAAAATTATTGAATTGTAGTATGTCGTTCTACCCTCAGTAACCACATGCGTTAATGTAATTGCGTCAATACTCAAGCGTGTGTCATGCGAAGCATGTGTGTTCAATTTTATTCTAGTTGTGTATTAGACAACTTTTAACTGTATATGATTCACGTCTGCAAATGAAAACCTGTCGAATGGTAAATTTTTTGTCGTTGTATAGTTTAGGCGTAAAGTGTCGGTAAAGAGAATGTCTTGGCCTGTGTATATATAGATACCTCCCTTTAACCACCGTATAAATGACTAAAGTTGTGTTTAAGAGATTGTGCCTTCTATTTTGCTATCATTGCTGAGATCAACTCAGACTATTATTATAAATGTTCCATTTAAAGCCTCAAAATCTTTCTGACATAAACTTTGGTGGGTTTGAGCAGCAATTCAAAGCTTTTGTCCATCAAACCGAGACTCGCAAAGCATGAGGTTTTTCTCGTATTGTTTACTGTAAACATAAAATGCAGCGAAGATAAAAGATAAGAAATGAAACGAAATGAAACCAAAGCCGTACAAAGGACTAAGTAGCACATAACCATAGGATTAAGCGGTAGCGATGCGAGTGCGTCATAAAAGTGTGCACAATTAAACGCAAGTTAATGGCCAACGAAAGCGGCAACTGGACGCAGATACGAAAAAAGGATAACACGGCAGCCAGCAACGTAACGCAATGCAAAAGCTACGCAGACGTAAGTTTAACGATGCCATTACGTGTAAATTACGCTGATGAGGTGATGCCAATGTGATATTCTCTACTCAAAGTGACTGACTTACTGACTGACGTACGGCCTGAGTGAGTGGTGAACAATTAAAACCGAAAAGCACCGTATAATGCCAAAATCTAATCAGAAGAACGAACTCGTCGAAATCGTCTCTAACTTAACCGACGTAACGTGGCATGTGTGCGCCCTAAATTATGCTGCACAAATCGAATTTATGGTACACAAACATACACACACACAATTATACCGGAGGTGTATTTTTGCCAATGAAGTGTTCCAGAACTTTTAGCAAGTCGCAGTGGGCAAAAGGAATAGGAATAAAACCGAAAAACAATAAAAGTTGTTGTGTCTTGACGGAATGTTTGCTGATTTCGTCGTCGTCGTCGACGTCGTCGTCATTCGTCGTGTGCAAATAAAATTAAGCTAAAAGTCGCTTAGCCAAAATCACCTTCGGTCGATCCGGGCATTTTTAATGTCTATTTCAGACACCATTACAGACACCGCCGACGACGATGACGAGAACGGCAACGACCACGTTGATAGCGATGGCCATGTTGATGAGGATTGTAGCAGTTGGGCAAATGGCAAACGACGTCCTTTAATTTTTATCTCAAACGTTGCACATTTTTATTGTGCTCTACCTCAGTTGCCACTCACCACACGGGGTTTTTCTCATTTGCAGAAGTTTTGTGTTTATCTGATTTGGTCATGTTTTTTTTCTGTTTTTGGTAGACTTTATTTAAATTGTTGTGTGTTTATTGAATTCGTCTACTATAAATGTTGTTTATTTTTTCTGGCTTAATTCTTTTGACATTTTTCATTGCATTTATAAGTATTCGGAAACTCCAGAAAAAACTAAATAAATAAAAAAATAGAATTGCGAAAACTCTAGCCGAGTTATAATTCAATTGGGCTACAGTGGGCTAGAAAGCGCAAGCATTTATCGAAAAATAAGTGACATGGCAACTCCTTTTTAAAGAAACAAATTTTTAAGTTTTTAGTCATATAACATCGTCATCGTCAATGCTTTTTGATCACTAGTCTTCATATCAAGGCCGAACTGCACATGGGTGGGTAATCTGAATCCCAACGCACAGTGGCTTCATAGAAAACATATATTGCAGATGAAGCAGAACACTAATAGAAGAAGACTAAGCAGGCTTCAACTACAGAACTAATCTGGCCAAAATGGGATGAAAAAAGTCATTTGACACAAAATGATAATTACGCCAACCAAGATGATGAGTGTCATTACAGTTCACTAGTTGTTGGGCAGACTTGCATCGTGTTTCATCACGTCAGTAAATTACTTCTGCAAAAGCTGTAGGGATGAGTTCGAGCAGGGGGAAATCATTCTTCATCTCAACTCATTAGAGGTAGAAGGGTTTAAGAGGTTTAATTCGCACTATTGATCTATCACACTTGTACGGCATGCCGTTAAGGGAGTTAATTAAATTTGTGAAGGCAAAAAATTTTTTTTAAGAGTTGGCTTTTCCTTATCCCGTCGCCATTGACAGCTCGCTTAACCCAACTTTTTTATACAAAATGTTCAATATACTACCACTATGGCCAACTTCAATATATAGATATATAAAATTTCAACTGCAATCAATGTGCAAACAATCCTCAAATTATTGCAAAGTACATTTTAAATTCTTTGCTGTTGCTGCTGCCTCTGTTGCATTTATTTTTTTAGCATTTTTTTTCTTTCTTCAAATATTTCTTCCGACTTCATTGCTTAACAACGTTTTCTACTTTTCAAATAAAACTTTCAGAAAACTACAATAAAAGAAACTTATCTGCGGCTATCCGAAAAATTAGACCACAACTGGAAAAGGCAGAATGCAAGACTCTCATCCTCGCCAGGCTTGGCAGTTTTATGTGAGTTGATAAAGTCAGCCTTGCAATGAGTTGTACTGCAGCTTGAAGCAAGTGCAGCAAACCAATGAAGCTGCTCGTTTTCCTATATCCCGTTCGGCTTCTTAACATATTTAATTCACTATTTCTCTTGTGAAAAGCAAAAGAATAAGAAACTTTGCCTCACAATTTGTTGTTCTATTTGCCGCAAACCATTTGTGGTTGGAGTTTGTTGCGCCCCTTGTTGAGGTCGTTTTAATACTACAAGGAATAAATTGCATATAATTGCTTTGTCTATGTCGTTGGCCAGTGTTGTGGACTGCTGAGTGCTGTGTGCATTAAATGTGCCAGAAGAGATTTATGTGCGCATCCTAGCTGCAGGCAAACAATCGAATGCCAGTCGTCTTTGCCTTTGGTCTGCATTTCTATTTATTTACGAATGATAAAATTTTTAATAAAAGCTGAAAAATGTGCATTTCTCGTTGGCACTATCAGTCGTCGAAGACAATATAAAAACCTGCAAAAATTTATGCACATCGTATAATTTACGAGCACTGAAAGCTACCAGGATAGTATATGTTATGCGTCCTGTGGCGCTGACGTCGCCATCTCTAAGACAAAATTGTTTCGATTCATTCGTTTTTATTAATATTAAATAATTAGATTTCTTGTTGCATTTCAACTGGCGACGATAACGTTTCCTGCACTTCCGCTTTATATGGTCAAACATTATGCTGTGGCCATGTACTTTTCACACATACTAATCCGCTTTACTTTTATGACTTAATAAGTTTTATTTCGTAGCACGAAAATAAATCTTCTTTGCTTGCTTGGCTGACTTTTCTCTTAATAATTTCCCTTTTGTATTCCTTTCATATATTACCAATTCAAATGTCCTTTCACATGAACAGTTACAATCTGCAGGGCATGACATTTGTTGCTTGTACTACGTCGCCATCCTGTGCTATTTCTTCGATGTACTTATTGTCTTTTACTTTTTTGTGCCTTGACTGACCCTCAACGCACTTTGGGTTCGTAAATTATACCCCTGGGTTTATTGGGAAACAGTTTTGACTGTCTTTATTATTGTATTGACCACTGACAATGGTGACAGTTGTGGCATTTCTCTATTGATTTATTAGCCACAGTATGATTCTCAGTTTTGCTGGTCACTTGCTGTCATTTTGGGTGTCCAACATAGACAAAGGAAATTCTACGCAATCGCTTACGATTTTGATTAACATATTCATGGGGCATAAATATAGGATTTGTAAAAATCCCAAAACTGAGCATTGCATATTACCAGGGAAGAGCGAAAGGTTTCCTTAACACTCTGAGATGAGTTAAGTGGAGACAACCAGTTTCAATCACTCAAAAGTTAAATCACACGAAGTACAACTCAATCAATAAAAATTGCTCAACAGTTTGAAAGTGAAAAAAAATCACCCAAAATTCGCTGACTCGTGTTTCAAGTGCTTCATCGCGTACCGTAAGCATTCATTCTTAAAATCATCATCCAGAAAAATGTTGAAATACACGCCCAACCAGATGAAGTTGAAATAAATAGCAATAGGAAGCCATGTCAGACTTGTTCAACTCAAATAACGATGGCGAGCGAAGATTGCACTGTGAGAAAAATGTCTTCTTTCGTTTTGTGAAACTGAAAAAGTTTTTTAAAAAATTATATAAGAACTAGAGGTCAACACAAAGGTCAATCAATAAGTATACGGGTTTAAATTGAGTGGCTTATATTTGATACAAATATGTAATACTGGCCATACTTAAATTCGAAATTTTATCGGCTTGCCAACAGTGCCATACACGACGAAAATGCCTTCAAGCACGAGCGAATCACATGAGCATGTACGTCGTGTATGGTCAGCTTAAATTATAAATCTGCAAAATTGATTAACTGGCTTTTCTTTTTGACTGCTCTACTGCATGTGTGATCATTATTGAGATTTTCTTCTCCACGGCTATTGCCGTTGTTAAACATCGACTTCAACACTTTATACATATGTTTGTATAATATATTGTACCATTATTTAAGTTAAGCTAGATGAAATTAAACTTGTCTTTTTTGAGTATCGAACATACAAACTGCTTTAGATTATTAATAAGAGTACATCACTATGTTACGGCAACTCTTAAATGTTCGCCACCGTTTTTGAAGCTTTAAGATTCGATTGATCTGCTCAGTACAAGAAATTCTTCAAACCAGAGATTCATTGATTCTCAAATATAATCCAGACCATTCTCACAATAAAATTTTCAATTCGAGGTTCGTTAGTTCGTTCGTATGGTTAGCATCTTCCGTCGCACTATCACTTATTAATACTTAGAACCTATATTTTCACTTATTTTTCTGAGTGTACACGCGTCCAAGTGCTGTCGACACCGACGTCAATAGCAGCACAAATGCAAAGAAGTGCACGAGTGCGCATTTTTCCATTTTGATAAGTGGTTTGCAATTGCAAAGGATACAAGGATATAACAAATAACAACAGCAACAACAACAACTACGTCTTCATCGTCATCATCCTGGTAAAAGATATCGTTACCATACAAATAACTAAACAGATACAACAGAACAAAACAGTAACTTCAAGAGTGCCAGCAAACAAACTCAAGAAACGTGGCAGGAAATGCGGGTGCGCTCATTATTTGCGCTGCTTGACAACCCCGAGAAGAAGAAGAAGAAAAATAAAAAGAAGACGACTGCGGCAACGACAACAACGATGACTACGTTGAAGAAGTGGCAGGATCAACGTAAAGTATTTTGCATAAATTTAAAATTTACAATACAATAAAAAACAGGAGTAGCGACAACATTTAACTGGCTGAGAGGGGGAAATAGTGAGAGAGGAAGAAAGAGAGATATACATGGGCCCATTTGAAAATTCCAAGCACAGGACAAAAGAACATCGATAGCGGCAAATGTAATGGAAATTGAAGTCGCAAAATTCTGGTTTGGTGGCTGTCCAACTCAGCCCACTAAACTGGAGCACCTTCACACAAGTGTTGTGCACTTCTGTCAAACAAAATAATATAAAAGAATTCTCTGTCTCGAAATAAAAATGCAATGATACGGAAAAATTAAAATCATTAATGGCTCGCTGGAGTGTACATTTCGCGGTTGCCGGCATTCTCGAGAAAGATATATATATATAAAGTGATGTTAAATTCAAATCGTCAGACTTGCAAACTGGCAAAGAGGCATTACATGAGGGCAGTTCAAGTGGTTTGTGGCTGTAAATTTATGGCTGCAATTATGCAAGCAGATTTCTTACTCACTCTCACCATGAATGCCTTGCTGGTTTAGCCAAATTATGCTGAAAGAAATAATTGTAATAAAAAATTTGCATACAAAAAAAAACGAAGAAGAAAAAAAGAAAAGTCTCTAAAGCGAAAGCAAGCCATTGGATGGAAAAAATTTGAAATACACAGCTTAAATTACAAATTGTCACTTGAGAGCAGGAGAAAATAGATAAAAGGAACTGCTTAGAAAGCAAACATTTACCGTTGTCCTTGCTTAACAGTTGCGGAAATTGCGAGAAGAATCAATTGTGACAACTCCTTACCGGGATTACATATCCTTGGCATTTAGCAAACACCCTCACGACACGAATCAACTCAATTCAACTCAACTCAACTCGCCTCGCCTCGCTTAGTACAAGTGCAAGGACAACTAACGAACGCAGTATGCAAGGACACGCACAGTGTGCAATTTCTTTTCTTTGATTTTTTTTTGTGCTTTCTCTTTTTCAAACATGATAGGGGGAAAATGCTAAACGTCAAGGACATTTTGCCTTCGGTCAGCAAATATGATAAAATGTATTGATTCACTACATTTTGCGTGTGTTACTCAATATTTGTGCTGAAATGTCAGCTGAATTGCAAGGACACAATGCTAATTAAATTATTTTAGTATTTATTTGATATCAGTTTCACAGAACTTGGTGTTTTTCATTTTCATAGTCACTTTTTCCGTTCAATAAATTCGAGCAATTAAACTTTTTGAACTTTGCACTGCAAAAGCCAAAAGAAGAATGTCCTCATGCCTAAAATTTAAGGCGCCGTTTAACCTCGAAGCAAAAAACTTGTTACTGCAGATAAAACACTTAATCGTCCGTCGTCTTTGCCATTATTATCCTTTATTGTTTATTATGGCATGTCCCAAGCGCCAATCGCGCAATTTGTTACATAATAAATGACTTACGATGTCGACGGCAGATGCAACAAAGTCTTTGCCTTTGGTGTACTTGCTTGTCTTTACTTAGAATTATGTTCCTCAAGATGTTGTTCTAAAAATGTAATGATTGGATACAATACACTGAAAAATATATTTACCAATTAAATTTGAGGATTAGTATTTTAAGAAAATGACACTGTTTAAATGTAATTCAAAAAAATACTAATACCAGTGGCTAATCAGTGAATGAGAAGGTAATCCATGAACCCAAACCTGACTATCTCATCCCATATTAGAAGGAACAGACCTTTGTATTTTGTTGACTTAAATCTGGAGCTCAACACCAAAAAGTCGCAACTAAATTAAATAGCACTTCTTCGTTTATAATATATTAATACTTTGGATTATAACATCCATCAGTTGTCGGTAGAAATTATATATGAGCGGGGCAGAAGTGATTGCAAAAGCTTAAGTTAGATGTTAAGATGAGTTAGACAACTAAACAACTTGAAAAATTGAATATAGTAGGTTTAATTGTATTTTTTCGCAAACAACTTCATACTTAAGCCGCATATATCAGATCTGTGATTCCACGCAATAATTTTTGGTTGGTACCCTTATAAATATGAAGAGCAAAAACCAGCGTTTTCGGGATATTTTACTTGTTTACTATAGAAAAGGTAAAAATGCTGTTCTAGCCAGAAAGAAATTAACTGATGTGTATGGAGACGATATATTGACAGTACGCCAGTGTCAGAACTTGTTTTCAAATTTCGATTCGGCAATTTTGATATCAAAGATTCACCACATCCTGGAAAACCGGTTGAAGCTGATAAATATAATACAATAAAGGCATAAGTGTATGCAAACCGGCGAATAACAACAGGCGATATGGGTGTAAGGTCAATTTATAACAAATTCAACTGTTTATGACCACTTGAAAGATTTAACCTCGAAGCTTAATATATGAGTTCTCACGGAGAGAAATTTGTGTCGTCGCCTTGACGTCTGCGATTCACTTCTCAAATATCACAAAAATGATTCATTTTTAAAGTGCATCATTACTGCGTACGAAAAATGGGTATTATGTATAACAATGTCAAATACAAGAGATCATCAAACTAGGTTATGCTGTCTGTTTGGTATGATTTCAAAGGAATCGTTTTTTATTTTTTTTTTACCGAATAACAAAACAATTAATATTGAATTTTACTATGATCAGCTGGACAGAATTAATCAACAGAAATGTGTAGTGTTACACCAAGATTATGCGAGGCCTCGTACAAGTTTAGTCACTCGTCAAAAGCTTTTCCAGTTTGAATGGGATACACTAAACTACCCAACACTTTCTCCAGATGTACCTTGGATTATTATATGTTCCGTTCACTGTTAAATTTTTTAGATGGTAACACTTTCACTTCAATCGAGGAAGTAAAAAATTAACTGGATTAGTTTTTTTGCTAGAAAAGAGTAAACATTTTATGAGCGTGGAATTCTGCCACTACCAGAAAGATGGCAAAATATATTGGATCAGAATGGCTAACATGTAATTTAATAAAATATTTATTCATTATACGAAAATTGTCTTCAATAAACTTAATAAATTTCTGAAGGCAGAAAAAAAAAAGGTTCTGAAAAAAAATCTGCCTACGAAATTTTCACTACGGCTATTTAAACATAACCATTTTTCAGATTTTCAAATAAAAATCACAAAGAAATAACTATATTTAATCTTGTATCTTGGGTTGTCTGTTGAACAAGGAAGTGGTATGTACAAAATTCAGTAGCTGTGTGCTCTGAGTACTAATAAGAAGGGCGTATTAAATGATTGGCAGCTAAAGAAGAAGGCGCCTCTTTAACTTGATATAGACAAGACACATGATGTTTATAAATTTGCAAAGAAAATAACACAATTTGTGCTTTTGGAAGATTAGAAATTTTGAAGTTTTCAAACTTTTTTTTCTCTGATATCTTTAATTACTATAAAGTGAAAAGAAGGAAATTGTTGACCCATACATTTTTTCAACAAAAGTTTAATCAATTCACATAATGATTTTCCTTAGTGTAAGAACTCATCATATAACTCATTCTACAATGCGTAATAAATTTTAACGCTTCACCATGTTTTTATATACACCGCACACACATACACAAACACAAGTCACTACGATTTAATTTATAATACGCGAAAGTAATTTTATGACTTTGCGGTTTCTGTTTCGCTTTGGTTTAGCCACATTCACCAAACTAAAGAAAATTTTCATATTTACTGCTACAAGCACAAAACTACAACAAAAACACTATAAACCAAGATTTCGAAGTGTGAACAAAAAGATACAAATCGACTCACACTTTCTAAACACTCCCGACACTCGTCGTCGTCGCCATTGCCATTGTAAATCAATGATGGCCCTAACCACTTACGCTGTTCCCCGCTCTTATCTTCAAGGAACGCTTACTCATAGATGAGTGGAAAGCAGAAGCAACGCCATATTTATTTGATTAACTGCCTCACATCATGGCTCATACGCACACAATTACGAGCTGCACATGATAATTCCAATAAATTATTGTTTTGACACTTGTAATGGTTTTTTTTTTTTACTCTACTCTACTCCACTTGCTCTTTGGCCAATCATTCGAAGCGATCTCTGCCCAATAGCATTACTCAACATTTCCTTCTTTCTGCCGTTACTTTAAAGTTGTAAAGCAATAAAAAACATTAGAAAAAAAATACATTTATATTTTCATGACCCATCAAAGCTATTTTGTCCGTTCGTTCATTCGATATTTCTATATATATGATCCTGTACAATTGCCTATTTTAATGCAACACTCCATTCAACTCCTCGCCAGCGTGTTGTCCTCACGGACTGATTATGATTATGGTTATTATTTTGTTGGGGTTACTACAAATCTTTTTGTAGCGTTAAAATTGTTTTATTGTCATGAAAACACATTTACCGAAATTGTTTTTATTGCAAATTTATTCAAATCAGTACAAAATGTTGAATTATCGCAGAAGCAATAAAAAGTTGTTACATCACAAAAAAGTTTTAAAGTACTTATTAATTGGCCCACTGTGCATAAGTTTGAAATTTTGTTTTGTTCTTTTTTTGTAATTCACTGGGCTAGGAAAACTTGATTTTATGGGCGTGGAAGTGTAAGTCAAGGGTCAGCTTGAAGTTTGACGTGTTTGTATCACACACATCTCAGAAAGCTTTAATAAAGTTGAAAGGTGGATTACGATAAGGTGGTTATCGTAATCATCATCCTTAATTATCTATCCATTTCCGGCTTCACTTGACAGTTGCTAATGTCCTATCTAAAATGGTTCCACAAATATTACAAAGAAATATTGTTCAGACTTGAGTGCCGTTAAACTGAGCCGTAAAGGTATGATGCAATCATTCTGTCGTACGTTATGTTCTGGTTGAAATACTAACAATTTATCTCGAGTTGAAATAGGCTTTAGCGGTCTTAGCTCTACCTTATTTTTAGTTGCAAGCTCAGCGGACACATTATTACATCCTTATGTAGAACCCATAGTAAGAAATGAATACAATATTTTGACTCAGCCCAGGCTATTCTGTTGAGTGGCTCATATTTGAACAGAAAAAAAAAACCTAATAATACATAAGAATCTTGTTTAACCCGCTAAAATCAAGCAGAAGAATCGGACTATTTCCTATATAAGGTATTAAGTAATGTTTTTCAACGAAAACACCTCTTAGTTTATAAGTGCATTCTAATGGCTATTACTACTCCAATACTTCCCGATGCCATTATCGAATATTCAAATGTTCGAGCGTGAAAACTCTCGTTGCAGTTATGCAAATGAAATCGCACATAGCAAAGTAACTGTAAAACTTGGAAAACTGCGCACTCAAAACCATTTAACAAATGCCACGAGTAAGCCGAATAACAAAAGAAAGAAGGGAGAGAGAGAGAGAGAGAAAGAGAAAGAGAGAGAATATAAACCATGAAATCTGCACTAAACCAACAAAACTTTATAATGGCATAAAAATGCATTCCACAATGCAAGACAGAGACAAAAGTAGCGCCGGACTTCACGCAACTTAACAGTAACTTGACAGGGTTTGAGGATATTTGCAGCTGCAAGTGCATTAACCCCTTCGTGGAATGCTTGTTGCTTAGAATGCGAGAGTAGTGATTGTGCACAAAAAAATGACTCATCAACTGATACAAGGCATATCCATGAATGGCAGCCGCCGAGTCGAGTTGAGTTGAGTTGAGTTGGGTCGAGGCGAGTTAAAATGGCAAAGCAAAGAATGCACAACTGCACTTTTTATGATTATGATTATTTTGTTGAGTTGCTGTTGTTTGTGTTCCTTGTTTTGTGAGAGTTTGCAAAGAAAACTGAAAAGTGCATAAAAATGCTGGGAAAACAACTTTTATATGCGAGGGCAGTAAAGGCTACCGGTTTTCAAAGTCCACTTGGCTAGCCTGGGCTTTGGTCTGTGCGCATGTTTGTATTTCGACTTTATTCTATGTTGCTTCTAGCTAAAAATGCACTTTGCTGACTATGAGGATGATGATGATGCAGTTGATGTATGAGAGATTGAACAATTTCTAATGTAATGCGAGAACCAGTTAGATTTTAGCTAAAATTCGTAACAGTTCAAAGCACATTGTAATCGAGCGACCAAACCAAACCCTAAAACCAAACCGAAAAATCAACATGCAAAAGCTATTGAATAATAATTAAAGGGTGCAATGTACAAAGCAAAATCCTTGATTATCCTTAGGGTAACATAAAAACCAAAGAGTGTAGAATATTGAACAAAGAATAAAAAATAAAACTCACACACACACACATAAGAGTATATTCCTTTCATAAAGAATATTTCTTTGGTACTAATATTTATGCACTAAAGTTTACTTAAACATTTTTGCTGTGCTCCCTTTCTACACGCTACTGTCACTGACGCTGTTGCTGTTACTGCTGCTGCTGCTGCTGCTGCTGTTGCTGTTGCTGGTGCTTCTTATGCAATGCACTCGTGTGACTCATAACTTGTTGGCTCTACAGAGTTGAGTGTGGGTTCGGGTTACTTGGCTTAGCTTGGCTGTCAAAACCTCATGCACACATCTTAACTTGGTTGCTGTTGTTGTTTTTGTTGTAATGAAGTGCTTGTGCTCGAGAAACTCTGCAATGCTCTTAGCCCACAGCCAGGATATCAATACCTTTTTGTTGTTGTTGTTGTTGTTGTTGTTTTTGCTGCGTATTTGCATTTCATGTTTCAGCATTGAACGAGTGTCGAGCGTTGTGCCGGCATATTTGAATGGACGTGTTTGATTTTCGAGCGTTTAATGCGTTAAGTGTATTGGTATTTTGATATTCTTCTTCGCTTTTTGTGTTGCTCTCAATTGAGGGTTGCTATAGGTAGCTACGCACTTATACACATTTCCAAATGCCTGAAGTAGTTTCGAAAAGTTCTTTAACATGTACGAATATGTAAAAATATGTACGAGTATATGTGTGTTGTCCATGCACTGAACACCTGCAAAACTTTTGTGACAGCCACTTGAGGCGTTGATGTTGTTATTTATTTATTTTTTTTGTTTTGTTGGGGGGAAAATTGAAAAACGATATTTTAAAAAATGTGCTCGTACTGCGTAATTTGAAAGTCGTTGAGCAATGCAAAGTAGTCGAGGGTGAGGGTGCTTTACCATCGCCCGTAGTAGTTGAACATACCAGAGATTTATTTGGTGAAGACTTATGGGAGACATAAATAACATACCTAGAAGTGATTCGATTTCAATTATCACATTGGGAAAATTGTTGAATAATATGAAAATTTATAGCTTTTATAGATTATTATTGAGTTTTGGAAACCAGCATATGCAATTTCACTGCCTGACCTCCTTCAGTCGTCAGGTCAAAGATTATAAAGTAATCCGTTCATTACATCATTAGCTTAAGCTGAACTGAGAGACTTCTACCAGCAATGTTGTCATATTCAGTAAATTTCAATCAGTTGTAGCTTCTTTAATTAAAACCGGTTTAAGTGTGCTTTATTTGTTTATATTAAATGAGTCTTACACGTTATTTAACATGTAAACCATAAGACCTAAGATGAAATAATCAAAAGGATAGAATGACAAAATTGCAATTCAACAACAAATATGAAGATAATTTTATATAGCTTAAAACAGATGCTGTTTTTCATATAAAAACTTTCACATTTATTTTTTATTATTTTATATTACTCTTTGTCGTGGACCTGGCAATTGGAACTACTTTAAAAAAGTTCAGATTAGTCGAATTAACAAATGTATATATGCTTCTGTTCTTATCTGTAGATAATTTCATTGCCATAATGTAAGGCGAATAGATAATGAGTTTTATTCCATTCTGAAAATTGGTACATATATGGATATCATCATGGAGAATGCCTGTGGTTAAATTTGGTGCGTTAGTATACCGCAAAAGTTGGCACATTCCATTAAAGTTTTTTTGTATGAAATCAATATTGCATCATCAGTTTGCCGTTGATATGTATGTCAAATTCGAAATATGTCAAAGAAAAATAATAAAAAAAAGTTTAACTCAAATCGAAAGTTTATTGTTTTATTGGTGGTAATCATAGCTTTGGTTCATTCAAAATCATAATATCAAATAAGAGTGTTCCAAATTCCGAGCAGCGTGGTGTCGTTGCTGGTTATATGTATTCATGCTTTAGACTTCCTTCCTAGTAAGTACCCTTCTGTGTTCTTTTTATTGGTAACAAAGTGACATAATTAGGAAATGGCAATATAAACCATTTGTCAAGCGCTTGATACAGAGTACCCCAAATAGTGGTACCTCAAAATCTTCTTTTACCAAATTCTGATGACCATAGGTTGCTAATTGGCTTCCTCATCGATCAATGTATGTTTAAATATAAGCTGAAGGAATTGAATTTTTGGCTTAGCGAACTTATATAATTGTTAAATGTAGAAGAAGTATTAGGCACTACTTTACTACACATCAATTAGTGTTGCGATTTAATTGAAGAGACTCCCTCCTTCAAAGAGACCTGAATTCAGATTTTTTTTATTTTAATTTCTTTTCTTCTTAATATTTTTTTGTTTTTGTATTCAATGAAAATTGTCAAAAATGCCATTGTATATACAACAAATATTTTTCAAATCCATTGTCTGCAGGCGTATCTGTTCCCCTTCCTATTCCACTGCACAAAGGGTATGACACTTAATGCGTCAACAGAATCGTTTAATTGAAATCTATACAGACGCAAGAGCACTATGAACTCAATAGAGGCACAATAAAAAAGCAACAGTTTTCCAACTTTGCAGTGATTGTGATTCATGCGCCTTCTATTCAATGCACAATTTTCAATTGAGGTCAGCGCACCTGTTGAAAATTCGTTACAAAATTGAGCGACACACTATGTGGACTCCTCATGCCTTTGTTTGGCGCTCAAATGTGGCTTTGTTATTTTAAATTATCATCATCCAAATGGAGAGAATTTTGGGGTGCTTCAGTTCTGCGACAAGGTATTTTTAATATGTCTTTGTCGGTGCGTGTGTGGGAACTTTCGGTTTTAGAATATCTTTTTTTTCGGGTTATGTACACTTTTTGCTCTTCCCTTCTTTATTAAATTGATGCCATGAATAAGTACTGTGAGAACTTCAAATGTATTGCGTTGCATGACTCATAGCGTCGCTTTATTGATGACTTAACCTCATTTAAACACCTGTTGGCTATTGAAACTTCGTATGCTCGTTGCGAGGGTAAGAGGCAAATAGGTGTGAAAATTTGAAATGATACACGGTAGAGGAATAAGTGATCGATCTAAGTCTTTGTTTGACGTTGTTTGGTAAATTAAGTCGAATTGTTTGTTGTATGCATTTGAAAGGCTGATCTAATTGTTAAAAAGTTGTACCCGTAGGAATTTTTTGTGTCGGATTGGATTAGAGCAAACATATAAAAGATAGATTTCGTTGCGTTAACGAATATGCAAATTAATTTGGGTGGGGATTAGACAAGTGTGAGAAAAATACTTAGTATGTGTTCTTAAATAAGGAGAGGATGTTGTAGAGGTGTATGATGCGGTACGTGTTCCTAAATTAAGATATCATCGTATGTCAGAGTCAGACACTATATAGAAACCAAATTTCTTGACTATCGAATGGAAAATTATATAAAAAAAAATTTATAAAAAATACAAAACATTGAAAACCATTGCTAAACACAACACTATACAAACCCTACATCATAACCTTGTACTCTAGGGTATAATTAAGATTGAAGTTAAAGATTTACATATTAAAAATAATAATAGTAATAATAATAACACTAATAAAAATAATAACACTAATAAAAATAATAATAATAATACTAATAGTTTATCTATGTTCTAAATGATAGATATCTATATACAGTATGAGCTCCCAAGTTCGGACACATATAGTTTCCACCACTGTCCGGATTACTGAATTGTCCGGACTACAGTATAAAAACATTATACAAAAGTGATACCCAAAATTTGTATAGGCATAACTTTTAATTGATTTTTTATTAGTTATCACAAACATATTCATTTAAAAAGTAAATATCAAATAAAACAACAGTTAGTTCTTAATATACGATATTTCGAATATATATATTTCTTGTTGTTGAATGAACCATGTCATCAACGCTTCTTCCACCTGGGGATAATCAGCTTGTCTTACAATCTTCCTTTTTGCTAAATCATTTATGTTGATTTTTAATATGATCTTTAGAATTTTTACAAAATTGAAGTTACCCGATCTTTGTGTATTTTTAGTCACAAAATTTCTTATTTTCTCTTTGTTGGCTTTAATATCAAAAATAGTCGATTTTGAAACATTAAATATTTCACCCACTTCTCGAATCGACTTACCACTTTCACTTGTGGGCAATATTTTGAATTTTTCAGCCAGCGTCATCGTTTTGTGTTGCCGTTTATTTTTTGGTGCCATCATATATTTTATCTATATATATATTATCTCTACAAGACGCTTCACCAAAAAAACCGCCCTATTCTGTGCACTCTATCTAAAAATTTCATATTAGTTGAATAGATAGAAGCTTTTGTCATTTTTGGTATTCTCGCGTACATTGAAAGCTGTTTTTTTATAATTAGGATTAGGTCTGTTTGTCTGTCTGTATGTATATCTGTATATCATTATAGACGCCGAAACCGCTGGACCGATTTTGATAAAATTTTCAGAGAAAATCTAGAAAAGCCTGTCATGTAATGTTATAGTATACCGCGAAAGTCAGGGAAATAAAAATAAATTGCATTATTTGTGTGAAAACAATAGAAAAAACCATGGAGAGTGAATTAACTAATTTCAAAAAAGGAGAGATATTCACTTGGGAAGTGACAATAGCGTAGCACCCTTCAAACTCAAAAGAATTAGTTTTTAACAAACGGTTTATACCGAATATATTTGATGTAGTAATAGTAAATTGAAAAACATATGTATTTGACTTTAAAACAGACTGATGGTACTCTATTTAATTAAAATACAATTTTGGTATGACTACTTTAGTTGTCATGACTACAATATTTTCCCTCTCTCTAAACAGCAACAAAGAGTATAATTCGCTATGAACACATAACTCCGCACTGAAAAAGTTGCTGCTGTAAATCATTTTACGACACTGATATTCAGTTATAAAAGCTTATCCAAAAAAGCACATTATTAGAAATTTACATTACATTAAATGAGAAAAAAAAAAGATATGACGAAAAAATAATTTTCTTTTTATGTACAATAATTGCTACTAAAGACAAGCTCTTCAAATGAAGTTTCACTCTCACCTTTATGTTCACTAAACCTTTATGTTACGTAAAATTGGCCACGCACATTCACCCACGTATGGACATCCCCCAGCCACGAGCTAGAGGACTTTCGAAATTATAAACAACACGCAAAGAGCTCATCTAACAATGTTCATACAAAAAACCAAGGGGGTTGGTCGTTAAAGGCAAAACCGAATGTTATGAAAAGGGAAAGGAAATTGTTTAGCAATTACCAAATTATTGTTATGTATAAATCCGAAAATTGTAGCCAACACGAATGTACTGTTATCCTTAACTGCAAAGGGGCAGTTTAACATATGTGCACAGGTTATGAAGCTCAGGTGTTGAGTTCGTGCGGGGTTCAAGATGGAAAACCTGGATGTATGTGGGTTCGGTCACCACCTTCGGTCAGCAACATGAGTTGCATGTTTTATTGATATCAAAAGTATATTTCACAGTTGAAACTGTACTTATTGACATGTGGACTTACAACACTCACGCACACACGCATGCACTATCATTTATGACATTTATCCTATATCACTTTCTATGCTCAACAGTTTTCACCACAGCCCGGTGTCCGGCCTCAGCATAATTTATTGCATCATTGTCATTTATATGCTCCTTTCTAGGCGTTGTTTGTTTATAATTCTTCAGTTTTTGTCGCTTTTATTTGTCTTTTTGGGCTTCAGAGTTTTTTCAGTGTTGGAAATTACTTTTGATTGTTACTCATTACTATGGGTAATTAAGTAAATTATTGTCGCCCTCATTAATATTGTCCTCTGACTTTTTTTATTTTACTTTCTTTTTTTATTGTTCTAATTTTTTTGTACTCTGTGGCTTGATAAGAAATTCCTGCTGTTCTTTTATTTGGACTACAGTATTTGTTAATTAGTGTTAATTTGGTGAGGGTGGCCGATTTTTTCTCCTTCGAGTTGGGGGTGTTCATTTGATTCATTATTGTTATTTGATTGTTTAGCACACAATATGTTATAATTGTATTTATTTTGACAGATTTTTTACACAGATTTTGAAAAGATACGTAAAAGATTATTGTTAGTACAATTGTTGTTAGGATGAAAGTACGTATAGTTTGAACTATATACGAGCAGCTCTTTGTAGGGAATACACAGTGGATAACTAAGTCATCATTATACCAGGCTGGAAAAACATTATTGTGAAATATTAATTAAAGTAAATTCCAGACTATCCTTTGTAATTTCTGACTAGAGCTTTTAAATATTATAGTAATTACCCAGAAACTATTTTCTCTCTGGAATTGTTCTATTTTTATCAATGGCTCTTTATTGTTGAATTTTAGTAATATACAGAAAAGTCAAAAAAAGTAAAATTTATTCATATGAGACAACCATTGCATACCGAGATCATACAGGAAATTTATATATGCTGCTACCAAATAAGACTTTCATAATAAGAAACAAATGTAATAAAGAGCCCACTTTTGAGATTGTATACGTATAAAGAACACAGCTTTCCAACCCCATCTTACAGCCTATTAAACATAATCCTTCACTCGATTCTTCCATGCATTATAGAAGAAAGCTCATCACTCATTTTGCACCACAAGTTCTAATTCAGTCATAGTACTTCAGGCTACCTAAAGCTGGCCATACACGACGAACATGCTCTTGTGTTTCGTTAGAGTAAATAAAAAAATAATCAATTTTAAACGAACACTGGCTCATCAACAGCGTCCTGCACAACGAAAATGCTCTGAAACACAAGTGGATTAAATGAGAATATTCGTCATGTATGTCCATTTAACTCCCACAATTTAATACTCTCTCGATGCCTTTTAAGCCCCCTTTCTTTCACATCATTAACCACAGCACAACTGCAATTAATACCGCAACAATCTGACCAGAAGTGAAAACCATGAGAACCTAAAGTCAAATTGCATTTACACGCGATCAAAAGTAAAATCCCTCGAGCTCAAAATGCGTTCAGCCCAAAGCAGCCAAAGTACACGAAATTAAATGCAGTTTAACTTTGATATTAGCACAGTGTGACATTTCATCAAGATCGAGGGCAAAGCGACATTATCCGCAATGGGAATGGGGAAAAAAGGATCCTCACAATCAAAGAGTGAAGGACTTTCTGATTGCACGCGCAATTGAACAACACGCTTAAAGTGACAAATGTCTGGTGTTGTGATGAAATGCCTGAAGTACACTTCACAATGCACAATGCAGTCGATTGATTGCGCCGAAAACTATTGAAGCAGAAAAAAATGAGTGCACGGACAATCACAGCAGACTACAATACTCGAAAAATGATGACGCTATCAAGATACAGATACAAAGATTTAGATACAAAGCTACATACCGCTGGGCGTGAGAACTTCTGAGTAGAATATTGTATTTTGCATTCGAGTAATTAACGCGGCAGGCGGCGTCAGCAATGGCAGACGGCGGCAGGCGACTGTGTCCTTACTGTTTCGAGGGTCGCTTTAGACACCGTGACGATGTTATGCGGGTCAGAGAGGCGCAGCGCATCATTAAGCCCCGAGCAACGAGTGACTCAGGCTCACATTCAGGTACCAGACCAATATGTTTTTCTTACGCGACGTTTTGGGCATTGGCAGGGGTGACTTTAAAGTGGCCGCACATGCAAAAAAGGGGTGCGTCCAAACTGAAAAATTTACATGCCGAAGGGTCGAACGGGTCCGTAAAATTTTTTAATTGTTGCAACACGCACAACCGAAATTTTTCTTCTGGTTCTGGTTGAGTGTCAGTTTTGTTTATTTGTTTGTTGTTATTGGTTTGCCTTTTGTTGGTCGATGATGATTTGAAGACTTTTCCCACCAACAAGCGCCGCCGCCACCACCAAATTAGAGACAAATGAACTTATCGCAAATTTTCGGGAAAGGCCTATTTTACGCCACTTCTCTGAGTGGTTTTACGTGTTTGCTTATCGCACTAACACGCATTTCGAGTGCAACACGTGACTGTACTTCGTTCAGAATATTAAACCAAAAGGACACCCTCACACCTTCTCACAATCTCTAAGGGTGTCTATCTCACTGTCATTTGACATATTGTCACCAACAACACTATCAACAATTACACGTGTCCTGCTCATTGTCACTGTCTCTCAACTCGCTACTCAACACTCGTCGCTCATCAACTCATCCTCGCCGTCATTGTCGCTACCGTCTCTTAGTAGTCCCTCAGCGAAATTTGCATATTTCTCTAATTAATCGCGTATAATTTTTGTATTTTTGAGATAAAATTTGTAATTAATAACCGGATTGTCATGGGCGTGAGAGCAACTCGTGTTAACACCCTTGTGATAAAAGTTCTCATTTTGTGTGTTATGTGTGAATATTTTTGATTGTGAAACTAAAAATTTGTGTATAGTAATTTGTTTGGCTTTTAAGTAGAAAAAGATAAAACGAGGATTAAACCAAATCGTCACTGCACTTTAACTAATTAGTTGTTTCCAGGGGCAGCGGTATTTATACTTCAAGCATAATTTTGACAACAAGTTCTCTAGTGATTTTAAATAAAAATCAATAAAAGAAACATGAGTCTTTTAGTAAACTCGTCTTAGAAAAAAGGACTCTCCAAAGTAGCTTTTTGTGATACATTTTGATGAGACATATCCACCAAACAAATACTTCATGGAAGTATCTGATTTCTATATTTTGACAACTTTAGGATATAATACAGTGTTCTGTCTTCGAAAATAGTAAGTATAGTCTCGCTTATTTTGGTTAGCACACATTATCCGAAATTCTATTTAATTCTCCCAGGGTTTCTCAAACACTGTACTAAAGATTATCAAAATCTGTGCGCTTTGAAAGTATAATACCAAACGTAATTTGATAAACAAATCTTCATTGGAAATAATACTCCATACGCACGTTACCCGTGACATGCGTGGAAGATGCCACCTTCGCTGAACCCTATAATGATTTCGTTTATCACTCAAACTTACGAAACCGTAAAAAGAGTATTTCTCAGTATTTAAACATCTCTAGTCTAGATAAACGAGTCTACTTAATTTTTTTTTTGTTTTTTAGTGAGTAAAGCCCATTGAAAATATTTGTTGACTATTATTTGCGAACTCTGTCTCTAAAAATATAAAACAAGTTGGCAAAAAGCGTTTATTTCCCTCTGCTGACCGCAATTTCCAACCAATTTAGTTGATTTCTTTTTTAAATGTAGATAATTATGGTACGAACTAGAATGGCAAAAAAATAAAAAAATAAAAAAATTCAAATCATTTAAAAAAAGGCAAAGTAAATATTTAATTCTATTTCTCTTTATAAAGTAATAAATACTCGATTTGAATGTTATTGATTGTCATTTAAATTTTTGAATTTATCAATTGTCAAATTAAAATTATTTATTTAGCATTTAGTCTTAATGAATGATCTAGCTGCTACCAGAGAAGAAGAACTTGAAGTTACAGCACACACAGCGAATACCAGATGCTTGAGAACGCAGTGTATTTTAATTTTAGTCTAATTGGTGGAACCGCTTTTTTTTTTTGTTCTCGGTTAAGCGGGCGGGGTTCAGATAGTACAATAATATATAACAGAGCATTACAAAATAATCTTATCTTTCTGTACTCCATTTCTCCTTCCATTAAAGGAAGCATAGCCTACATAAGGTTAGACCCCTATATTGCCATATTTTTGTTTGCCAGAAATGAACTCATTGCTATGCCTTTTAAACCAGAAATAAACCGACCAAGTTCGTGTAGCCGGACCAACTCCATCGCCTGTCAAAATCGCATTGTGCGTAATTACGTGGTCTACTCAAACTTATAATTGCCAACACTGCCGTCAATGACAAGGATGCAAGGCACATTTTTGCTTAGAATGATGGCGAGTGCGTGAACACAGTCACGGCGGCAGATGTTGTGCACCATCATTCTACTGCGATGGATAATGCAACGGGTGGCAGGCACACATACACACACACACACAGAACAAATTGTGGAAGGGTTAAAAATTAAACACAAAAAGCGAAGAAAAATGCAAATTAAACGCATGACAATTTCCTTGTGCAAAATGCGATTAGAAATGTTTAAGGTAGGGAAGTCGCTTAAACGAGGGCAGTTAATGCGGAGAAAGAGGCTATTCATGGTTAGATAAAAGCTCCTTTTGTTTTTCGCACTCTTTTTGCTGTGTTCTATTTTGCAAAAAAAAAAAAGTAAATAAAAAATAAATAAATAAATAAGTACGCATAACTTGGGGTGATATTTACCGAACAGGATATTTCTGACGAAGAAGTAGCGGAGAATGAGTTGGTTGGAAATATGGCATACGCACATTTTAGCAGCTGTCAGTCGACGACGATTACAACGATTGCTATGACGTTGAGGTTTGTGCACTAGAGTCCCTCATTTTTGCAGTTGACAATCGAAGTAGTGGTAAATGGCACACGAAGATGGAAAAGATGCAGCAGTGGAATAGGAAAAGGTGAGCTGAGTTTCTACGCCTTTTTTTATTTTTTTATTTCATACATTATTTTTTTCTTTGAAATCGCTGCATTTGAGTGCTGATAGGCTTGCGCACAGTTCATTGACCGCATTATGTTGATTTATATGCGATTGCGATTATTTCCCTAAGACAAATGCGTAAATCTGCGTTTCATATGCACTAGATGCTGTCACGCAGTCACTGCACTACACTGTGCTGGCATTGCATATCCTGCGTGCATATTCACTCATTCTCTCACTCCAATATTCTGTTTATGAATTCCACTTTTGCAAGCTGTGTGCATTTGCACTGAAATGCTTTATTTGCATTTCATCGTTTTGAAAGCTGATTTCCGGTGGCGTTCTTTTTTTTCTTTTCTTATTCCCCATTTAGCGCCAGCCAATCCTACAGGTAACTTTGACTTCAGCCTTTCTTCTTATAGTAGTTCTTTGCCCTTTGGCCATGAGTTTATGGTAAGTTGTTTTCTCGTGAGTAGATTTTATAAGTTTGTGGGATTTATGAGACTTTTGCTGTAGGTTAGAGGAGATTATGTTATTTCTATGGTGCATATGGTATTTAGATTCATTTTGGTGTCCCGTATTACGGAAGCACCGAAAATTTTTAAAGGATTTGATTCGACAAACAGTACGTTAAGCTGGCCATACATGACGAACATGCTCGTGTAATTCGATCGAGCAAATCAACAAAATGTGAAATTTTACACGAACGACGGCTAATCAACAGCGCCATACATGACGAACACACGAGCGTATTGCACGAGCATGTTCGACGTGTATAGCCAGCTTTACTCTTCACAATGTCAAAAAAGTTGCTTGCCATAATGCATCTTCATTGTGGAATCGGTTCTATTATCTCATAATTGCTAACAATATTTTCAATAATGATCATTAGAGGATGTAACAATCCTTTAGGCTCTTCCGCCCATGTGTGATAATCACCACAACATTTACAACAACCTTCTTCTTCAGTCAGGATGGCTTCCTTTTGCTTTTTCTCTACAACTTCGGTTAAAGATCACTTTAAGCTAAAAATGCTACTCTTCAATCACCATAAATCACATGATTTTATTAAGGTATTTATCAAATTTCATATTTCAATTTTCATGTATGGAGGATTTTAAAAGATGCAGGACATCAAACAACTTTAACAATGCAAACAATCCAATGCGTCTGACTGCACTTTCTTTCACTAGCGCCTTTCATTGACTTAATCTTATTAATTGCAGACTTCTTCTTACCACTTTTAAAAAACGAGAAGCGAAAACAAGAAAATGCTGATTACAAAACATATTTGCCCAGCCACAAGAATATGTGGCTTTCTGTAAGGCTTACCACCAGCCCCACATACAATCTAGCTGCTGCACTTTAATCTCGTGCCGACAATGTCAACTTCAATCTAGGACTACGCTGCACTTTGATGATGCTCGAGGGTGGACACATTTCTAAATTAATTTTGTTTTCCGTAAAATTTGCATAAATTTCTCTTTTATTTGCCTTACTCAGGCAAATAAAAGATTCTTATTTTCCTACACAACATCTTTCCCAACTTCGCTTAGGCTAGAGTAGGAGAATAAAAAGGGTTATACTCGCTCTATTTGCAAGTTGTCATGGCCTGTCACTGGCGCAGCACACTGTGGTGGTGCCTGTTTGATTTTGACATTTCCACAATGCCAATGTGAGGCTTGGCGACCATTACCACTCGCTGCCTTGCATGTCCTGTCAGCCATTTTTTCTTCCCTACTTCTTTTAAATATCGCCCGCCAGCAACGGTATTTTCTCTCAAACTACTTTTGGCATTACAACTCACCAGATTATTAAACACTCTTGTACTAATTGAAGCGTGAAAAAATACAAGGAGGCAATGCTTTTTTCCTGACTTCCTACGTTCTCTCACCCAGTCAGTGAAATCGTCCCTCTTAGTGGTTTTCTACCTTCGTTTCGCTGCGCTTTGGTTACCAAGGAAGTCAATAACCTTTTAATGAGATTTATAACTGTCATTCATTGTTCTCGAGTATGAGCGAACTGTGTAAGATTATTGAAGAATTACAACGTGAAAAGTCTTATGTAAATAGGAACGACGGGGGTATGCTTCGTTGTGCGCTCCACGCCTTCCGAGTGCCGAGTGCCGTTGTGTTGAGTCGGTGTTCGTTAAAAATGTTTGACGTGCAGATTATTTAAATTATTGTTGTTATGGGTAATGGTGACGTGCTACCTTAAACTGGGATTAAACAAATTTGCATACGACTTGTTTCGAACCTCTTCGGTTTCGGTTTCGGTTTCGTTGGGTTTATTTTTACCTCTCAGAGAAGAAAAGGTGTTAAAGTACGGGGCGTTTGCCTGTATGGCTACCAACGTCGACGACCCATTTCAAGGATTAACGTCATGACGTGGCGGAAATAGTTTTTCTCTCTTCATCCATCATCTCTGGTTTGGACAGCGTTTGTAGCCTAATGAGGCATAAGATCTATGAAGGATCACATACAAAATCTTTAGCATTGTTTGATACCCTATTATAAAATGATTAGCTACGCGAAACGAATTTTTTTAATTTTTGGTAGCACAGCGAACATTGTTAAGATATCATAACAAACGTTGACTTAAGAAATAGTTGAATCTGTATTTAAGCAATCAGTTGTGTGAGCTCATAAGACATGGGTATATCTCACGCTTGTAATTGTTGAGTTTTTTGATGAAAAACTTAATCTGCGAACTGTCAATGCTTCACTTAAGGTGATCCATAAATGCTGCGCTTCGGTGAGCTTGAGTTAGGTTGGTTTAGATGTCATTGAAAACGCATCGGTCAACCTATGCAAGCGCTTTGTATTAGGATAACATGTATACTCACAATGTAATATATATACATACTAACTATGTATCATTCCGTTAACAACATCTAGAACCTTTTGTAGGAATATCTTCTGATAACAGCCAACTCTCAAGTGTACAAAGAAACCAATTCTAATTACACTTCATTGGAGCAGCGCAACTTTATCAAACTAATTATTATTAACTTGACAGGTTTAATTCCCACTCCCTTATTACATTTCCTAACATTTTTTAATGGCCGTAACGTTCAATGCTTTTAATAGAACTCATATTTCACATTAGTTCACTACATAAAATTTTGACAAATTGATTTGGAAAAATCATACTTGTTTGTAGGGCACTCAAAAACACCTGTCACCTATATAAATTATAGAAGAAAGTGTCATTAGTGAACCATTGAATAGTTGTGCAATATTTCTCACCTGTTCCCCCAAAACTTTGTCCATTGACAAGTCAAAAAACTAATGACGCAGAACACACGATAATTTTCATATGTGGCATTGCAATTCGATTCGGTAACACTCGTAAATAAGCTACCAATACTATTGACTTTTTCACACAAAAGCCACAAAAGGCAATGTACTCTACTCCTAAATAGCTAAATGAATGGTGTGAGTAATGATAGAGTCGTTAATATATTCTTCATGTCGAGTGCAATGAGTGTTATTGTCACTTTTGATTATCGAACAAGCAACGGCGGACTATGCCGCAAGATGACTTTATAATTATACAGGAATCACGTGTGTCAGTTTAAGTGTTACTTGTCGAATGGCACAAACACTTTGCAACGGAAATGGCAAAAATTACGGTAATTCAGAGCCAGCAGTGGGCATCAAAAACCAGGCACCGGAAGCGGCCGACGTGGGCGGACTTGAAAGTGAAGGTTTGCGGATGTGGCCACTCCTTTTTTTTTATTATCCCTCGAGCAAATTTAGCCAATTATGTGGCGCTATTCTAAGGGAAGCAATGCGTAGAAAATTATATGATTGTCCATTTTTAAATATAGTGAGATTCACATTGACTTTTTCTGCATATAATTTGCTTTTGTGGTCGATATAAACTGTAAGTGGCGTGTGAACCTTTAGAGCAATTTGCATTTGCAGAGGTTTTTTGGTTTTCTATTTTATTTAATTTTTTTTTCAAATGACTAAATTTTAATGACGTTTGAGTTGCATTAATTGGACAGTTGAACGAGTGATGCTGACAGCTATGCGTCGTTAATTATTTAATACAAAACAGAATTATTTTAAATAATTTTTTTTTTATTATATAATTTTAATTTGTAAAAATATTTTTTCCCTACCAAATGTCACATTTAATGGAATTTATTTTAATGTTTTTTTTTTTTTTTTTTTGCTTTGCGTGTTTTCTCAAAACAACTAGAACAACATTTTTGCATTAATTTTTATGTTTTCAAATAATTTTTCCGAGCCGCACTTTTTTATATATGTTTTTTATTTTTTTCGACAAGTTCGTGGTTACACTCACACCGAAACTCCAATTCAAGAGCCAACCAGCCTAGTCGTCAATCAAGTGATGTACTGTCAAATTATGCAAATAATTTTCCATTGTCACGCAGTATTAAAACTCAAACTGTTTTCCTTATCGTTTCGTTAAATCGAAATTGTAACCAATTTTGTTTAATTTCTGTGTTATTTCAACCAAGCCCACACACACCTGCAACTTTCTCAGGCTGTTTGCTATGTAAACTAAGCCTATCCAGGGCGTGCTTTGTGCCTTTGTGTCCTATTTGGCGGCTCATTTCGTAAACACATCACTGGACATCATCAAATGCCACACTCATTTTCCGCCTTCCTTGCCGGCTTAACTGTCAAAATATTTTCGTTGCTTTGTGGTTTTGTGGCCTCATCACAACTCACCTCAGCACACTACGTTCATCGCTTGAGCAGGGTGTGGTTCTACTATTTTTGTTTAGCCAGCAAAGTGCTTTTTCCGATTGACCCTTGCACCGTTGGCGCGGCTGTGGATTAGTTTGGTGCATTTGTATACACTAATGAGCCGAGTATGCACTTTCGGCGAATTTATGAACCGTTCCAGTTTCAACAGTTCGTAAATTTGCTGCAATTTGACGTTAATGGTGAGAAACGGCGCAATGTGGATTGGTGACCCTAAATTTCTATTCGACTTCCTCCACTATTTGCATAACTAAGCCTTAGTTGTTAGATACTTTAAAGTCTTTGACTAAATTTATGATGTTCTTATGGGTAGTTAGACACCTGTCTGGGCTAGTGTGAGAGTTCTGGAGAACTTTTAGGCGTTACTTCAAACTACTGAGCTGGACTTAAAACGAGTAATATAAATATGCCAAAATATCAAGCAATAGTTCTTTAAATATAAGTGCTTGACTCAAGTAGTAAGCTGCTTAGACCACAATAGTGTTATTTTAATGGTGTTGTTGAAGGTCAGTGCTTTGTTGGAAGTCAAAACTGTGATCGAACCTAACGTTCCTTTTGTGTCGATATAGTATTCGTTATGACTTTTTCAACTGATAAATCGATATAGCTTAGTATTATGTCCAGTTCTGAAGTTTTGAGAGATTTGTTCTGTTCTGAAGGTCCCTCGACTAAGTATAGTTTATAAGAAGTGTAGCTGTGAAGAATAAGAGAGTGCTTGAGTTCATAATTGGCGTCGAAGGAATGTAGTCACTGTAAATTATCAATGGCCTGCTAGCTTTCTAATAAGAACACAAGCTCTTAACATTTCAGCTTCTAGCAAAGCTGAGTTTTTGAGTTTTATTTTTAAATTAAACGGCGACAACTCCGACAGCTATTGTACAATACAAAGCAATTGATGTTGGATTTACTATGTCAACTTGAATATTCAATAATAGGATAGGATTTTTTGTTGAAACTTTTATCTGTTCTATATTTCGATTCTCCAGGCTGTCATTTTATGAACTGCTTCAAATTTTAAGCTGTTTAATTAAAGTCCATATTGTCGACTTAAAAAGCCATAAAAATGTATTAACAACTTCAACATGATCCCTTTTAGCTACCAGTATTTTTTGTCGCTCCATTGCTGCAGCTCTTTAACTATGTATAACAAAAGGTACACGCTCTATAGAATCTCTTTCCCAATTGCTGTTTTGTTTACACTTATCATTGAATCTTTTAAAAATCGACATTGTCCAAATCCTCGATAAACACCAAACAAATGTCGTTGACCCTTAGAAAACTTGACCCAAACGCATACAGTATGATATCACTAGCACAAAGTACTTTATACGATCAACACTTCTGATAATCGCGTCAGTCAAAGATGCTACCCCAATCAGCAGTTAGGACGATGATTGCCTTACCCACCAATTTCTAATTCCTTTTTATTGCCTGTGCTAACACAGCATAAAGAATTCTTTAACAAAACGAAAATGAGTATCGAAACGATTTTAAACCCGAATTACAAGGGTAGAACACAGTCTATTGATGTCATTCTATACATGCTGTTTTTTTTTTTTTTTCTTTGTGATCAAAATATAATTTTTCAAAATCGTTGTCGTTGACCATTTCAGTTTGACAGCGGATCAGGAGTAGGGGCGAAAAAGACACCTTGCACACTCAATTTAAAAAAGACGAAAAAAACTTGGGCTAAATGAAAAACCAATAAAAAATCGTAATTAAACCAAAATATGTTGGATGTCCTGCTGTGTCTCAGGACGCGCTGACATTGAATGAACCACGAACTGACAAAACAATTTCAATTGGATTTTCCTACTTGTGACTACTCGTTTCTTCTAATTTTTTTTTTTTTTCATTGGTTCGCCTGGTTTGGTTCTATCCATAAATTTTGAAAAATGATACGTTAGCGAGTTGTCATTATGTTATCGACAGACAGAAAAGCGCAAGGCACCAAAAAAAAAAATGAAAAAAAAAATTAACCATTTTTTCTTTTACTCACTGACATTTATTTACTGTGTTGTACAATTGAATTGTACGAAACGAATCCTTTTGTTGTGCAACAATTTCCATGAAAGGATATGCCACGTTAATTGTGCCATTTTGTGGACAGTGGCAAACACAAGCGTTGTTGCCTTACTGAGCGCGCCGGTCACAGAATGGGGTCCATCGATCATATTTCATGTTGTGTTCAATACAATTTTTTGTCGCCTGTTCAACTTATTTTCCTTTTTTTGTTGTCTGTTGAAAAGGGGTAACTCTGATTTTTTTTTTTTTTTTTGGGGTTGTGTGTTGTGTTGTATTGTGTTGGCTTCAATTGAGTTGAGGGTGTTTCGCCACTTTCACTCACTCTTAATGTGCTATACAATCATTATCTGCTGCACATTTTTACTCGTCCTCTTCTTTTTTTTTTTGCAATATATAAATTTACACAATCGCATTGATTATGATGTATGATCCATTGCTATTTTTACTTTTTTTTTACTTGACCAAGAATTTCCTTGATTTCGCTTTCTTTGGCTGCCAATTAGTTTGGCATCATTTTTCAAATGACGTTCAAAAGTTATCATGTCATGCTAAAAATGATTGCAATTTTTTGTCACAAAAATGCTGTTCTTTCGTTCAATTGAAAGCATGTTCACATGTGTAGTGTAGTCCATCGCAACGATAAAAAATGTAGCGAATATATATAGATATTTCGCATAACTCTAAAACGCAATCAATCAATCAATTTCTGTGCGTTCCTTTCACTAGTCAGCATTCAATGCCCAATGACACCAATAACCAATATCATCATCAATATCATCAACTTCTATTGTTGCCAGATATTTTTATGAATATTCATAGTTTTTTATCGTCGATCATTTGATTGCATATGCATAACCTCCTCCATCTGCTAGTGGCATAGTATATGGTAAGAGTAGTGTGCATTGTATTTGTTTATTCATTATTTTAGTGCCGAGTCATGATTATACAGTGAAAAAAAGGCATTGCACTTTATTTATTCTACTACGAATACAATTTTTTACGGGGTTAAATGACAGCTGGCGATTCGTTGTTAGCATTTAGGTAGTTATGCTGATATTAAAATGTTGTGTGGTACAGTTAGCTATTATTGTAAATAGTTCCTGATGGTGGTGACCACAGGAAATGTCCTAGCGAGTGCTTCTTGTGTTGCGCTGATGTTGTCTATTATTACATATTTGTATTGCAAGACATGCCCTCTACGTCTCTCAAGTGTCATCAACTTGAATTTTGTTTTACTTTTTTTGGACTTACAATTCGCTAAATAAGTTTCATAAAAGAACATGTTAAAAAACTAAATTTAAAAGCATATTTTACCTGTTATATAATTGCAACAAAAGTTAGCCTAAGTTTTTTCCCAAGTTGTCGTCTATCTCTGTGCCAAAATTCGTAAAAATTGGTTCGGCTGTTTAGGCGTAAAAAGGTAACAGACGGACACACCGACAGAGTTACTTTCGCATTTATAATATTAGTAAGGACTAGTTAGGATATGGACGAAGTCTTAGCATGTTCCCAAAACTCTCGCATTCATTATGTCATGCATCTCATGAGCTCTTTCCAACACGCTATGTGTGCAAGTACCTGCCAAGTATGTAAAGCCTGACGACACTATCACCTGGTATAACGAAGGTAGAAGCCACTATTACTATTACACTGGAAAGCCTAGCTCTTCCGAATACAAAATGATTACTGTAACTGCTTCGGTCTTACGCTTCAATTGGAATTAAAGAATATATTCTTTAGTGTATATTAGAAATATATGGTTTACTTTGAAATATATTCTCTTCTCTCTCTACCCCTAAAAGGTGGAGTATTTTCGATCATTCTGGCTATACCTTTCCTACTATTTTCGACACTCCTTAATATTTACGCAAAAAGACTTTCTAATACTTGCGAAAGCTTGCTTTCAAAGCAAGTCTTTCATTATGCCAAGTTCCTACATTCACTTAGCATAAATAGTTAATTAGTTCATTATTTAAATCAGTAAAAGCGCAGACAAAACGTCGAGAAGACAGACGCCACTCAGCTCATTCAATGCTAATTCGCCACTAAAAGTGTTGCCATGTTACAAACTCTGTTAACCTCGACTCAACTCGTAATAAACCAAAACAAACTTAAGAGCAAATTAAATTAACCGACAAATGGCAGACACTTCAAACAGGAGTCAAGTTGTGTTGTTGCGGCGGGGTTGAACCAGAAAACACAAACTTAGAAAGTTGCACAGTCGCAACATCATTTACCGGAAAGCAGTCAACCTTCCAAACTACCAACTCCGACTCCAGTTCATCGGCAGACACAAACTATCATCATTTTATGAATAGTTTAAGAGCAATCTCTACTGAAAGACTCACATATAACTGATGTATCGCATGTACGATTGAAGTGGCTGAATGAGTGAGCGAATGTCGCCTGCGGTTGCACTTAATTTAATTGACAAATTTTAAAACCCAAAACATAAATATGCAAGCGCAATCTGAAGGATATCCATTTTCATTTGGATGCCATCACGCTTAACTCCTGCACCATAGTTAAAACTGTTGCCAAGATTCGCGGCATTTACGATTTTGACTCTATATACTCGTAGTTGTTTTATTCCAGTTTTTCTGTTTTGTTTTATTTAAGTTGAATTCATCATCGTTTTTGTCCTTTTTTGTACGCTTTTCGTGATTGTAAATGGATTAGTGTCTACTTTGCTGCTAGTGATATGCTGGATAAATTTACAAAGCGCAATGCGAAATCGGCTGGAAGTAATGTTGATGATTGGCTAAAGAGAAAATGTTCGCACATTTATAAATTTTTTTATGATAAAGAAAATAATTCTATAGTTTCGATTGGGTATAACAAATAATATTTATATAAGCTAATATTAATATACAATATACGAGTATAGTGTTTAAGGTGAAATATTTAAAGAAAGTTGGAATGATATTCCTAATCAGAAGTTGCAAGGCGGGAGAGGGTAAGATTTCCCATAAACTGTCTATGAAAGAGATGACCAATCTAATACTACAAGACTGGACATGTAACTAGACATATAAGGAAGATACTAGAAAAGAATACTGCAGGCTATTGGTTTGTGTTCTAAGAATCTGTTTATATTAAAGCCCTACCAATTATTGAAGGTAGCTGTTGAGCTCTGGAGCTTTTTCCAGAGCTGTTTAGGCAAAGTAAATTTGTAATCAAATTTGAACAATTTATTTTGACACAAGTCAGTTTCACAATATTGAAAGGATTTGTTGGACACAATTGAGTTTTACAATATTTAAAGGAACTTGGAAGAAGCTGACTTTCTTTTCACCAACGAATTTAAGCGAACGAACCAAAGGTATGATAGCGAATGTTAGCATCAGATTAAGCAAATTGAGCAATAGCGATGCAATAACGAGATCATATCGATGAGAGCAGCGTACAAGATTAAAGGAAGAAACGAAAAATATATGATAGGCCGAGTTAGGGCCTATCAAACCGAAACTTATGCTAATGGGTTCAGGGATCCTGAACCGAATGGTACAAATAATACCCACGACTGTATGTGATATCTACAGTAGTAATTTGTTGAGTATGCACTAGAAATTAGTAGAAATAAATTATCCGTTGGGTCAGTACCTTCAATCACATGATTTGTGAAAGGCCTCTAATAAGCCATCTCCACACACCCGCTTTTCTGACAAATAGCAGAGTGGCTGATTTCTGGTATAAAGAGTTAAATTCTTGATTGAAAACTTTTGTTGTAACAGATAAAGAATCGTCAAAGGATCATTTTGCAGAGAAACTGAGTATAAAAGTATCGAAAAACTGTAATCCTATAATAGATGATTATTCGTTTAATATTTTGATTATAACCATAAAGTCATCATTTTCCAGCTACTTTGTATGACTGCAATCAGTACTGGTATTACCGATGGACTATAATATTCCCACGTTTATTCACAATGTAGTAAAATTCTTTATATAAGACTAACCGTTTTCTCTAATTTCCACAACTTAAATATAAAAAACTAATATAGATTGGCGATTATTAAAAATTATAAAGTAGAACTTAGTTAAAATTCATAAATTACTCCTCCAAATATTAAACGATAACATTACTAACTTATTTCCTTGGGAGTGGCTGAGGAGCTTGTTCACCTTTTTTGCAAATAATTTTGTTGTTCACATTTTGACGAAAACAGGAAATTGCAATTCCAATTGCCAACAACTGAACAAAGAAATATGGGGTGCTCACTTAAACGTAACTCCCTACTCGACTTTGGCCGCTCACACCCCAAAACTCGTTTGCTTAAGTGAAAATGGCCGCAGGTTAATTGGGTAAGCCCAAAAAATTGCTACGCAAACGACGACATTGAAATGAGGAGGTGTTCTCAAATGAATGTACTATGCAGAGAATATGTACAGACAAACACCGGCACGAAATCATAGAAATGGAGCCAGAGACGAGTTTGTTTCCGGCGGATATCAGTTTTAGCTAATGAAAGGCACTAGAAATGCAAACAAATATATGAAAGACAAACAAAGCCGTCCACTCAATGCATCTCAATCTATTTCGACGTATGTCTATTTAAAGCTTAGCTATACGCTTAGTTACAGAATACAGACAAGACGACGGAACAGCATTCGATTACAGGAGATGAGCTTGTATTGTAACTAAATAAATAATATTAATTAAATGTTTTGCCAGAACACGTCACACATTGCAACACGCTTGACTTTAAGATGCTCTAGGGCCAAAACTGTTGTCAAATCATTTTGTGTAACGCACTTCACAGTGAAGTTGTGATATAATTTGAACTTCTCCGATTAATTATAACCAACGCAGAACTACGAGTGTAATGGTCATTAACAACTTCGTTAGTGTTATTGATTTTATCAGCGTGCATCATCAAGCCGTCATACCACTCATCATTAACAACCATCTTGTGTTCATCACGATGTCATCATCATTTGCTACTTCTACGTATTTTCGTTAAACTCATACAAAAACTCCATTGAATTCAATGTTGCCCAGACAGTTGAAGACCTTTTCACTTATTGGTTAACCGCCCCCGAACTCAGGACATGAAACGAAAAACAAAAGCGCACTTTTCCGGCCACTTCCTTCGCAACATGGCATAAATAAATGCTTAAATCCTTGACGCTTTAACGTTATCCTTTATACACTTTTTTTGTGTCGAAACTTTTAGTCTTGGCTTTGTTTCTGTTGGAGCTCATAACTTTTTAGTGTTATTGCTCGAAATGGCATTCAATGAAGTAGTACGAGTATCTTGGCGAATATAGCTGATATATTCATCGATAAGCGGAAATACGCTGTTGAGCGCTTGGGCGGAGCATGAGTTGCGCTCTTGCCTTAAATGTTTGTGTAATTATCATTTGAACGCTTTTTCCTTCAGCGTAAGTGTGCTTTTTGACATGTTTATAATATTGCTTGAATGCTTATTTTATGGACATGTTAAGAGTTTGCTTCTATACTGGATGAAATGATAAGTACGAGTAAGTGGAAAGTGGAGTAGAAAGTTTGCAAGTTATTAAAATGAGATAGTTTCCGGAAAATGCATCTTTAATGTTTTTCAACAATGAAAGTCCTTATATATGGATTGTAGCTTTTCATGACTCAGTTGTACCGAATTTTGGCCGATCAAAGACGGCTAATTGCTAACTTATGGGTAACTCTGTTGATGTTTGCTTTACGTTTTTTTTATTTTATTTATATAAACTAAGCATGCCTTTTACAAATGGGTAAACTTCATCCAAATCTCCTGACAGCAAACAATAGCATTTGCCTGACTCGATTAAATTTCAATTGAGTATCATGAACTTCTGCATGGCTTCTTCAAAAGGTTTTCTCATGCTTTGCCACAAAAGACAAAATTAAGTTAATGAACCGAATTGAAGCATTTTTAGAATGCCGTTGTTATATGTGAACATCTGACTTAACTTATTTTAACTAACCATTTTTCTCTCATCCAACAACTGCCCAAACAGAAAATCCTCAACTAAAGAAAGACACAAGTTTACTTTTAATTAAAAGAAAATAGTTTTTTATGCCTCAACTAATAACCTAAGTAAATAATAAAAGGCACTGTAGAGCATCCAGGCCATAGCGATTTACTACCACCACAACAAATACAAGAGCTTGACCATTTATCACTTATTCAACTCAACGTGCCTAAGAACTAATCCTTTGTAATCATAATATTTCATGTTTATTACAATAAAATAAGCAAAAAAAAAATAATAATAATAAGAACTTCCAATGAACTCATAAGAAGTAGCAGCAAATTGTGAGCGCCACAAAAATCATTTTATTTGCACCCATAAAAACTTGTCGACGCGTCCAGCCAACAACCACATCCAGATCGCCCCACAATGCCAACTAAAACGAACAAATACAAATAATTCATTTATGGACATGAGGCCCAAGCATACATAACACGATGCCTGTGCCTGCGCCTGGACCTAACTGATGTTGATTGTGAGTTGTTAAATTTGTGTTGTTGCGTGCTAAAAACACGCAACTGTTTATTTTACACCAAGACTCTACTCACAATGAACAATCGGGCTGCCACTATACGATTATGTCTACAGACAAATTGCAATAACCATAATGGTTATGCTCTAAAAACAACATTATAACGTGGTGGTGGGGTGTTATGTGTGGATTTCAGCTAAGAAAGCTGTAAGCGAACGCTGCTGCAATAAAGCGTCATAAAATGATGATTTCATAGACTTTTACGCGTTCGAGTAAGTCGCAATAGTGTGTATATCTGAAGTTTGGGCGTGTGTGGAACATATTCAGGGAGCAGACATGCAGAAATAATAACAATAATTGTTAGTATTGATAGTTGGTAGCGGCAGTCGTCAATGGATGTCGCCATTTCGATTATGATTATGATAGACAAACATGTCATAAATGTTATTGCCCTCAGATACTCCTTGATGTATTTTATGTGAGTCTGAGCAGTTTGTATCTTGCCAGTGGTTTCAAGTTGGTTTGTTTTATTTTTTGCTTTCTTGTTTTATTTTACCTTTGATCGTTATATCTTACAATGGCTCAATTTTAGCTATATTTTATCCCTAAGTTATTGTATTTTTAAAGTTTCCTCATCTATAACGTTGTACCACATTTTCCAGCTGTTTAAAAGGTTACTAATGTGCTTAATTCAACGGATTCAATGAAATGCATTTTGCTTACAAAGTATTCTTAATTTTATTACCCAAAACAAGATCCCAACCAGCCCAGACGTATCTCAGGAGTATTAGGAACAATGCGTAGTTTTTGCGCTTCGCTTTAAATTTTTTTTTTTTTAACTATGCCTAGACCTTTTGACAAACAATAGGCGTATCAATAAAAAATTTTCTCATGCGAAACTTTTGCCAACATCAACATCATGACCATGATCATCATCAATATACGCCTTGAATTTTGCTGCGTCAAGGTGAATATCCTTTTTTACCCTAATTTATGCGCTAAAATGACAATTGACGAATGCCAAACACGCCAGCTCAGCACTAAAGATTTTCTGTCTTTTATGCGCATCAACTTTTCCACTGAGCCTATTCCTTTTGTGTTGTGGTAATAAAAATATAAATGCTACAACACTTTATTACGCTTGCCTCTAATCCTTTCTCTTATGTGGCAGAGTAGTCACCAAAAAAAAAAAATAAATAAAAATAAGAAAAAAAGGGGAGTCGCATTGCTCAGCTTGTTACATTTTTCATGCGATAATGTCAATTTTGACAGCTGTACGCTGCGCACAAGCAAAGCTGGCGCGCCTGCGCAGCGCTCATTCCTTCCTCTTGTCTTTTGTGTGATCCTTCGATTTTTTTTTATTATTGCATTTGCCTCATTGTCGTCCTTTGGCAACTTTGTTGTCGTCAATTTGTGACGCTCTTTGGCCATTTGAGTAGAGTAGCTCAAAATTGTTTTTTATGCTGTATTCTTCGCCAGTGTCTGTTTAGGTAAATAACAATTCTGTCTTACATTTTATTGGCATTTAAGCGCAACAATGCCAGCTCTGTTGCTGTTGACTTTACATTTCTTTGACTTTTTTCAATTATATACACTAATCACCTTCTTCCCTGATTTAAGAACCAAAATATGATTTCCTTTGTTCATCACTTTTTGTTTTGTTTTATTAATTCTGACAATGCCCACTTTTCCTTTTCGTTTATTTCATTTTTTTGTTATGTTCCTTGTTCACTTGGTTGGCCAATAAAATTCGCAACAATCTTCATTTTATGTGCCCATTCGTCTCATTTAGTTCTTGAATCAGCCTCGACGTGGTTTTCTAAATATTTTGTTGTGTTTTGTAGTGTCATTCGATATGGTTTCTATCTCGGTTTGGTTATTTGTAATGCGCGCTGCTATCCCATCTTGACATTGTTTATATTTTGTATAACTGTTTAAAATTATTATTACCAGGAGAATACACCAAGTGGAATGAATGAGACGAATTAAAGGTTTATGTGGGGCTGTTTATGTGAAACTACCAGCATCTTTCATTGTTTTGAAACTTTGTCTTGTGATACGATCATACAATGAATTCACCAGGAATATACCCTACGAGGTAGAATATTCTTAAGAAAGGCCTAAGAATAAACTGCTTATCAAAGATTTTGTACAAATTTCTCTTTTAGAAACTTTCTAAGAGGCTATGCTATGTAATAGAGTGCTTGATCCTGTAAGAATTCGACTTGTAACCCACTAATCAATATTTACACCACTACAATTCTTATTTCTTCGTGTTCAAATTTTTTTTTGCCTTAAGACATCTTAAATAGAAACAAGAGATTTAATAGGATCAGATTAAAAAGTTACCATAAAGTTACCATGAGGTAAATTCTTGTTTTTGGTGTGTCTTGGTCAAGGCCCCGGGCGCTGGATTGTGCGAATTATGCAATAATTCTAAGTACACGTTCTTGCAAATGCAACATTTTTCCAAATAGTTTCGAAACCACAGATTTTTATCACTTCACAAAGTTGCTAAAGTCGTAAGAATAAACTGCTTATCAAAGATTTTGTACAAATTTTTTTTTTTTTAGAAACTTTCTAAGAGGCTATGCTATGTAATAGAGTGCTTGATCCTCTAAAGAATTCGACTTGTAACCCACTAATCAATATTTACACCACTACAGTTCTTATTTCTTTGTGTTCAAAATTTTTTGCCTTAAGACATATTAAATAGAAACATGAGATGTAATAGGATCAGATTAAAAAGTTACCATAAAGTTACCATGAGGTGAATTCTTGTTTTTGGTGTGTCTTGGTCAAGGCCCCGGTCGTTGGATTGTGCGAATTATGCAATATTTCTAAGTACACGTTCTTGCAAATGCAACATTTTTCCAAATAGTTTCGGAACCACAGACTTCACTTCACAACGCATACCTTCAAAAAAATATTTTCTGAATTTTTTTGATTTGAGATTCTTCACAACATTCCCACTGACACATAACGAAGAACAATGTGATTTACAACGTAGCGCAATAAAAACACCCAAAACACTCCCAGTTTCCTTACATTCCGACAGCATCTTCGTCACTTCGTGCATATAGTGAAAGACGCAAACTAAACAAACCTAATAATTATGTTAAAAATTATATAGTTTTCTGCACAATTCACAATAAAATCAAGAAACATTTCATTTTCGCCCTTACGACGCATTGAACGCACAGTCACACCGTGCCAAACAAAAGCTGTGAGTTCGAGACAGAGACTCTTTGCTAATCTGTAGATTTATATGCAGAGAAGTTGTTCAATAAAATCGTCTAAACCAGACCATAAACAAGGATATTTTATGCTACTCATTTTCATTACTTGGCACATTTGTGGACGTGTGTTTGGTTATATGTCTTTGGAATGCTTACTTCACTCATTTTACTTGCCTTGACTGCTCAGAGATTAGCGACAATTCGTCGTCGTCGACGAGTTCGTTATTATCATCACCATCACCATCATCGTCATTGTATGAATTCCGTATTTTTTGCCCCGGCTGGACAAATAAATAACTTTTGCGTAGTTATTTTTCGCGCTTTTGACCATTGTCCAGTGAATTTTTATGCACTCGCATACATTTTGAGTACATAAACTTGTTCCTCATTTTAATAGTGAACGCGCTGAACATTAAATTTGAGATTTTATTACAGATTTTGGCATGAGGTGGTGCTAAAAACTTTGCACGTTAATCCTTTGCGCAATTGCGCAGAAAAATCTCATTAGGCGACAATGTGAGCTTTGCAAACGTCCATGGGTAGGTGATTTTAAGGACGGCGCTGACTTTTGCTTCTTTCATGAATTCAAAGTAGTCAGTAAGAAATCAGAAGACAGTAAGAATTTATTGTAGTAATGAGGCTGTGTTGGCAAGTATTCCATGGCACACTGGTTAGTTTGTACCAATATGAAGTCTAAGTTTTAACTATAATAGTATAGTGGTATAGAACTATAAAAGTTCATCGATATCATTCCTAGTTAGGGCATATTCTTGGATGATTTATTCCATCGAGTGTCTATATTACACATTATATAGAAAGTCTATATCTAAAAAAAAAAATATAACTTACTCTTCCTTACTCTTCCTATTGGTACCTAAGCATACGATTGATATATGTTATTTATTTTCTTTTGCATACAACACTTAAAAATTTTTTACTTAAAAAAAAAAAATCATCTCAAAATTTACAATATTAAATTTTCATCAAAAATGTTCAATTAATGTGCAGCAATTTTTTTTTCGTGTTTTTTTTTTGAGATATTCTTTTTCGTTCTACCTCATTAAATCAATCAATCTTTATTACGAGCAGCCCATTAACTTGAATCTATAACATCAAAAATCTATCAACAAATGTACAAAAATGAAATGATATATTTCCGGCACTTAATCAATGCACAGCAAAATGTTTTTTTGCATAAAAACACCCTCGTTTTTTACACGGCGTTGTTGACCACTTTTTATGCCTGAAGATGTCAGAAGTCGAACTTGCTACGAATATCGCTCAACGCATATTGATCTGGCATCAGTTTTTCGTCACTTATCACTCAAAATTATTACAGCAATAAAGCATTTTCCGGCGGCTGTTGGCGCTGCCGCTCCTGCTTTTGTTGTTGCTGCTGACTTCCTTCTCTAGTCCTGCTGTAACCAGACCATTGTTTGTCGCTCGTTTTTTGTCGTTTCCTGTCATGCGTGACACACTTTTGCATTTGTTTTGATGTTTTTTGTGCTGTTTTTGTGTCGATATTTAATGCGTATTTTTCTCTTGTTTATCAAATTTGATTAAAGCAATTTCTTTGCTCACCCTCTTTGTGCGACCCTCTGGAGCTCTTCGCAGTTGTGTATATTTGCTTCTGCCTGTCTATATTTGCCTTATACGAACTTGTAATGATTACCAATTTATTTAAATGTCAACTTGGCTTGTTTCGAATATTTTGGGTTTTGATCACATACGAGACATTTTTGTATTTTTTCATGCATAAATTTTTTATTTTCTGTGGCATATCTCCAGGGATGCATATTTTTAATGAATATTAATGTCTCTAAATCAATAGAGTAAATACTTTTGAAATGGTTTAGTAGATAGACAACGTATGAAATGAGTGCAAAAAATCTACATTTTTTGAACAGACTTCGATTTGTTAGACAACTGTCACTAGTCTTAAAAATTGAATCGAAAAAAATAGTAACCTCAGTGTTATTATTTTAAAAAAGGTTTTAATAAATTTTTGCTAATAAATACCCAGCAAAGAAAACATGATCTCAAATGAATAACCTTATTCTTCTAATCATAATCAGCAAGACGATTATTATTACTATATGGCAAAAACAAATTATCCTTACATATTTCACATTTATTATTTTCACTTGATAACCACCATAATATATTATTGCTTGAATAACTTTCCTTTGGAAAATCTTTGGTATCAGTTACTTTTAGGATGAGCCGAATAAGGTTCTTAAAATTCTCACGGTTTACAACACTAGAGTTCATCTTCGACTGATGGACGGATTATATATACTAAATACATATAGATGTTTAATAGATGTTTCTAAGTGTCTCATCTATATAATTAAACGACAATAAAACACTTCTTTTTTTGGTACATTTTCTGCTTAAAATACCAATTCAAATTCCAAAATCAAGGCAGTCGTCCTATGTAAAAAACACCATGGTGTTGTTGTATAAGACGCTAATTTTACCGATTCTAATGTACGGAGACTGACAAGAGAAAGCGAGTATGCACTTGGTGTTTTTGAACGAGAGGTTCTGCGGCGATGCTATAATCAGGAGCTATATTCGCTGTACGAAGACATGGACATTGTTGGAAGGGTTTTGACTTGACATGGATGACGACGCTCCGGCGAAGAAACCCTAAAACTGTGTACTTCGTCATAGCATTCGAAGGCAGGGTAGACCACCCATCCGGTGAAAGGACGAAGTCGAGGCAGATGCCGAGAAGCTGACTCGAAACTGGAGAGCCGCAACGAGCACGCTCTTCATAAGCAGGCCTTACCGCCCTGAGGCAGTGTCGCGCCATCAAGAGAGAGTGAGAAAGGGTTTTAGGTTGATAAAGATAACCCCGATACAACAACAATAACAACGCACAGCCGTTGATGTTGTGAGCGCAATAGAATAGCAGACAAGAGTGCTTTATGTGCCTCACTCCTCTCTTCTAACGTTCATTAGAAACCGCCTTATTGTTATTGTTCCATTTTCGTTTCATACACAACGTGGGAGAGATCGGTTTTGTGTGTTTGCGCTCTCTTTGCTATCATTAATGTATTAGTGTTGAGTTGCTCTTTCGTGAGTGAACAAATGAGTGTTTTTTTTTTTTTTTTGAATGCCGTCGATTATGTCGGTCTTGGGTCACCCTCGTCAACATAAATGTAACTGCTACGAAAGTTCGCTGCAGATTGGTATTCGATTTTAACGATATCTATTCGGAAATCTTTCACTTGTAGATATGGAACCGATAGAAATTTGAAGTAACCGGGAAACCCCATGCCTACATCAACTCAATAAGTCAGTTATTCTATTAAACAGATCAACCGTAATCGTTTAGAGCATAGAATGCTTAATACAAAATGAATTCATGCATCAAATGTTTAATCAGGAAGATTAAAAAAGTACTTGAAACCGCGACGTCACACGCACGACTGGATTAAAAATTGCGGCGCTCACGCTTCAGAGAAAATATCGAAAGAAATGGAAACTGCTTTGTTGATAATTACTCAAGTCTAAATAATTTCTTTCACTGCCAAAGTTGTAAACCGAGTGCTCAAATAAGGCTTAGGTATGGGATTGACTGCTTACCAAAGGGTTCAACCGCAAACAAGTGCAAAATAATCGAAATGTGGCAACAAATATGCAAAATACGTTTAAGCATTAAACACAAATTCCAAATTGCTGTGTGCGTTACTCATTTGTTGCTCATTCATGTTGTAATTTTAATGAATTTTGTAAAGAAATAAAGAAGTACTTTCTGGCTGAGCCAACCGGGCGAGTAGAAAAAAGAGCAAACACTTCAAGTTGCGAGCTGTGGAGTGTATTTTGCGACGCAGCGCAGTCTAATGATGAACTTGCAAAAAGCCAGAAAGATGAAATTGAAAAGACTTTCGACTTCGACAAGTAACTTCTTTAACGCGAACTCATTCACTCGGATTAATGAACAGTCGGCGGTGTTGCCAGTTTAAGTTGGTAGTTGGCAGCGGAAACGAATTCAGCATCGGAATCGCATGGCGTTTTTATGTTGCTGCTCAAGTTCCTGTAAGCTGTAGAGTAAAGTTTCGGCTTGGGCATGATTAGATGTGGAGTTTGGGTGTTTCGTTTGCAGCATGTTGTTGATACGACTCATTAGTTGCAAACGAATGCTTACTCAAGTACTACACTCGCGATGTAGGAGGTTGGAATTCTCTCTTTTTTCCTTTCTTTTTTTTAATACTACACTCCTATTCCTTGCATATTATTCAAGTATTTGAAATTTAATATCAGCGATCAGCGGAAAATTGTTGAATGAATTATATTTAAAATGAGGAAACCTGTTATTATTGGGCAGAGCTTTCTCTTAGCTATATATCATCTAATGAGTCTTAGTTTGATGGTAGCAAAAAAAATTTTCTTAGTACATTCAAAAGCGCCTCTTAGGAGTACTAAGTGATTCCACATTAATACGTGTATATGGTACTCAGGATTTATTAGAATCTATAACACAGTGAAAGAAACCTCATATCTCCAACATACCGTTCCTTTTTTTGTTTGTTGTATTTTTGAAAATATTTTCGTGAAATTTTCTTACTGTCTAAAAAAAACTTTTTAATTGAAAATCCACTTCATTTCGCCTAAGTAAATATTTTTTTTTTATCGTTTCATTTGTAACCCTTCACTGCTACAACATAATCTTCATTATTAATCCGTTTCAAAAAAAAAAAAAGGCCAACGCAAATAGCTTCAAAACGGTTGTATAAAAAGAAAAACAACTAAAAAAAAGATACAGAAATGCGTCACTTTTTGCGCTTAGCACTGAAAGAAAATAAATAAAATTTTTTTCCACCAAAAAATAATTCAGAAAATTTTAAAAATTAAACCACAAAGATCAAAGTCAAAATATCGTAGTATCAAAGCATAAAAAGGGCCTTCGAAGCAAGTAACTAACAACCAATTCCTTGGAGAAAAGATTGTCTTTTTTCCTATGTTCAATACAACCTAAACAAACATTTCCAATGCGCTTTACATTGAGCAAAGGAGAGGAAAGAAGTTTCAGTAAATCTGCTGAGATATACCTCAGCGTGAAGAAAACAAAAGGTACGACTTAAGCTGTTGCTATTCTATAAACCCAAACCACAATAAATTGAAAGCCCCCCTTCACTGACAACGGCAAATCAGTCAAAAAATTAATAACTGACTTAAAACTTTGGCTGGAGAAGGTTTTTGCTAGATTTGATGGTCCTCCGTCAAAGGGTTATCAAAACACGCACTCAAGGGTTGCACGAGTTTGGTCGAAACATACCACAAAATCGGGCGAGCGTGCAAAGCTGCCATTGATGCGAACGCCACAGATACGGCCACTGAGTGCGGCAGACGGTTGACCACGGTAGAACCCCAACCAATCGGCACATCCGTCGTCCGTTGTTGGCGGTTGGCATTATGCATTATGACCGCGAAAGTTTAATACGCGCGTCAAAATTCTGTTCGTAGAATTTTTTGACAAGTGTTGAGCAAGCATTTGAAATATTTCGCGCAATTTAAGCGGCTTTCCCATCTAAATAGGATGCTATGTAAGTGGTGGTTAGAGTTTTGATTATTCAGCGACCGCGTAAATTCTTAATTAATAAGAATTTCGTGTGTAGTCAATTGAAAATTAAAATTTTGGTGACGTCTGCACGTGGATTGGCAATGAGCCATTGAAATCACCTTCAAAGTCGTTGTAATTAAGTATTTGCGTTTTGCATTTAGCCCACGGGTGGTGCAGGTTTCTGTTTCTAGAGGGCTGGGTTCATCATGAATTGCGCCGATAGAAAGTTGTGCTTGCAACCATGGCAACTGTTTTGAAACAATGATTGGATAGTCAAAAGTCAATGGCAGCAGTTGGCGATTTGGCTGCTTAAGTCTGCATAAAGTTTGCAAATTAAATTTTTGATTGAATTTAATATTAATTAGTTTGACTTGCAAGTTGTGAGTTGGAAAACTTTTGCTGTGTGAATTTAAGGCTGCTGTTTGTACTAGACAAGTTGATTTTTGATACAAGAAAGTTTGATTTTTAATAATGCAAGGTTTGATTTTAAATGAATGTCGATTTGGTAGCAGGTTTAGTGCTTCATTCTTAAATTTAGTTACATTAATTTTTTCGATAATCATACTTTCATAAAGACTGATCATGTATCCATCAAGTCTTAAATCATAGTGCCGTGTAAGGCCTTAAAAAAGTGTAATTTAATTTCTATGTATATAGTATAGGGAAGTATTGGGGCATACATTTTTATATAGACTAGTGTACGCCCAGCAGTTGAAATTCAATCACAATCGTCATAATATTGATTTGTAGTATGTCTTTCTAACTGTGACAATATGTAAGCGTGTGTGTGAGATTTTATTTTAGTTGTGTGTGTGATATTTTTTAACTGTTTTTATTTCTACAGTACCTAAACAATTTTGCTAAAGAAAAGTATGTGATTCACGTCTGCAAATGAAAGCCTGTCCAATGGTATATTTTTGGTCAAAATCGATTATATAGTTTACGCGTAAAGTGTCGATAAAAAAAATTTCTTGGCCTATTTATATATAGACAACATTATAGATTGTGAAGCAATCAAATTAAATTTCAATATTTACAGACAAATTTGTGCTGTGGCTCTGCTCCAACGCTAACCACACTTTTGTGATTCCTAATGACGTGATCAGATCAGTCGTTGTCATCCTGAAATAATAAAGTTTTCTGAAGCAAGCTAACAACTTGATGAGCTTCACTCTGTTATCCAGTGAAAGTCTGACGAAGAGCCCAAAAAATTGTCGCACTTCTAAATTTTATAAGGTTGAACCTTTGATAGTTACGCATTTTTACATGCAACGTTACATTTCTTCATCAACGTTATTTCTTAGAAATGAATTATAATAGAGTATAGAGTATACTCTGCGTTACGTAACTTAATTCTTACTTCTTTTCTCTATCTTTTCTGACTCATCTCTTCCACCATGACACACATTTACCACATCTTCTCCACGTACACCACTTACAAAGCATAACATATTCCTTAAGCACCCCACCACGAACACACACACACTTAACTTGCAAACAGAATATAAAAATGTAGGTCAACCCATTTAAGACAACGTTCGACACTTCATTACACAACATCAACTCCAACCCATATTGGATAACACAAACAGAGACAAAGCGGGTATATTTAAAAGGCAAATACCGAAAATTGTCGAGATAAATGTTAATATGACTTACTCAGTGAAAGGCGTCTTGACGCAAAGACAGAAAAAAGCGCACACATGAAACACCAGACACGCACTCGTTTGACTGATGAACCCAAGTTGACATTTTCCGGCCCTGATCAACGTCCTTAGACACATGACATTTGTAATGCTTTATTTTTTCTGCTTCGTATCCAAATTGTCTTGTTGTCGTTGGCATTTTTGATTCCAAACGGCGTTCAAACATTTGCCGAAAATTGTTTTTCAACACAGTTGAGTAAACAGTTGCCACCCTCTAAGTACGCCTTTGCTGATGTTTTAATAAACATAAAAAATTACACAAAAAATGCGAAAATATTATTCTTTTTGGCGACTATTTTTATGCACAACAACTGACACGTGATAAATGAAGTACATTTAAGTAGAAATTTGCATTCAGCGCAAAATAAACAAAAATTAAAAATATGTCGATTTTCTTTTTGTTTCAAACCAACGAACTCATGAAAATTGCAGAACTTCACGCAATTTCTATTGAATAAATTCGCAAACACGTACGAATATTTTATAATTGCCTTTATAATTACAACAAATTAGCAGTAATAAAAGCCAAAGAGGAGAAACAACGACCAACTCGTTATCAGCCCACGTAATAATTTACAATAAAACTTGTAATTATTTATTGGATGGCCATAAAGCAATTAAAATGCACGTTTGCCGGCCACAAAAACAAAATATAAATAAAACCACCGAAATCAGTTGCGAATGAGTCAAGTGAGTGGTATCGTCGGAAGCACCAAAGGTACAAATAACCAAATTGGTTTAATTGGCTCAAATGGTCACATGTTTGCTTCATTCGTTTCAATGTACCGAGATTTGCATATCTAAATTTGCGATTTTCCTTTGTTTAATACACTGTGAGAAATTGATTCATTTTATTATGTACAACAGTGTTTAGGTGATTGTCAAAATGTTATAAAATGGTTTTAGAAAATTTATTTCATCTTTTTTAAGCTGCCCATATACAACGAACAAAATTTAAGGTTTTACACGAACATCGGCTTGTCAGCAGCGCCATACACGACGAACATGCCCTCAAACACTAGCGAATCACACTAGCATTTTTGTTGTGTATGGCCAGCGTTAAACACCTTTCAGTAAACTCATTCCACAATTTTTACTTCACGATATAAGCGATCAAAAAAGTTTTCGAAGTCATGACACCCCAGGTACCTGCAGGTACCAGGACCACAAAAACTCCGGCAAATTTGATGATTATTCGATTGCTGTATTGTAAAGAATTATATTAATAATCCTTGTTGAATTCCATTTACATAATATAAGTCGAAGTGAAACTTCTTCGTATTATGCATAAAGAACCTAAAGTTAATGTTTTCCTGTATGTAGTAGTACCATATAAACATATTTTCTCAGTGTACCGTTAATAAACTTTAATTTGTCATTTGGCAGAAAAAATATGAATATATCGAGACTTAAGGCGGTCACTGACCACAGCGAATTGCTTTCTGTACAAGTAGTTTGGTGTTGAGTCTCAAATGAAGCCGCAATGGTCTAAGGTCATTCATATGGCTATGACTCTGCCTTTAATTGACGGTGGTGTGGTTATGAGTGTATCATAGAAAAGTTTACTTTTGTCGCCAAATAAAGCAACACCTCATACCAAGTAGGGACACCATGACTAGAATTCTGTCGGTTTTCAATACAGCAACAAAAATGCATAAATTTTCGCAACTATTTTTGATCTTTTTTTTATTTTACAATGCGACTTTTGTTACAAATTAGGAATTACAAATTGTACAACGTTTGTCGTTGTTTCTCGTAGTCTCAGTCACATTCGTGTTCCTTTTGTTGCATGCATTTAAGCCATATTTCTATAGCTGCATGCAACAAAAATTGTAAATGGCGATAAGACAACTTGGCTTGACTTATTGTTGCACCGAATTTATACGAATTCTCGCATTGTGCTCCGTATCAGCCTCGGCCATGTTTCTTCCCAAAATCCTTTGGCGCTTATGTGTTGTTAGCCAAGTGAGTTTGGTCTTGTGAAAGGATTTACTTGTTTGGTTTCTTGTATTCATTAATTTACGATTGCTGTCGCAAAATTGCGAAGGAGATTGCAGCAAGCTGACGCCGCCAGGACTACAAATTAAGTGCCACTTCTATAGGAGTCGTAAGGCGCTGTTGTTCTGAGCTGATATGGCTTTATTTGTGGCAAATTGAATTGATATTTTTGTGTGTTTAGAATGCATGCGATTAGATCAGCGAGACGCATAAAGTTATGTTGTGAAATTTTTAACTGGATATGAGTACAGTCAATTCTCTTAAGTTGAAAATTACTTAAATATTCAACTGAATTGATATAAAATGTAATACAATTGTTTGTGAAATATTTCTTAATCTATATATATATATAAAACTAGATGTATGTATGTCTGTATATCCGTTATAGACGCCGATACCGCTCCAGCGATTTTGATAAAATTTTCAGGGAAACCCTAGAATAGCCTGTCGAGTAATTCTGTGCAGTTTGATGTGTTTGTATACCGCGGAAGTCTGGGAAAATAAATAAATAAATAAATTTGATTATTTGTATGAGATCAATATTGCTTCATCAGTTTGCCTTTGAAAAGTATGTCAAAATCGAATTCGAAAATCAGTCAAAGAAAAATAATAAAAAAAGTGTAACTCAAGTCGAAAGTTTAATGCGCAATACTCGTCGTTCACTAAACTCGTTTTTTTCTTCAATCCAACCGTAAAGTATTGGCTTTCGCTCTCTGGCTCTTTTCTGATCCTTTTGTTAGCTCATCCGATAATGCCAGCCTTCTTCTATGACCGGAATGAAAGAATTGTTGCCTTTCTAAATGACTAAGTGAAACACAAGTCAAAGTCACTCTAGACCGCTTCTAAACCCGCTGTTTGCTGTAGCATCTTTAGGGAGGAATTGCCAACTAATAGTATCATTAGAAAATTAATCCCGTATCCTGGTGGATCAGAGGGAAATGTATACTTTTGTTTAGTTAAGATTCAACTATTCTTTAATGAAACACGAAAATGCTTTAGTATACTGTCTACATATATTTCTCATTCAGGCTTCATTAGAGGTCTACGAAAATACAAATAAAAATATATTAAAAAAAAATTTATAAATATATAAAAAAATTGAGAAATAAGGAAAATTGTGTGCAGAGTTTCGTCTGCCAAGTAAACCAAAAGGCACAAATCTTTTTCACATCAAAGAATTTTCCTAACAAAGTAACTACAAAGCAACCAAGCACAAGCAAGCGCATTGTATTAAATAAAAATAGCAGCAAAAAAGCAAACAAAATCACTTAAAATATTTTCTGCTTAGCTCAGCGCGAAAAATATTAAAAAATTGGAAGAAAATTTCTTTACAAGTTGAAAAAAAATTATATTAAAAAAAAATTGAGTCGGAATTGGCGGAAGAGATTCGCCCGGCATGAACATCATCAAATACTTGAGCGGATTTAGTACGCGACAAACGAACGGCAAACAAAGAATTGTGGGCGGACAGGATTGAGCGCGGCTCGAGATGCAACAATGATGATATCCTGCTGTGCTAAGTATACGACTATGTCCTGTTGGGTGTGTGTTTGAGGTTGTGCCGACATCGACACCGAAAGCGAATTTAATACGCATTAGAGCAGCGCGCAGATCCTGATTATAATGATACGCTTTATTTTGTGGTTCAATGAGCTTGCTTAGTTTGAGTCAGCTCCGCCTTTGCGAGGATGTAACAGCTTACAGAAATGGCAGACAAAGTGAGCGAGGTGTAAATAGGTGTAAATTTCAATAAGCAGCTTTGGATTGACTGACTACGCGAAAGAAAAACGAAAAAAAAAATAATAATAATAAAATAAAATGAAAATGTGCCTTGCATCCCCTCATAAACGACGCTAATTGAAACAAACATGTCATGATTAACCTCTTAAATAGCTAAGCTTGAAACTCATTGGCGAAAAATGTCCTTTTTAACCAGTAACTTGACTCAATCTCATAAGTGCATGCCTGTGTGTATATCTGCGAGTCCCTTAGTCATATGTGTGCCCAAATGGCTGGCAATAAATTTTGCAGCCATTCTTACTTCCACCGATGCTGTTGCTGCTGCTCTTTGCGTATGTCCTGTTCTTGTTGTTGTTATTGTTATTGTCCTGCCCGCCGTTCATTTTGCGTGTAATTTTTCAAGTGTTTACTCGAGCCATGTGCTTTTTGTGTGTAGTAAATTTTCTTCCGTAGCGCGTTGCTTCTTTTTTTTCATTCTCTTTCTTTCGGTCATTGTTGTCGTTATACTGCCACAAGTCAAAAGGCCAAAATGTATGTGTTGCGTAGATATTTCAGCACCGAAAGCAGCCATGTCGGCGGCGATCGTCCAACTACAATAGAACTTTGCTAACCTTATGGCTTCCTGGCTGGCAACTTTATTAATTGCGGTTGTTTATCGTGTAACTAAAGCGTTTCTCTTTTTTTTCTTGTGCGGCCATTTTTCGCTTTTGGTTGCCTTGCGGGGTTTTTTTTTTGTTTCGTTTTTTCTGTCGTCCTCGCGTGAAATAAAAAATTACTGCTTTTAGATAATTTAAACTAATTGCGTGACTTTGTTGCATTTTTCTATAACTACTCACTCGCCACTGGCTTGGTTTGAGTTCCTTAGTCAGAGTTCCTTCAAATGAGTTATGATGGGAAGCAAATATTTGACTTAATTGTCGGATTAGCTAAGAAATTCAATTAGCACTAAGAGGTTTAGGTAGTGATTGATAAATTGCTTTAAATGAAGTTGTGTAAGCTTAGGTTAGGTTAGGTGAGGTCGAGTTAGTTTGCATTATTGAAAGTCTGATGTCATTTTCACACCAAAACCACTAGACTATAATGTGTTTTATTCAGTCTCTTCAAATTTCGGAATAAAGTACATTTTTGAAAGAAATGTCGCTTTGTAAATCTGCATAGAGTGGCACAAGAATAAAAGTTTTCAAGTATCACAGAAACACTTGGATACTGTGTATGATACCGTGTTTGCAGGCGTACTGCCTGCTATCAAAATTCTGCTCATGCCCACACAGATGTCGCACCGTTTCTAACTCATTAAAATCGGTGCATCTTGATGAGCATTCGTGGAGGGGTTTGTTTTACGATCCCATAACTGCTTCACCCTGTAAAAGCTGTGTGCTAACAATCATGATACCTGACTATGCATATTTTCTTGTGGCCCTTGACTTATTCTTTCAGCTAACCAAAGCCCTGAAACCTTTACTGTTTCGACACTTCCTATTATGGTATTGAACGTGGCATTAATTGCTTCTTATTTCCTTAGCTCTAAATTTCAGGCAGGCAATTAGCAAGGCAGTGGGAGTTGGCAGCCTTACTGGCTAATTGAGTTGGAACGTTTGTAAAAACTAAACTGTAATGCCCTATTCACACTGGGCTCTGATTCGATTCAATCTTGATAACAACCACAAGGAAAAGTGACGTCATTCAGTGGTTGTTGTTGTAGAATGTGATTCGAATCAGAGAGGAATCAACAATTGATTCGCCTCTGATTCTGATCAGTGCTTTGAAATTTCTGACAGTGTTGCAAAGTTTTTGGTTCGAAATTGCCATTCTCAATAGTTCGCCAATTAAATAAACAGCTGATCATGGCACAAAGCAAAGGTAAGTAAAAATTAATATTTAAAGTTTTTTTTTTATAAAAATATTATTTTATAAATTATTTTATGTTAAAAATAGAAAACGAAGCCAGCGGTACGAAATACCAGTGGGAAAGTAGTCCGTTTTCCTGGATGTGTGGGAGAATCATTTTTTTTTTAATTGTTTTTTGTAACTCACTTTAATATGTCAACATATTTATCAGAATGCAATAGTAACCGATATATTTATCATAATCCAATAATAATTTCTTAACTACGCTGCAGTCAATGTAAACATTCCCATTCCTACACCCTTTCGCAGACGATATGTTTGCGAGCCTTCCTGGTGGTAACATAAGCATCATAGCGCTTCAGAAAACGTAAACCACATGGCCCTCACGCGCAGAATCTTTTCGCTGACAGTGCATATTCCGTCACGTACGCGAGTGCAAGCCAGGTTTGATTAAAGCTGAACATAGACCTAAGAGTTAGTTCTTAGCCGACTCACAATTAGACACATCGTGTCGCTTAAGTGTAAACTTAAACTTCCTTAATAATATTAATAAAACAAGAAGTTTTTTTTATAAAATCAAATAATTGTTTTATTAATTTGTATAACCAAAACAAAAAACAAAAAACAGCTGTTCATGTTTCGGAATTGACAAACTGAACGACAACACGCGTCATTGTGATTCAGTGCAATGTCAATACACAATAAAGATATTGGGGTTGAATGACAAAAATCGACTTCGAAGGCAGCAAATTGTTGTATGTACAACATTATAACACTTTACTTTCCTTTAATTGAAACTGTACTCTACTTTTGTTTTTTATAAAAATTCCTTTGGATTAATTAATTCCATTCGTTACATTAATAAATATTATGAATCGAAAAAACGCTAGAGATGATTCATTCCACCTCTTGCAAATAAATGACAGTTATGGCAGCTACAATAATGTCTTTTTTATTTTTATTTTTCTTCTTCTTCTTGTTCTTAAAATTACATACTAATTTTTGACACTAATTTTAGACATTAATGTTTGAGCCGCTTCAGCGCTGCCCAAACTTAGGCTCTGCAACACCAGCCAATTCATCAACAGAAGTATCGGGTACTCAACGAAAATATTGAGTAATGAGTAATGAAAATTTTTCACTTTTTACATCATTAGATGTAAATTGCACAGCTGTAAACAACAATAAATCAAGTGGAGGTGAAAAGTGCTGCTATAAGCTTATAAGTCTACCATAAGAGGAGAAATATGATTTCTATGAGTAGATTTATGGTTAAGAAGAACGCCATGTTTCTTAACCAGTTGCAAGTAAAGAGAATAACGAAGCCAAACTTGGAGTTCTCAACAAATAAAAAATTTCTTTATAATGTGCTAAAATGTGAGAATATTGGTACGTATTCCCAGCTTTAATGCAATTGATACTAAGGCTTCATTTTATGCATGCACCCGGCAACAGCCTTTATTTACCATATAAATTTGATTATAGTTAGCACAATGCATAAATCTTTTCGAAACATTATTGGCTACCTTGAGCGAATAACATATATGGAAGATGTTCGCAAGTCACATGCGGAAGTCGTGAATATAAAAGTATGTTGTAATGTTGGTCGTTGACACATGTGTATTTCTTGAACCACAATTTCTAAACTGTTTTAGAACTTATTATACAGCTCGAGAGAAAAAAAGAGAGAAATAATGAAAGCGTTGGATGAAGTCAGATTTATGAAGCTACAAGTTTACAGCCTGCACCTAGTGCGTGAGGAGTTTGAGGTCTTGTGAATGCTGGTAATTTGTTTGCTTAAGTGAATGCTAATATACACATCTAATTACAGCTTCGTACTAAGGAGAAACTTCTACAAGAGGAATTTGCCAACGTAGACAAACGAGAGAATGCTTTATTCAATGAGTTGTTTTCTGCGATCGCCGATTCCTATGAAAAGGAAAAAATACATTTTAAAGTTACGGGAATATTTAGTACAATATTTGTCGCTTTATTGTCACTGATCGGAACAGTTGCGACCCATGCCTATCAAGAAAAGAAATTAAGACAACTGTCTTCTGATATTCATACCACACTAGCCTGCATTAATGAATCAAAGCATAATTCATCCGCGTCATGGGGTTCATATATTAAAAGAATCTTACATCTTTGACTGTATCTTAAAATATATAAAATTTTTTGGTTGATAATGTACTTTTAAATTACATTAATGCTTATACCAAATAAATTTAAATTTGTGAATCCCCATTGTTATATATATATATATATATATGTAATCACGTCTACCCATGTATGACCGAGCTAATCTCTAAAACCACTGAAGCGATTTCAGCGCAATTTGGGGAATTTGAATGGATTGGTTCCTAATGATTGGTTCCTAAATAGGATAGTATTTAACATGAACATGATAGGTGCTGATTTAGTTTAACAAAAAAGAAAACTTGAACTTTTTAAAAGAGTAGTATTAAATATTACAAAAGCACTTAATTAGTACAAGAATTAATTATGTACAATCAATCCTCTTTTGGGTCGTCACTCACTACTAGCGAATTTAAACACTTCACTTTTAAAGGCATTTTTATGTTGAATTCAACGTGTGTTGGAGAGCACAATTTCTTCATCACGAGCACTTAAGGAGGTTAAGTCCACCTCAAGATAGTTAATACATCAAATATAGCGAAAAAAGCTTATCCGTACCCAGTTAAAGTAAAGAGGATCAATTGCACGGAAGACCTATAACAAATAGAGTGGTGTCTCATAAATAAGTACTATTGCATCAGTCATTACGGTGGTCTTTTGAAAATCTTTGCCAACAGCAATCAAATTATATGAGCAAGTTGCCACGCCTTTTCACTCATTTTCGGTAATTAAAATTGCATTTGCAACGATGCAACCGACCGACTTAAATTTAATTGACATTCTGGCGCAATTTCAACTAATGTCGCTGCCCAAGTATTCCACCCACATACACAATAAAAATTTTACAACGCTACTGAACAAACAAAAGGAGAAAGAGAAAATAAATAGAAGAAAAATAGGAAGAAGGCGGATAGAACCAGACTGACAGCAGCAAAGCAACGACTCAGGGCATAAATATACTTTCGCCATATTTTACGACTACCTCGTGCGATACTGTAAGCCATAAAAAACTATAAAAACTAAACGTAAATAATTCTATCAGTGGTGAAACAGTGCAGCGACATACAACCCACCCATCAATTCCTCAACCACTTGCTTAAGGACTGTATTGCAAGGCGTTGCACTTGGTGGCGAAAAGGCGAATAATTTTTTTTTTTTTAGAGGAGCTTTTTTTTTTTTTGCCATTAATATTACTTTTTTTATTTTTTTGTTCTCCCTTTCTTTTGGTTCGGTGGGAGTTTGAGTATTTTGCATGTGTTGGCGCTTTATTTTTTATTCTATTCTGGAGTTTTTTTTTTGTTTTTTTTTTTGTTTTCATTTAGCTTTAGTTTTCGGTACCAGCTCCAGAATTCGCGTGACAAACGAGCATTTTATGGCTTCCGTTGACCTGAGCCATATCCTGTGGTGTAACTGAAGCCCTTTGCACAACATGTCAACTGTTGTTGCTATGCTTGGTGTGTCTAAGACAGTCAAGCGAACTCATACCACAAATCATCAATACAACTATTTTTGTTTGGTTAGTTGAAGGAAGTAACAGTTGTCGTTGCTATTAAAAGTAGCTTGTGAAGCAATTCTCTATTCTCTCTTTTTTTTTGTGTCCTATAAAAATTAACAATAAATATTTAATGTGTGCGCTTCAAATGCGCTGAGCGTTTCAATGACAGTTAGACCTGGACCTTAGTATTAAAAGACTTAGAAATATGACTATTAAATATTTTTTCATAATTTTCTAATGTGATTAAAAATGCAACAAATTATGACATCAATAAATAAAAACAAATTATGAAACTTAACTTATCCAAAAATTATTAGTGATAAAAATATATGTCACTGTGATAAACTAATCCATTCTTAGCTCCAGCTTCTATCCGAGTCGAAATATTTTCACTCCACACACACACACACACACCCAACACTAATCAAGTTGCCACACCCATTATGTTACGCCCTCAAGCATTTTACTGTCGTACACTCTATTTTATAGCCAATGCATGTCTTCTTTGGTCATAGTTTCCATCATTTCATGTCATTGCATGTCATGCACATGCAATTGCATTCTGAGCTGCACTCCTTGCTGGTCATCCTTCAGTGCAGCTATCCCTTGGCGTTATCCACGAAATTGTTCTTTTTTTACGCTATTAATGTGAACTCAAATGACATTTTCTCGCACTGAAACAAAAGCAATGAAAAAGACAAGTACAGAAGCACACAAAAAAATATTATAAAAGGACAAATGTTGTAAATATGAAAAATGCATTCTTAAAAGTACCACTAAACCAAACTCGGAAAACCTCATCGTCGTATGGCAATTCTCCGAGGACAATAACACTTTGGTTAGGATTTGTTTCTTTTGTCCTTCGCCATTTCCAGCCAACACTGCACGCTGATGAATGGCGCATGGTCATGCTTTGGGTGGTGTAATTGCGGATTTCTTTATGCATTCTGTTTAAATATTCAAATGGAATATTAAATTTGCAATTTCAGGTTTTTGACACAAAATCGGGCGACATGCGAGCGCATAAATGAATTTCTTGTGCCATAATTTGTCTGCAAGACTACAGCCTTTCGGCACGATTTGTTTGTCGTTTGGAATTCAATTTGTTGGGTAAACAAATTATTCTTCAATTAGTTCGATATTCTTCAAATCATTGTCGAAATATATACGAGTTTTGCAGTTTTTTGTTAAAATTATGCTTCCACAGTCTGGCTTTACGTAGGTTGCATGCAATTTGAAAAATTCAATTACGCCTGCCTGTTAGGTCTAACAAGTATCGCCCAGTGGTCGAAATTCGATGAATACAAAAAAAGGGTACCACAAAAACGTGTCCCCGTATTAATATATAGATTTGTGATATATTACCTAAACTTAGTAACCAAATGTGTTAATTCCGATAATGCAAAGTATAGTGGAATGGCAAAACAATTTTACGCCTTATACATAAGCCTTGTCTTGCTTCATGTAAAGCTTCATTTTGATACAAACAGAAAGTAGTAAAACATGGACTGTTGAGAATGTGCACCGGAAAAGTGTCAATATGTTTCATATCTGTCGTTAGTGCATACTCACATATTTTTATTTATTTTTTTTTGACGCGTGCCAATGTCGTTGTTGTATTAAGGTTTGCTGCATGCCCCTCTTGCCCACAGCTGAGTGTGAACAACGCCTAGCTTACCTCTGTTTTTCTTTTTCTTTTCTCACAGGTAGAAAGACCGCGGTGTTTCATTTCTTTCTCTCATTCCACAACTTCACTAAGTGAGCTCTATGGATTTTTCAATGCTTGTTATGTTAATGTTAAATAGGGTAAAATGGTACCACAAAACTTCTTGGCTCCATATTAATATATAGATTTATTTAATACCTGTTCTGATGTATGTAATACCAGTGCTTCAGATGGATTAAATCCGATATCTCGGTCTGATCCTGGCTAAACGCCTTATATGGCGCGCACTCACAAAGGTAGTTAGAGCGCGCTGCTACCAAAAGCTCAAGAAACTAGAGTGTTTCCTCCGCTCTTCGAACAAGCTGTATGTAGCTAATTTGACGCTCACTCAGAATATTTACGGTCCCCTTGTACGTCCGCAATACCACGCTGCACAGGAACCTCTCGGGGCCAACGGTTATAGGTGTGATTAATTCTCACAACAGCCGCTATCGCGCCAGACTTGTGAGGTAACCCAACCCACTGGCGTCCTCCTTCACCAATACCGCAACAAGGCGTAGACTGAAAAGGCTACACCCCCACGATCACCACCTAAGTAGGAACTAGTAGCCTTCTCAGCATCATACACACGTCATTATTTACAATTCTACAAATGTGTTATTCAGTTTATTGTGATGAACAATATTCTTTAAATATTAAAGAAGTAAAAAAAATTTAAGATAAAAAGTATGATATAAGAAATTTGATCTTTACCGAGATTATATCATAGGTACGTCTCCGAATTAAATTTTGGAAAATACACAAAGACAAAAAACTGTGTCAGATAGTATATTAATTCATTCATTTCAGTGTTCTATTCATTAGCACCATCAAACTACCTCTTTTGTTCCATTGTGTAAATTATTATAGATTACAGCAACCCTATACACTGATAGAGGATCACTCTGCCGTGGCTCTAAATTGCTGATCCGGTGGGTGTAGCATTTTCAGACGTCAAGTGAGTGTGTTTTTCTGCGTGAGTGATATTTGCCATATGTGTGGCCTTATATACAAAGAGAGACAAAGGATATTCCGTTTTCTCAATTTAACTCTTAGTTGACCGAGTTCTATGTAGTTATTATGTATTCCATTTTTTTAGATTATCCGTTGTATATGGAATGCATGGATGGCTTATACTGATTGATGACTTCCTCTATTTAAAAATTTCCTATGCTCACGTTTTATTTATTTAATTGTATTAATTGTTTTATTTATTTATTTATTTTTTTTTTAAGTAAAAGAATTAATGCTCAAAGCTTTTAAGTATTATAAAAAATTAATTAAATTTGTAATCATTATTTTTATTTTATTTTATTGTATTAAAATGTAATTTGTTCCACTATTCTCTGATTGGATTCCTTTTTTAAAGTAATGCATATAATCGAATATGTTAACAAGCTTTATTATCTCGCATGTAATAAAGTAAAAATTTAGGAGTGAGTACAAAAGTAGACATGGTATTATTATAGTAGACATTATTATTTTTCCCTATAATTCTTTTACACCGTACAATTATGTTTGATTTCTTTCTGTGACGTTGATATTAGTTTATTGCCACTCACTTATCCAAAATGCTATCGCTTCCATTTCAGCTAACAATTTCAAAAGTCAATCTTCAACTTCAGTTGCAAACACTTGTGTCAATTTTGAATGTGCATTTTGAGTTGAACTGAGTTGACTCTCGCTCATGCTAATTTATGTCAATTTGGCGGTGTTACAAAAAGAATTTAAGCCGATTAAAAATGAAATTTCAATTTACACTGTAAAAAATCCGTAAACATACAAAAAACCCATGCACACAGGCATTAAGCCTTTTAAAAAATTTTCCGCTTGAATGCAATTTAATTTTATTTAATAATATGAGTCCAGACCAAATAAAAAAAATCGAATATTTATTTTAGTTTCAGGGTTGTAAATTGAATCGGATGAGGGGTGAATTAATAAAAAAAAAATTGAAACCATAAAGATTAAAAAATCGTGCAGCATTTAACGCATATGTTGTTAAGCTTGTTAATAGCCGCAGGGTGCGGCAATCAGTACGAGTCGCTACCAGCTTAAGCGAATCGTGTCGAGTCGCATTGCCACCGTTTAAGGACAACTATCTCATGCAAGAGGAGTAGAGTGAAAATGTTAATGTGACATAATTGAAAACCAAAACTAAAGCACTCAACTTATTTGTACGCGACAATGAACAAAAAGTTGAACATATGTGACGTTATTCCGGATTGAGGAAACTTCACGTCAACGAGTCGATCTCGAACGATGTTTGTGATTTCAATTTAACGCTGAAATTGTGTACAGATTTCTCACTCGCTTGGAATTGCACATTTCACTGTTGCCTGCTCGAATGACACGACTCTCTGACTGACAGACTAACCGAACGACGTTGGTGTTGACTGATGATAGTCCAAAATGACAATTTAACTGTCACCCGCTACAGTTGACAAGTGAAATCATGTGTGTGGCACTAGTTAAAAGCGTATTCCATTCGATTTGCTCGATTGTGGGTAGAACCTCGGTCACATACATCACTTTGACAGGTCCTCTTCGGTGACTTCCTTTTGTGTAGTGTGAAGACGTGGGCATGCCTCATTTCTCTAACAACTGTCACACTTACTAGAGTTACCACAAAATATTTAATGCTAATTGTGTATGATCTTTTACAAAATTGTCTTTTCAACGGGGGGTTTCTTTGTTGCTTTCATCTCAGGAACAAACCTTTTTTAGAGCAAACCATTTCTTGTGCGTGTGTTTTTGTTTGAATGTCACCCTTATTATGTCATACAATTAAATCGACATTCGATAGTGTCAACTTTCAAATTATTTACGTAAGGTTGTCATAAATATTTTCCTTCCTTTCTGCGCTTACTCTGATTACCTAAGCTGTGGAAATGCCTCCCTGCACACAGTTCATGTTCCTTGTCATAGCGTTTGCCAAATGCACGGACAGCAATGAAAAGCGTTAATTAGCGCCGTGCTCGAATTTCACTTTTTAACCACCAAAAGCGCAAAAATGTTGTGCATTTTATGGTTTTTTCATATGTTTCCCATATCCCATTTCTATGAAAGGTAATAAATCTCAATTTAATTGAATTTGCTCGTATATTGTTCAATGCATTAATAGCGATTTCAGTTTTCGAAGGCGCACCTGCTAAAAATGTGCCTCTATATGTTTAAGATTCATGTATTAATACTATATACATTTTGATCTTGGAATAGCATAGATCCGGTGTCTGAGAAGGATGCTATGTTTACGATGTACCTTTCAACTATTTTACACAGAGAAGCAACTGGTAACATAGTCTAATATAGACAGAAAGTTTCTTTGGTAGATATACTCTGGAGACGCTAGTGCGAGATAATTGTCTAAATAAAGTAATTAATAATTAATAAATTATTCAGGCAAACTACTATCTATATAAGATTAAATAATGTCTTATACCCTTAAACAAAATAAAACGGGTACATGGAGCGAAGAAATGGTTTTGACGGTGGGCGTGCAAGGGTTCCAGTAACTTTTTTGGGTGTTCTTTACTTATGCAATTTTATTCTTACTTAGTTCTAGCATGTGAATATTTTCTCCTCAAGACATAATTTATGGTTATATAATTTGGATTTTTCAATTTATTCTGCTTATGTCCTACTCTGCGACGACGATTATTATCAAAGTTGGTCCAATCGGCAACCCAGATCCCTCGGTAACTCAACAAATTCATGTTTCATACCCCGCATTATTAAGATCGAAAACTGTCATTTGCGAGAGCGACCGGTTATAAAACAAGCATAACGTTATAGCTATACTGTAATCTGTTGCCTTCATTCATTCATTGAAGTTGTAAAGGAAGTGGTCAGATTCCTAATAAGCAACTCAATGCTATGAAATTCAGAAGTTTTTTTCCGAATTTTATTTATTTTTTATTTATTTATTTATTTATTTTTTGTACTGATTCTTTTATATGGAATTCTCTTTTCCTTTATACATTTAACACAGCAATTGATATCAGTTCACCTTCAAACTTTTGGAATCGGTCTACGGCTTGACACCCCACGAAATTCTCTTCAAATTTTTTACTAATAATTTAAATAATAAATTTTTAAATACATACATAAGTCATTCTTGGTGTGACATCCAAACGGCAATCGGCACATGCATGAAACCACTTCCGTCAAAAATCCAACAGCAACAAGCATTGAGACAAGGATAACAGCAATAGCAGCTACGCTTACAATGACAGTAATTGTTGTGCAATGCTATTGTGACACTAAATGCGGGCTCAACACGCCGCGAACGTCGTCGACTTTCAGTGAATGTAAATATATTCAGTTATTAAAAAAGAAACGGAAAAAAAAACGCTGATTTCAATAAGCCAAGACATATGATATATTGCGGCTGAGTAACGCTTCGGGCAGACTATACAGACGGCAAATCAGAATTGCTTAAGCCCAAAAGTGTTCGTATGAGTAGTAAGTGAATGCGGCACATGAGGGTGTTTGGCATACATTTTTGCGTTTGGCTGTGATTTTTTACAAGTTGTGTAAAATTTATTTATTATGACATTTAAGTGGATTTTGCTCTTCATGCTGCACGCGACTAACGCGAGTTAAAGAAGCTGCTACAATATGTAAATAACCCACGGATTTTTTTGCTACAACACCAAGGCTCAAAGTGTGTCATGTGTGTAAAAATATTGTATGATTTAAAATGCTTTAATATAAACAATTTGTGTTTATTTTAATGTAATTTGTGTGATATTTTCAGCTTCTAAAGTGCTTCGGGGCGTTTTACACATGTGAGGAAAGTTTGTGGAATTTCCATTTTTTTATTGTCTATTTTTTTTAAGAATGAAATGTGCGCATATGTTTTAAATTCTTATTGTGTCAACATTGCATGGATAATACCTTCTCTGATAGACAGTTGAGCGTTATTTGGGGCATATCAGTTTACAATTTCAAATATCATTAATAAACATTTCATATGTAATTGATACGAAAGTGTAAAAAGTGGGTGTGTTTTGGTGGTGTTCTCATGGAACTAAAGAATTTTCTCTAAAATTCTTGTTTTTCATAGCATTCTTTATTTTGGCAGATGGGTATTTTGGAGGTTAAGATTAGGCCACCCTTAAATATAGGTAACTCTGGATCAAATGTTGATGTGACTGTGAATGAAGAGGCGCTAACGAGCTTCTTTTTTTCCAGCCTCCATGGGGATTGAATCTCGTCCTCTAGGACGACATTCGTAGTACACTTCCACTAGGCTACCGACCCGATAAACATATTTAAGCAGGTTAAATATTTAACTGTATGTGGAAAGCGACCCGAATGAGTTCTTCCAATATAATCTAGAGAAATGACTGACCAAGCCAGCTTGATGCTTTCAATCAGTACTACTTTGTTGGAATATTGTTCACCCTAACGCTTACAAACCCAACCATCCCCATACGTTTCTATTAATATTTTTTGATGTCAGGTGAGTAAGGCAGCCACTACCTTAAATTGACATTTTTGGTACTCAATCGATGTGTGTGCAACAATCAGCATTGTCGTGCCGAAAATTGTTGAAGTATATATATTAGGAATTTACAATAATATAATATATTACAAATTGAGATTCAGACCATGAATCGTACTTTTATTAAAGGTTTAGCTCTCCTGGAATTTAATTTAATTTAATTTAATATTTTTTTATACATGAGAGTAATCCGTAATTGTTTGAAATTATTTTTAAGTAAAAAAAAAATTACTTTTTAACTTTACTTCACTTCCCAGCCAATATTTCAAATATATTTCAACATCGCTGACTTTTGACGTCTTCAACAAATTCAAAGTGGGATAAGAATCTAATGTTTCATTGTCTAATACTTAAAATTCGAATCATAAAAGACGAAAGCCACCTCAAAATTATAAGCAGTACTTGAAACGGCATTTGGGAACTACCAACCCAGACCTTAGCGTCAGAATAATAGCCCTATGGAACACTCGAAACACGACACCGTGGAGTAAAGCTGGAAATAAATTTCGCAAAACAATCAAAAACGGTGTCGACTTTAGAACAGACTCGCCGTGGGGCAGGGGTAATAGCTTTCAAACAATAAATGTCCGCAAAACCATTGACATGTTGAAAACTCGCAGAAAATGTAAAGTTGGGCTGGATTAGGGTTTGGGCTTGTGTGTTGCTTTGTTGGATGGGTTCGAAGTGATTCGAAGAGACCATGGCGATATGATGATGGAAGGACGATAAGTCATTACAAATGTAGACATGGCGTTGTGTCTGGCTGTGTGTGTGTGTGTGTGTGTGTGTGTGTGTATATATATGTGTAAAAAGGGAAATTACTAAAACTGTAAGCATCAATGACTTCCGTGGGCACACAGTCACTAACGGAATGGGTCAGACTTATTGCTGCAGAGAGAGAAAGAGGTAGGGTTCCGACACAAAAAGCAATTCATCTAATTTGAATGCTGCCACTGCCCCTGATGCTATCGCTGTTGGGCGCTCCGACATGGTCATTGGTGGAGATCCTCAACGCGACTCAATTCGACACTCGACACAACCCCACTTCGTTTTGGGCTTACACATGTGCCAGCAATCATTGTTTCACGTTTCACTCTGAGTGGCAGGCAAACAATAAATAAAATTAAAATGATGCAAACAATAGAACGCTCCCCGACCAGCTCCAGTCTTACGTACATAGATGCAGCCCTGACTGCTGCAGAGCCTTCAGCGTCAAAAGCTGTTGTAGATTCTCGTAATATTTTTAAGCTATTTTTCATGGTCGTAGTCGTACTATTGTCGTAATGCGACACGTAATGACCCGCACTGCAACGAGTTCAAAAGAAAAAAAGGAGAAAAAAAACCAAACCGAGCCGAGTGAAAAGCCATCAACAAACACGAAATTGAAAAAAGAAATTGTTTGTAACTGCGAAACGAGTTTATTATTTCATTCGCACCCTTTTTCTGCTGCGCAAGGACATTTAATGACAGACGGCTCGCTCGCCGGCGAAATTGGTCGACATCAGCTTGAGTCCAACAAGTAAGCACTGACCACGCTCACTCACTCGCCAGTTTCGGTAGTCAAACTCTCACAGTCATTCCATCAATTACAAAGAAAGCGCGAAATTTTCCCTTTCCTCTTGGCCACTGTTGCTTCACGGCGTATCCTTTTTTAATTAAAATGTTGACAGGCACATGTAAAAATGTCTATGAATGAATCGTGAGTCCTTTGCATCGCGGTCGTTTTTCTGGCTTCTCAGTCATTCTACGTCTGTCAATAAATGGCATTGCATTTTATGCTGATTTTTTCAATGTTTGCAAAATCTTTTTGTTTTAAACGGTTTTCCCTTTTTATTGCCCAAAGGTAGGTAATGTTGAATATTTTTGCCATAAAAAAGTTGGTACGTTTGACAGGTTGACTGTCAGCATTGTTCGTATTTTTGGGACTTCTTTCTACATTTTAAAAATTGTTTTAAATATTTATAGAAACATTTTTGTAAATTAATGAATGTACATAAAACATTTTTCAATACCTTCTTCACATTGTTTGTGTATAAATTAAATGATATATTTATTTTATTTGTAATCTTAAAACATTTTTAATCTTCAAACATATGAAGTTTTTTAAAATACTAGTCAAGGAATAGTCTCTTCAGAACTCAGTATGTTTTGTTGAAGAAATATTGGATTATATTCACTGTAAATGTCAAAATGTAAAAAAAAAAAACTAAACGCGGTTGACTAATGTGGCTTTCTTTTTTGTCGACCAAAATCCATTGAATTTTAGATAAGCAAACAGACGCTGCGCGTTAGCGAAAAATGTGCAAGAAGAAAGAATAAAGTAGAGAGAAGAAAGCTTGCTAGCCACAATGTAATCTTATTTGTTATAGGAGAGCAGATTCTGGAGTTGTGCTCCGAACAGTCTTCTTATAATGAAAGTAAAATATTTCAGTTAAGTAAAAATTATAAACTGATAAATAAATTGACCACCACCAAACTATGTAAAGTATTTATATAATTATTTCCGACATGCTCGAAAATATTATATTATGTTGGTGAGGGAAAATGCGAATAAACCTTATAATAAATATAAAATAAACCTTTTTTTTAAATTTCATTTAAAAGTAGCGTAGCCCGCCAGAGGTTGTTCAGCCCTTTTCGGTATTAGCATTGAAAACAAAAATTCAATAAATGTACAAAAATCAAGTATCTTAATGGTGTATTAGCAAGAAATCTATTTGCTTTATTGAGGCTATGAGAATGAAATTTTCGTCGCCTTTGAATTTGCCTTTGAGTATCGTCGCATGAAACACATTGATCAAAAAAAACGACGAATATTAGGCACTAAATTTTTTATTCTTTCTTTGACAGTGTTTCGATTTCGATTTTGACATACTTTTCAACGGCAAACTGATGAAGCAATATTGATTTCATACAAATATTCCAATTTATAATTTTTTTCCCCAACTTTTGCTGTATACCAACACAAGAAACTACGACAGGCTATTCTAGACTATCCTTGAAAATTTTATCAAAATCGGCGCAGTGAACTCGACTTACATCGAATTTTATATATATAGTAGATAGATAATATTTTTTTTTTATTGGAGGAAACCCTATCAGGTAACTCCTATTTAATATAATATTTTTTACAATATTGATTTATTTCTAGTTTCGAATACGTCCTATATATTACTGGACGCAGTAGGCAGACGTTGTTCTGCCGCAGAAAGTAAAGTTGTCCATGTGAGAAAAATAAAATTCCAGACTCAATCCGTTATTGGCCAATGGTATTTGAACTTAATGTGTCGCTTCTCTGAAATTTCAATACGTTGGCAAATTGTGTTAATTTAACAGTGCAGTGCGGTAATTGACAGCTTTGTTTACATCTGTCACAATGGCGAATGATTTGAGTGACATCTATTCTCGTTCATTTCTTTAGCTATCTTCAGAATGTCGGATGCTAGCCTATCTGCATGAAATCTTAGCCAAAATGAATTTTATTTCATAATATAAGATTATAATAATTATGAAAGATCTCTGTTATGTTTTCTGAAACATAACACTGGTGTACATATGAAGAACATTTGAAGAACACCTCTTCAACTTCTTAAGAGATCGAGATTAAAGTACTTTCGCAACTACCTTCAGTTCACTGAAATCGACTTCAATCACTCGCCTTCGCTTATTCCCTTTTTTTGTTGCACAATTCACGCTTTGACCACACAAAATGCCCAGCCAAGTAAAAAACAAAAACTGCCAACGGCTGACATTTTCATCCATTCATTTGTCCATGCGCGACTGCACAGTTCATTTTTTTGCAACCATTGCCCACAACAAATTTCTACACAATTTCACCAACTTTCTTCCATCTAACTTCAGCTCCTGTCCATTTTTGCGGAGCAAATCTGCCACCTAGACAGCAGTTGTCCTGTTGTGCCCTGTCAATATGGCGCACCGAAAACAAATGAAATAAACTTGTTTCTCGCATTTTTTCACGCCAACGCATTGGCATGAAGTCACTTTTCACTACTCCAGTGGAGTTCACCATATCTTATTTTTTTTTTTGTTCATATAAACTTCAATCTTTTTTCCTACACTCGAGCATCACATAAAATTGCTGGCATTTTAATCAACATTAAGCAAAAATGCTGGACAAAAAATTTCATCGGTCTCAAATACATTCGTCCAAATTTGTGTTCACATTGACTTTGTTAACTCAGACAGCGACAGGACCAATTCTGATGGACATACAAATGTCGGCGTGGTCATTAATTTTACGTGTGCTCATTTATTACGCGTTCAAAGCTGGAAATTAAAAATGTCGCAGTGTCTTTTTCCCCTAAATTTCTTTTTTGCGATGACTCAGTTTGTTTTCACAATTTTGATAATATTCATGGCATGGATATGAATGTCTTAAATCAAAAAGCTTTGAATCAATAATTGTCTCCCATATGTTCGTAGCTATAAGTAGGTCTCCCCAGGCGAGAAATTTTCTTTCTTCCATGAGGTGAATATTTATAGTATTTTTTATGTAAAGCCCACAAATCGATCTTGAAAACGTTCGCGTAAAAAATGTGCCTCAATATAAGTCGTAGAAAATGGAAAAAACTACTAAGAAATGAGCTGACACAGCAATATAAGTTCGGGCTGTGGCTTAATGAATTAGGCATACAGGAATCGCTTCCCCCTCTCTTGTATTAGCATTCACAGTTATACTCCAAATTTGAGTGTTCCGCCGCGAAGTCGAGAGAACTTTTTGATGTGAAACATCTTTGTTTTCGGTAGAATGAAATTTCGCTACCGCGTCATCGCATCTCCGCGTCGTCCATATTCGTGTAGCATACGAGCGTTGAGCCGAAGTTGTGAAACCAAAACGAAGTCGTTAGCTGTAAAAACAACAGAAAGTACTTTGTGCTAAAAGCGCAATCGTTTGATTGAAGCAAAGAAACGTAAACAAAAATGATACGCTATCAAAACAACAACGAAGCATAGTAACTAAAACGAAGACGGCCGTTGTAAAAACAACAACAACGAAGGCATTGTTTATACTGGTAGAGCAATCGTTTGACCCTAAAAATCAGCAAGAGAAAGGGCACGCGTTGCTGTTATTTATATACACATTTATTTATGCAGTTACATACTGAATATGTTTGACATCAAAGGCTCGTGAGTGCTAAGCACACTCACACATTTTTTTTTATGGTTGTAGCATCTCCCGAGGAAACTCTTATGTAAGCGGTTAAGTCATTGTCATCTAATATCGTTTCTGTTGGATTAAAGTACATATTAATTGATGTATAATTGATCGAAAGAATAAACTAATTTCTTACAAAACTTTTATCCAATTTCGATTTAGAGAATTAAATTTTACAGTATGAAAAGCAATGCGACTCAGCCATTTTAATCGGTCCCAATACAACTCTCTAACAGCTGGCAGTTAAAATCTGACGGATTAATTTGGCAATACACAAAATTAAACACATAAGGCCCATACCCAACAAATTAGTCATGCCTGAAGCATATTTTACGATAAAACCACCCATCGGCAAAAAGCGTAATAAAACATAAAGTCATAGGATAAACCACTGGATGAGTTGCTTTGACCCAAACCAGAAAGAAAGCAACAGCGACCATTAAAATAAAAAGCTTTCAAATCAAAGCAATTTCACTTTGATTTGTCGATTTGAATGCGAGCCGAAAAACTCAAATGAAATCCGAATGCAAAACGCGCAAAAATACGCGTGAGATTTATGTAGTTGAAAGATTTATACGTGATTGCAAAACAAAAAAAGAAGCGCGAAAATCGGAAATACGCGAAATTTATTGGTTGGCCTAGCCTATCCTGATGTTTGGTCTGCCATGGTCCGATCACAGTCATAGCCTAATACGGCTACAACGCTGGCGCACCCGCGACAAAGGGGCACATTTTAAGCTGGTTTGATTTCGCGATGTGGCATGGGATGTTGGTAGTCACAATGCCGTGACCAAAACATAGAATACCGGTGCTCACAAAGGATTTTCATAGAGTTCAGCGTTAAGTGCTTTAAAAGCGCATAAATCACTTTGTTGTTAACGCAACGCACAGCAAGTGATGACAAACTTGCCAAGCAGATTGTCAAACGGCAACCAGGGATTTTGGGAGGTGCGATTGGGAGTTGTTTAGCCTCACGCATTAGGCGCTCGTACACGCATTCCTTTCTCTTACTCCCAGCCTTAATGTGCTTTTTAGACGCGCAAATTTACGCGTCTCTCAGTGCTAATGCACAGATTTGAGCGACAATTGTGGCTTTGGTGCGTTTCAGTGGTTTTTCTTTTTTTTTTTCGAGTGCAAAAGGTCCTTTTTTGGTTGTCTGTAATGCATAAACATTGATGGCATTTTAATTAGTTTTAACTGAGTTGTCAGTTGATTGAAATGGTCGTGAATCTATTTCTGTTTGCCATTGGTCAACTTTAACTACTTCAACTTTTTTCATAAAAGTCCAGATTGTTTTCTCGAAAAACTAATTAACTTAATCGTCTTAATTACGCCTCATTTTATGTTTATAAAATTTGTATTCCTCATGATTTTAGCTGCATTCCACTATACACTATACAGTTCATGAATAGTTCATTTTGTCATGAAGCTTGTAACACAATGAAATAGACATTGGTAGATATTTCATTAGTTTCTGCAAGCAATGTATTCAATCACTAGGTGGGATCCTTTACATAGAAACTGCTGCTACAAATTTGGACTAAAGTCTTTTGAGGTTCATTCACATTAAATATAAATATGTGGCTTAATACCCCAGGTTTACTGGATTGCAAAGTATGCATTTTTGTAAGTTTTAGGAAAAGTCTCACCATCAAACCTCATTTATTGATATAGAAAAAAGGTTTGGTGCGAAGAGGACTACAACTTCGCCATAGCCGAAATGAACATTTTTTCCTTTTTTAATATTATTTTTTTTTAATAAAATTTTTTTTATTTATGTTTGCAATTAACTTTTAATGCTGTCGGATTTATTTAAATTTTTTTTAAAAATTTTTTACACAGCAAAGTATCCTTCATCTTGCTTGTGCAGTAGCGAACTCAGTCGTAAGCTTACTTAAGCCGACTTTGTACGCTCCAAGTTGTTGAATTTTTCTGGAGTTCACTGTTACGACTCACGTTTTGCCCCCTGCACATTTTTTAATGCCACTCGTAAAAATGGCTTGCAATTAAGCAAAAGCGCAGTAAACAAACTAAACTACTTCAGTGTGCTTTGTTCATGAATTCTCTTTTCTTATAATTTCTTACAATTTTTTTATTTTATTTATACTGATTTAAAATGCATAAAGAAAAGGTCATAATTTTTTTTTTTTCTTTTTCAAATGTCCTAAGACTCAAAAATTCTACAAAATCCTCATCACTCATAATATCTTTACGACATTTGTTTCAAATTAAACTTTTAAGCCTCAACACCAACATTCAATCATTCATGCCCACACTCACCCACAGCAGTCATCAACGACCACCCCACATTTTTCTGTTCAATTTTAATATTTGAATAGATTCTTTTTTTTCCGTATTCAGCTACTTTGTAATTATCTACTCGACCGCTTTGGCTGCGAATTTCCAATTAAAATTAATGAAATATTTTCAGACATACTCGTAAAACATTTTAGGCAAATCATCGTCATCATCATCATCATCGCTGTTTTTTGTGAACAACCTCATCAAAACGGGCTTGAAAACTCACCCAAAAGAGAATCTTGTCACCTACCTTAGCATCCTTCTGAACATTTTCTTCAGCGTCCATCATTTATAATCCTCGACCGCCAATTGCGTTATCCCAACTACGCGGCGTGTTGCTTCTTCGCGCTTGGTGTAATTATTATCACCCAAGTTCGTTGCACACACACACACACACAAATTCCTTGTGTCCCATTGTGGCATGTCTTTTTATGAGTGTCCTTCAACCAGCCATCTAATCGCCCACCTGCTGCGCTGCTTTGTTGGCAAAGAAGAAGGCCAGTTTGTTTTCAAATCTAGATTCGTCTTATTTGCATTATTAGCAATCGCAACCCCGAACTTCTTCTTTTGTTTATTACACGGTCACTGACGACATTTCTGGGGATTTTCTTTAGTCACTTTGAGCTCTCAAGTGTGAAGCTGTGTGCATCTCAGGGGACTTTGACTTTGTGTTAGGCGAAAGGACATAAAAAAATATCCTCAAGAGTTTCGATTAAGAGAAGGATGAGATGTTTGATTTGGAGCTTAAATTGTAGATTTTTCTTACTGAATTCCATCTCAAATATAATAAACTTTACAAAAAATTCTTGTGTAAATTAGTAACAACTGTCTTGTTTGGCCTTCAGATGCTTAAGGGGCTATAGACAGTGTTCCCTAAAAGAGAAATTCAATAATTAAGAATTTTTAATATAGAAAAAGTAATGTGTCTCACCTATAAAGGACACTATTGAATTGAAACTGCTATACGAAATGTTAGGATTCAAGTTTTAAGGCAATTACCAGGGTTGTGTTCTACATTTCTTTTATTTATTTTGATGCGCTTCGTTTCATCATTTTAAAGACTATGAATTTATATAGACTAGAGGAAGCGCTCACAAAGTTGCTACACAGCGGCTTGCGCTGGTACTTCGATGTTAATAGCAGCCCAATAACATAAGCTCTTAGTACCGGTCTCTCAGGTAAAAAAAATTCAAAAGCTTTTGAGAGAATTATAAATTCTATATGAATAAGTTCTCTCTGGCATAACCACTTATCGCAGAAGCCAATGCTAATCACCTCTACGTCTCTCAAGCGTCTTCATCTTGAATTCTGTTTCACTTCTTTTGGACTTACACCTCTCTAAAGAGATTTCACTTCAAAAAGGTCAAGTTCAGACTCAGTCTTTCGGTAAGGTTCCCCCAGACATTTTAGGTTTTTTTTTTTTTTTTGAATAAATATAACCACTCAAACTTTTGTTCCTACATTTCCTTAAATAATCACCGATTTCACTGTGAAGCTTAAAGTTCAATTCACCGGAGTCTCTTTATGTTTTAAATTCCAAGTTATATCCATATTTGATAACAATGGTCTTCATCGAAACACGACTTCATTAGAACCCCTTCTGGTACAAGCACTGCACCAATTAAAGCAATTTCGGAACACATATGCGCATATTTCCGGCAACGATTAAAAATCTTTGAAAAAATTTCCAATGCCAAAAAACATAAAATTTTAGATGCAACCATCAACGAGATTAAAGCCGAGTTTAAGCGCACATTTCGAATGGGCGCAGGCTGCTATATAAAATAATAAAAGCGCCGCATAAATGTTTTCATAAATTGTTCGCGATAGGGCACCGGAAAACAAACCAAAACGCTTTCGAATGCGAATGCCAATGGTAGTGCGAGTGCCGCTAGTACGAGTACGAGTACGAGTAATTTTCGAAATTTTGCAATTACGGCGACAAGTGAAAGACGTCAAAATTAAAAACTCCATCCAAAACGCGAAATTCACGCACGCACAACCAGAAAAACCACAACGGAGCGTAGAAATAAACATAAGTTTTTACGATCAACTCCACTCGGAGTTAAATTCCCGCCCCGTATGCAAAAATACTGAAAGGCTCAACACACACACATGTCCTGTCAATCCTTGCGGCTTTGAAGTGACGCGCCACATAGAAGTGAAATGCACATGTGCGCCCACTAAATCTCATGCAACCATAATCATAAACATTTATGGCGGCTGCAGCATCATGACAGCCGCTCGCGCAACTCAAACTCAAAATGACATGACGCCGGTGTAGTGCCAACCGAAAACCACCCGAGTTGTATTGCCTGATTTTACACAACGTCAAAAGCGCATTCAAAAATGAAAACTAAACGTAAAATTCCTCGAAAATCCTTAACTGCGCCTTAAGCCATTCCGGCTTAAGCACAACTGTGCCAACGCGCTCAGCTCGTCTTCGAATTGATTCCTGTTCGTCATCATCAGCATTTCGCTAAATTTGATTATGACTTGACAAATAATTGTCATTTTGAGCAGTGAGCAGCCACGACATTTGCTAACATTTTCTGCTTTAAGTAATTGTAAATATTGAATTTTTCAACCGACACTTCTCAAAATCCTTTCAGCTTCAATTGCGCCTCTAACCCTCGAAGCGCACCATTTAATCGCCGAACCCAACCGTGTACGCTTTATGTGCGTTTAACCCTTTTTGTGCGTGCTATGCTGCCCTTAAAGCGCTTATCTGATTGTCAATTTTCGCTTGGGCCAAAGTATTCAGATTCATAGTTTGAGTTAACTCAAAATTAATAGAAACTTCCTGCGCTCCCATTCAGATGTAAAATAAAGATACAAATATGCTGAATTGTTTGGCGCAAGCTTCTTTTTGGACATTGCCGCTGTAGCAGCCATCGAAATTGGCTTAGACTTTTCTGACAATATAAGTCCATTTGGCGTATGTTTGACAATTTCACTTAATCCTTCCCAGTGGTATCATTTTGGTTTGCAATGGGGGCATATGCAAAATATTGCGTTGTATCTGCTTTAAAGTGTTTGAGAAAGGTTATGTAGGTACATAAATGATTATGTTTTTTTGCCAGGACTATGTAATGTGCTAACCACAGGTCTTGACGCGGATTAATAAAGAGAATCTACAGTCATCTATCTATCTATCTATATCTGTGGCGTCTCTTGGCTGATTGGACTTAATATGTTAGGATTTCAATACTCTAACTACTGGTTACACTGTCTGACCAGTATTAAAATATGACAACGCCTTGTTGTTTTGGCATCTTTAACAGCATCATTTCTCCAGCAACTGTATTCAAGAAATTTTATGTAAATAAGAAAATGAGCTTTAAGGAAGTACAGAGCATATCAGCCGCACAATAACCTTAACAAATAAGATCGGTTTCTCGGGTTAAGGTCAAAACTGAAAAACTAGCAGAGTGTTAATACCAGAGTGAACTTATTCATATATTCTTTGGTTAATTCACTCAAGAGTGAAATAAATTAATGCCAAGCTCACTACACAAGGACTGCGTAATTCAAAGATTAACCTATCAGAGTATCAATGTTCTGTAACAAACAAAAAATTATTTCATACGCATTTTCAAACTGCGAAATCCATTTACTTATTCAAAGACGTTGCGCCATAGAATTTCTGATAAAATTTTGTAATAAACCATACAAAGCATGAAATGTCACATCAATGGCCCGCCGACAGCCAGCCAGCCAGCCAGCTAGCTAGCCCGTCAAAAATACATAATACCCCCAAACAGAAATCAGTGGCACTATTGTGGTTGACACACAACTCCACACCACAAACCACTTTCCAAAGGAAATTCGTAGCGCTTTACGCCAAATAAGATGAAAAAAGCGAGTCTGTCACACGCTTTTCATTTCCGCCGTGCTTGGTTGGAGCGCGCGTACAAATGAATTTGTACAACGAGAAATGTTAACAAGCATTTTACAATGTCAACTCCCGACCCAGAACCAGACCCACTAATTTTCGACTGCAGATCCACACATTGCCAGGAGCCGAAAGTATTTTGCACAGTGACATTTCAAAACCATAAATCAACAAGTTAAGTCAAACGTGGTCGAGCAATGTTTGCTGTGCAAGGCTTTCGAAAGCTGTTTACCATTTTTCGTTTTGTGATACTTTAAATTTTTTATTTTTTATATTTTTCAAATCCGGAAATACACACATGCAGCGCAACTTCCTTTACTCATACTCCAATGACTACCACATAATTCACCCACCTACAATTCTTCGTGTTGCATTTCGTTTTGCCTTGTTCGCATAAAAAAAAATCATATATAAAAAAAAAAATAGCGTAAGAAAAATGGAATTGATTTCAATGTTTAATAAAAAATTCATGAAAATTTGTCAGTTTTGTTCGGATGCTATTAATCACAGTTTGTTGCACTCGTAGCACTTCGCTTTTTAGCCGACAAAATTGCGTTGTTATTCGGTTTGCTTCGACGACTACGGCGTATCTGCTTCATGGTTACATCAGGAGAGCACATATAGCATACTTTGCTTAGACCCCCCACCCCCAATGCACCATATACTCATCATATGTGTATATCTGTATGCGTTTACATTCATACATGATTTATGAAGCATTTTGCCAAGTGACAACTTCAATTCGTATTTTGGCAAGGATAATCATAAATTATATGTTTCTGCGAGTGGCTTGTCTCGCAACGCTTTACGAAAATTCCACATCTACATTTTAAAATGTCGCATCTTCTTGTTGCGATGCCTTTTATTAAATATTGGTAATGGTTTCCCATTATTAATGAACATCTATTATGTTAGATTAAACATTTTCAAACATTCGCAAAGTTTGTTATGTGGCGAGGAAAATACTTATAGATATATGACTATCACTTCATATGACTAGCATTCTTATCATTTCGCAGATTTTAACCTTATTTATTTTAAGTTATAATACTGACCACTTCGCTAGTTCAAGCTTTACCAGCATTAAATAGAAATTTTTACCTTAACACTATCAATGTCGGATCCGCTCCAAAAACGCCTTTAGTTATCTGATTTGAATTTAGAATTGAGCTCTACACTGAAAACATCCATACTTTTCTAGCAAATTTAGAAGTACAGAGCGGGACACCTACGATTCTAGTGAAGTTGTTCGACCATGGAAAATATCCGCTTCGAGGAGATGTCGAAGTAATACATCATGCACTCGTATATATGGCTGAATATTTGTTGCAGATCACAACACAATCAAAATTAATTTATATATATATAAAATTGGAAGTATGTTTGTTTGTTTGTCCGCTATGGACGCCGAAACCACAGGACCGATTTTGATGAAATTTTCAGGGAACCTCTAGAATAGCCTTTAGATGGTTACTGTCAATAAGTTTGGTTCGAAAAAGTCGTCAAATTCGCTAATTTTTATGACCAACTAAATTTTCAGATGCTTCTCACACCCTGTACACGTCTTTAGACCACTGCTCGTATAATATAAACTCGAATATATAGAATGAAGTACGGGTATATATACAATATAAAGTTTGAAAGTGCGATTATCTCGGTAAAATATTACCCAAAGCAAGGAAGTGTAGTGGCTCTCGCCTTGAAGTCTTTCAACATTTTAGAATGCATACAGAATGCAGTCAGTGCCTCAATAAAAATATATGAGGTCGTGTAATATGAACTTTGTAGCAATGCAAGCAAAGTTGGTTGGCAGTATATTAAACCAAGGAGTTATTTTATTCAACGAAGTATGCACCAACATTATCTATAAACTTTTGCCATTTAAGGCGAAGAATGTTAAGGCCCCTGACCGACGGGAATCAATGAATTCCCGGGAGGCTAGTTTTGCAGCATTGTAGGAATTACATTGTTTTTCTACCAAATAGTTAGCCAAACTGTGGAATGAATGATAAATCTAGTGAATTTGGAGGATATTGTAGAAGTTCAGAAAATACTTGTATTACTATGTCTTAATTTCTGAGAGGAACAAACTGCAAATATACCAACTTAAAGTCTTTTATACATCTTATCAACTCATTAACGCTTTGGGACTGTCAGTTGCATTCTATAATTATTCTTTTATTGGCTTGGCGATGACACTTTCCAAAAATGTTTTTACTGTGCATACTTTTTTCCCCCATAAATAGAGAATTTTTTCTATCAAAACAACACTTTCAGTAGCAATATAAAAACCAATAGTTTATTGTGTGTTTCATGGAACGTTAATTTCAGAAGCAACCAAAAAAAGAAAAGAAAAAAAACACAAAATTACGGAAAACGTAATGTAATTTTACTAATGTTCTGCCATGATGACGTACAAGGAGATCAGCACATAAAACTGTCAAATGTCTGTCAGAGCTATGAAAACCAAATGAAATTAATGATGAAAACCAACTAAACATAAAAAATTTCAATGCATAAAAAACCTACAAATGCGACCAGAAAATGGCAATAAATTTACCAAAAATGCCAATGTCCGAAATGTGAACGCAACCCTTTTTGTTGCAGCAATGTCTATGGGCTTGAGTCAAGTTGGGGAGGTCCAATGAGCTAAAGCATTAACAATATAATTTGGTGAGTGTGTGCTTAATGTTCACATTACGCCGAAATAATGTAAGAATTATATAATTTATCCAGAGAATAGAAAGGCGTCGAAAGGCAAGAAGTGAAAGTAGTGGGCAATTTTAGTGGGCACTTTGTGACCCCCACGGTCAGCAAGTGCTGCCTGCGTTCACGCTCAAATAAGCGCTTCAAAGCTTTGTGGCAAGTGCGACTGGACAATAAAGACGAAGGATTATGGCAAAAAGGGTTAAGCACAAAATGTGTGGTCAAAGTTGAAGTGTATGGTGGGTTAAAAAAAAAAATAAAAAAATAAATATAAAAAAAAAACGAATGCACAGAAAATGGGCATGAAGCGTGTCTAATGAACTTGTTACTTTTTTTTTGTGTTGAAAAGTAACCAAAAATATTTTGGCAACATTTTTTGAGGGTTGTGTACTGCTAGTATTGAAAAACAATGACACTAATCAGCTAAAGGGGTTATAAATAATATTGTATGTTTTTTTGGGTAGTTTCTGTCGTTTTTTAAATGGATTTATTTTTTTTTTTGTTGGTATTTTTTCTTTCTTGTATTTTATGTGGCGTAGTAAATTTCTTTATTAATGCTTCATTGATTACTAAATACACGTTGGCCAAATAATGCAATTTACTGATAAAAATCAGTGTATTTTCAACAACAACAAAAAAATTACTTTAGGGTTGGAGTTACCATTTAAGGGTTAACTACTTCAGCGTCTGCCAGACACACTTTTACTTGAAATCAATTTCAACGCCTCACTGCTGCTTATATAAGAAACAGCAGAATGTTAAATATTTACACATGTGCGGTTCATATTTCGTATATTTTTCATAAAAATATGAACAAAAAAATACGGAAAACTGGTCGCGAAAACCGAGAAAGCATTTTAGCACCCTTTCTTGCATATTTCTGTGCCAGACTTTTTTCCCTTTAGGCATTTTCCCCAAATGCGTGCGTGTTTTTCTCAGATTTTTCAATAAAATCTGGCTCCGCTGCGTGTTGTTTTTTTTTTTTTCGCTATCTTTATGCAACTAAATTGAGTTATAATTGGGCAGTGCATTAAAGGCCCCAACTCTTTTTGGGAAGAACCTGCTTTGAAGTCGAATCAAACTGCGTCAATAAATACGCAAATTGAATTTATTTTTGCCGCGCCACAGCGTTACTAGCTGAGTGCTTAAAAGTGCCACTAAATCAAAATTACGGTGTCTGTCGGCAGTAGTCGAAGCAAAAAAGCACTTCTATGTCCCGGAGCAGTAGCGCTCACATATGCCTAGAAGGAAGGGTTGGGCTACACTGAATATACAAAAAAAAAAACAACGTGTGTTTTGCATACGTTTCCGGTATCGCGAATTTGTATTTCCTTCCGTGCATTTTTGGTTTTGTATTTTTGTTTGGTTACGAATCGCACGGGTGTGTGGAAAACCTTCTGCTCGAAAGGAAGTCAGTCCGCATAAAGCCTAGAAACGTGCGCATATGTGGAAATATTTTGACAGTTTCGCGGTTCGTTAGCGTTTTGATAATGGCGTTTTGCTCTTTTGATTTTCGTAATCATTATTAAATTTATCAAGATTGCAAAGTTATGTTGACAACAGACATAGAAATATGTGTTCATAATAGCATGAGTATATTAGTTTATTGAATTTTTCTTTCTATTCACTGAAACTTTATTAAGTTATATCTTATCACAATTTCAATAGCACTGATTGGCAATTGGCTGTCACAACCAAGATCCAGTAAGCAATTTCAATAATGGTCTCAGTGTTTGTAAATCTATAAATTTAAAACCGTCACAATGGTCAGAAAGTATCTGTTCGTTCTTGAAGTGTGTCATTTATATCCAGCGCCATCAAACATCTGTATAATTATTTTTTTTTTTTTTAAACAACAAAGAAGGACTGCTTCATACTTTTGTCTCTGGGAAATTTACTTAAGCTTAAGCCATACACGACGCACATACTAGTGTGATTCACTCGTGTTTGGAAGCATGTTTGTCGTGTATGGCGCTGTTGACGTCCTGATGTTCGTGTAAAATTTCAAATTTTGTTCGAACGTATCACAGTAGCATGGTTGTCGTGTATGGCTAACTATCTTCTGAATATGCTATTTTATTGACAATACCTAAGGGCATACTTTATAGAAGAAATATTCCGGTTAACGTAATGTTGTTGCTGCAAGAACTCATCTATTTTTACTTCAGCAGAGCACTTAAACACTTAAACAATTTAAACTTCCATGGCGACTACGCTCGCCTAGTATGGACCAACATTGAAAATTATCCCACGGAACCCATTCATCGGAATAAAAGTATGTCCTACCTAGGTCGTCCTCTATGAGTTTTTTATATTTATAATTATATACTAAATATCTATCTATCTGCTGCGTAGTACTAACTAAGGAGCTGAAGATGAAATGGTTTTCCACATTTAAAGCTTTTAGTTTAGTTTAAATAGGGTCTCAAATTTAATTTTTCGCCGGGGCCCTTGCTTACCTAGCTAGGCCAGTGCTCACACCCTTTTTGCAAACAACTCACAAACACAAAAATGAATAAGAAGTATAGCAGAAACAACGAAAACACGTACAAAACTTATTGTGCTTGGTCTTGCAGTAGTTTTGCAAAATCTTATTCCTAAAAAAAAACTGTTTTTCCCATAAAAAGATCAAATATAGATATAGCCCGTGACACTCAGTGACAACGTAGCATTCTACTGGTGGAAGAATTCTTAAAATCGGATGCGTATTTTCGAAGATTACCTCTGGCATCCAAACAAACATGAACTCTTTAAAATATTAGTATAGATGACTAGCTGAAGATTCACTCAAGATTCAGCTTGAGTTGTGTATCTATTATAGAACATTAAGTGTGGAGCTTTAAACTGAGTTTCCTTGCTTATTTGTATGAACTTCAATACACTAATCGCATACTAACATATCCACGCCCCTACAAAATAATGCAATTTGACCCATTTCATTGACACACAAAATAAATACATCAGAGCTTGAGAAGCTGCTTTTAGGAATTAAATTTATTGCGCTTAAATTCGGCAACAAAATCAAATCAACTGCCGAAAGTCTGATAACCTGATATTTGCACCACACTAAAACGAAATGAGCACGGAATGAAAGCGAAAAGCGAAATAAATCTCCGAGTGCCAAAATGTGGCACATATGGTGAATTGAACGAGCTGTCACAGGACTTGAAAGGCCATCTGTAAATAAAGCCTATTGCAAGGGACGAGGCTACAAACGTAAGAACTACTTACGGCTTTTTACGAGCGATGAATTAAATGAACGGAAAGGAGACCTTACTTTTTTACGGATGCTGAAAGCTAGTTGTGGAAGTTCAACGGGCGGGAGGCTGTAAAAAAACATTACAAAAATCAGTAGTAAATACTAAAAATGTAAGATTTACCAAATATTGCACAATGATGGATCATAAATAACTTATGGACGCACATAAAACACAACGGCAGGAGAACAATCGCGTTGACAGACGTTAAGCCTAAGCTTGTAAACACACAAAAAAGGAGAATACAACAAGAACTGTGTGGCAACTTGACACGCTTTGACCGCCGTAGAGCAACCCTGGACACAAGTTTTATATGACCCCTAGACGTCGCCCATCGCTTAAATACAAAAGGATGACCCCCGTTGTTGCCGTAAAAAAAACTGGACAATGGTCACTTGATGATGCGGGCTTGTCGCAGTCGTTACCAACAAATAAGACAGTGTGGAAGACAAACAATTCCATTTTATTTGCAATTTTTACGTGGCGTCGATTGACATCGGGCAACGGACATCAGCGTCGACCGACACACGCCTTTGTCCAGCTGAAGAATCAAATAAAATAATATATGGAATGCACGTTAAAACGAACGGAAGCAACTCGTAAAACTAGCGAATTGTGAATTATGGCGTTGTACGTTAGTGGATTTGGTCACTCACCACTTGCTGACGTGAGAGTTCGGAGTGAGGAGTGATGACGCCAAAGATGCCTAGCAAAGAATGCCATCGTAAATAGTCAACAGTCGCCGGAAAATCAAATAAAAAAATATAAAAAAGTAAGAAAAACTAAGTGAACAGTTTTGTGCAGGATGTGTTATGCAAGCAACGTCTATTGAACCCATGTTTGACTCAATAAAATTGGCATTAAAACATGCGCTGCTGACAGTTTGACTCGACATTTGACGAGCACTTTCGAGTCGCCAGCTTCTTGTTTTTTTATTGTTGTGAACATAAAAGCCGAAGGTTTTGTATACGAGTACATTCAAGTAATCAATGAATTTGATTGTATGTTATATTTAGCTGTATTTATGAACGGTCAAGCGAGTATTCCAGTGATGACGATTAACAAACCAGGGAGATTTACTTCAAGCTGCAACTTTCGGAAAAACAAAAAAAATATTTAAAATAAAAAATAAGTCAGAAAAGTAATTACTGCCATTAGCTAGCAAACTTCGTTGTATATAATTAACATACAAATATATTACATGCCCGAGCAGTTTCTTAATTGTCTTTCAATAAAACAACTCCTCGAGGGTTATGAATCATATATCAGTCTTTTCATTAACCTCATCAGGTTAAGTTATATAAGTTGGAATGTCATCTGCGATTCTTTCATAGCTGCACTCTGAATTTGAATGTTGATATACACGATACATCATAGCACTAGGCACTGTCAAAAAATAAAGAAGAATTTCAGTTGTCTCAGTTCTCTGTGCTCTGACAATCCTTTTCGCTTCGCAATCTCCCTAAAATAACTTAACGTCCTTAGCACTCAGAAGTGTTTATTACTGTAAAACAACCTGTAGGAATTAGACAATCCACCGCCGAAAAGACGATTTCAACTGTTTAAGGGCTACCTACTTTCTTAAAAGTCAGATGGTCATTGAAATATCCCTCTTATGGACCAGCAAAACAGTATCAAACATCAAAATTACAATAATGAGTTATACCGAATTGGTAATTCATGTTCGAAAGGGAGAATGGGGGAACAAAACGGACCCGTAACACTCGCTGCTTTGCTCCCTGCTTTATTAGTTCGAAAGATGGTAAGGGCGTTCGCTAAAGAACGTGTGTGATCATGTCGTGTGCAAAAGGTAACGTCTTTGGCGTCGTGTGCAAAAGGTAACGTCTTTGGTGTCGTGTGCAAAAAGTAATGTCTTTGGTGCCGTGTGCACAATAGCAACTGTAGTGACGTGTGCAAAACACAATTCGCTGGGGAGTATAAAAAGACAGACTGGAGTAGCAGTCGGGGCTTTTTTGGTTCTCGTCATCAAACGGAATGCACCTATATTATAATTTATTATTTTGTTAAACTTGAGCGAATTGCTAAATAAAGCCTACTTCTACAGATTAGGCGAACAACATGAAGCGTTGCGGGCATATACTTGTATTAAAGGCTCTTTCAAGAATTATGTTTAATTTTATTGGATATCCCGGATACTTGTTTTGTATCCAAATAGTTTTGGTTTCGAGAACATGCAACTGAAAATGTGGACGGCATTTCTTCAGGTCCACACAAATCCCAAATTTGAAGACCTCTATATAACTGACCATAATGTTTTGTGCTTGAATACTAGACCTAAGGATGACAATACTTCGGGGGGCTTAGCTGAAGTTAACAGGTTTTCGTGTTCAAGAGTAGATCGCAAAATTTTAAATTTTTACCATCTATCGTCGGTTTAACTATTAAGACAAACTATAATATTTTCCATTAACTATAAAATATTTGCAATTTTCTTTGGCACTCGTACGTTCAACATCAAAGTAAAAACACTTTAGTTTCGTTTAAAAATTCATTACGTTAATGTTTACAAAAATGTTACAAATTACCAATTAAGGGCTCAAACTACATGCCGTAGGGCACACACCTATCTATAGACCAAGTCATAGTGCACATTTTTCCTAAGTAAAAACCAAACCAAAACCGAAACCGAAAACTTACTTTTAAAAGTTAAAGTCGAATTTCGTATGCACGCCATAATCACATTAAAACGTAAACGATATGCAAATGGATAAGAACTAACTAAGGGCGCACACACATCGAGGCAGGGACTGTTTGCGTGCGATGCGAGCATGCGAGTTCATCAAAAATTTTCCAAAACACACACATGAAAATGTTTGAAAATAAACTAGAAAAACTGGCTGAAAACTTTTATGCTGCACCATATAAAAAGTGAGGGAAACTCAGTAAAATTTATAGCGACACGAATTACACAAAAAAAAGAAGAAGAAAAAATAAATTCCGAGTTGAAAGAAGCTTGCCAGTGTTGCCAGCCTGGGTGTCTTCTTCTACTTCTTCTTCTTCTTGTACAACTACTACAACTCTCACTGCTCCTTGCGATGCATACCCATTAACTTGTTCGAGCGTTTGCCACTAACAAGCAGCCATTTTCAACGGAAGTGGTGTGCGCACATTAAACGGAAGTGATGTGTTGCCTGCCGACACGTCTTAAAAGCCAGCGAGCCGGAATGAGAATGGGACAAAGACGTAAGTTTGTTATTATTTTTATTTGTTCGTCTCCTCTGGCATAATCACGTCGAGGACTTGCTATTTTTAATGTACGCAAACATGTTTTATGGTCGTAACAATACACCTGCAATTAAGGCACCATCGACGAAAGGATATTCATCATCCTGGTGCGTGCTTTTGTGTGAAATTTAATTGAATAACAGTCACATATACTTGTTGAACGAACTACCAAGGAGTAGTAACTTCTTGAGTGAACTTTGCAACGTGTTTCGCTAGAATTACTTCAAAATATTTGCTAAAACGTTATTTTGGAAGGAACTTTAATTTACTTAGTACTTTCTAGGAAAAGAATATCACCAAATTTAAAGCCAAAGTGCGTAATCTGCTATGATTGCTATATACACACTTGTGATCTCAAATTTGTTAATCGCCTTAAGGAATCATCACCTTTTAGATATTCTCCGTGTTAGAAGACGTAAAACAAACGGGTGTCCTTGACTACGGTTCCTTGATAATATTCGGCTTCGGAACGACTGTAGTTTATATCTCAAGTGTGTGTGTTACGCCTAGTAAATGCAAACACCTCCCTTTTTTTTCGATTTGTTTAATTTTCCTTCGAAAGATTATACCCAACCAACTGCTTGTCGTCAAAATGATACCTCAGTGCGCCTCATGTATGGTGGAAAGGGTGAATGAGAGGGTACAAAGCGGATCAGTAACGATCGCTGCTTTGCTCCCCTGCTTGATTAGTTCGAAAGGTGTGCTAAAGAACGTCTGTGGTCATGTCGTGTGCTAAAGAGCGGCTGTGGTCATGTCATGTACTAAAGAGCGTCTGTGGTCATATCGTCTGCAAAAGGCAAGGTGTTTAGTGTCGTGTGCAAAAGGTAACGTCTTTGGTGCACTGTAGTGACGTCTGCAAAATACCAGCCGCTGGGTAATATGAAAAGGTAGACTCGAGTCGCAGTCGGAGCGTCATCAATCGAAATTCACCTATAGCTTAACTTACTAATATTGTTACACTTAAGCCAAATGTTACAAAAAATCTACTTCTACATGTATGGCACCTTACGCCATTATAACAAATTCATTAATATGATATAGGAGACTTTAAACAATTTTTTTTATTAAATTTTTTTTCAATTTTTAAAAACAAATGAATTTTTATAAAACTGCTTTTAAAAAATTAATCCACTTAAAAAATCTAACACTTATTAGAAAAATATTACGAATTCCATATATATACGAATTCCTACATGTAAATAAAATGACTCAAACGACACAACGCCACTCACTTATAAAAGCCATTTGAGGCACAAGCTTATAGCCCATTTCCACTACTTTAAACTGGCCTACCTCAAAAGGTGGCAAGCAATGCAAACTTCGTCACCACAGCAATGCAAACGAAAATCCTGCAAACATGCATTTCATTTCAATTGAATGCTTTTCAATTAAATTATCACAACAAGCCAAAAGTACTTTCGTACACAAAAAGCACAAAATCACAACTAGGAATTTCCATTCCCATTTCCACGTCCATTGTCATGGAACTCTAGTCTATTATATTCAAATGTGCCAGACACTTTTGCCATGTCATTTTCACTACGAATGCATTTCATCTTAAGACTGGAAACTTCATTATTCTTGTGGTAAATCCTTCACACCTTTTCGTTGTGTTATTTTCATTTGGTTAAGCAGTCAAACCAGGAACTTAAGCAAAAAGACCAAACCGAAAATGACTTTTCGATGTGGTTTGCAGTTTGCATAATGAAATGAAAATTGTACGGTTTTGTGATGAGCGGCTATAAAGTTGGTGGGATAGATATGGTCTTATTTTTCAGCGTTGTTTTTTAAGCAATTAGTAGGTTTATATGGAAATATAATGCTTATTAAGTTAAGTTGGTTGGAAAGCGTCAGAGACCAAATCTCTTGAGTGGATCGTTTTGATATAGAGAAATCCTGAATCTAACGAGAGATCTGTAATATTAGATATACTTCTCTAAGCCATTGTCGTTACTCTTCTATCTATTCTTCTTTCATCGAAAATTCACCATAATGTAATATTCTTCGATGCTCATCTCTAAAGCATTATCGCTTGCATTGACGAAGGTGTTACAACAATGAAAACGGTTTGAGTGCGACTTTGCCGCCACAGACAATTTCATATGCAAATGACTAAAATGAATTTAATCAACAATGGCAATAACAATACAAAATCGTTCGTTCGTTGTTGTATCTACTGCAGCATACTAAATTGCATGCATTATTCTAATGAGATTTCAAACAAAACAAATGTCCCAAAACTCCACTTCAAACCACAAAAGGCCCCCGAACACATTTCATGGCCAATTCACTATTTACTTTCGGCTAGTTTGAAACCATTAAAATTATTGCGATCCTTGCAATTATTTAGATAACAACTTTTTCAAATGAAATCCAACAACGCAGTACAAAGTATGCTGCAAAGTAACATAGTAGTTGGTTGTTCGCATAGCTGTCGTTTTTTATTGCCCTGCGGTGGAGCATTTAAGTTGCTTATACGACGTGTTGTTCTCAGTCCAATTGTAAGAACTCACGTCTAACTACTCGACATAACTAACGACGACTGTTAACATATAACTTGGTCATAGCATTTTTGACCGCAGTAAAAGTAATTGAAGTTTACATGTGTGTTTTTTGTGACTGCGGTGCCAGAAAATGCCAATAAAAGCACATTTTATTTGTTAGACCAGGAAATTGCTGGTCAAGCGATTTTTTTAAGATGGTTGCAGTAGAGTTACTTGATAGTGGAAGGACGAATAGAAAAGTATTTCAATGTGCACTGAAAAGTACAGAGATTGGGAATAGTTCATACGATGTGAGGTTATAGTTATGTATGAAATAAGGCACGCTTTGAATTTACCTTCTGATGGATGATATTCGAAAAGGCGTCGATGTAATATTTTTATTAAACGCTTTTATTTAACTCAGCCTGTTTATGTGGCTCAAATTTTGAAATTGAAATTTTACCTACTTCCTGTTGACCGATTAATCGGAGAGTTGGCACACACCTTTCGTTCTGACGACAATAAAATAATTTGTCAACTTTGTACTAATGAACTCAACATGATCATCAGGATAATGAAATTTTCATTAATAAATTAGTTCACGTCTTCTGCGTTTCGTGTTAAAATTATTAAAGAGGTTTGTAACTTAAACTTTTTTTATTTTTCTTTGACAGAATTTCGATTTTGAATTTGACAGCCTTTTCGAAGGCAAACTGATGAAGCAATATTAATTTCATACAAATATTCCAATTAATTTATTTTTTCGCGACTTTCGCTATATACTAACACACGCATATTCACAGGATTACTCGGTAGGCTATTCTAGAGTTTCGCTGAGAATTTTATCAAAGTCGAACCAGCAGTTTCGGCTTCTATAGCGGATATATATACAGACATATATACAGAGAGAAATTGTTCCAATTTTATTGATAGATTATCTTTGTAAAGAAAAATTATTTAAAAAGTATTATATTTAAAATTAGTGCAGGGGTTAAATGGTATAATGATGGTCCAAAACTAGTTAAAATAAAAGTTCAGTATTTTCCTATGTTCTGACCTTTAATACCCAACCTAACCTAAGTATTTACAAATCGTTAGTGGTTCTTCTTATTCACCCAAAAAAAAAATATAAAATAAGGATTCCAAATCAGTTATTTTTTAATATATTTATCCCATCTTAAATCTTCAGTTCAATCATCCAATTTTCTGCAGTGTCCATGTACATGTTCAAAACCATTTAAAAAAGATTCGCATGTGACTAGATACTTAATCTTGAGTTGAAACGATAACAAGCATAACCGAACTCCGCTCTAAATGCTCGTCAACTGAAGAGGGAGCATTCTAACAAAGCTATCAAAAGTAAAATGAAACGTTCTGAAGCATAATATTTTAAATTTGATGTCCTTGATGTGGATGGCAGACTTGTTAACAAAAAACGCATAAAAGCTGCATTTAGCAGTAAAAACAAAAGCGTTGACCAACAGCGCCCTCTCATCGCAACATCACTCGCTCATTTCTAAACCATACTTGAATACTCAACTTGAACTGCGCGTTCCCCCTCAAATGCAGCAATTGCTGCCACAAACACTGCTGCTGCAACATTGTTGTAGACCATTATGTTGCATGCATGCTGCACACTTGTTAGCCCAAAATGGCAGCGCCACTTGAGTTGCTCCTTTTGTCATGGACAGCCTGCTTGCCTGCCTGACTTCCTGCCAGCCCACACCGAAGGGCACTCAACACTTTGTTTGATTTGCATATGACAAACGCGCAGTTGTCATCGCCGTTGTCCATTTGCGGCCATGTTGCTGCTTCACGTTACTGCTGCTGCAAATGACCGGCAATTATGTTGTTGATGTACGCTGCTTTCGCCTCGCTCTCGCAGCCTTCCTTCTTATTGACTTTAGCGGCACTTTGGCCTCACCCACTCACACTCAAATTGTTTTCAAATTGTTGCTTTGGTCTCCAACTCTGACGCTGACTCGGACACCGACTATGATTCCGCTTCGGTGTGCTGCTTCATGGCTGGTCATTCGTGCTGTATCTCGTTTTGTTTGTGCAACATTGTTGCTCGCTTGCTTTTTAACGAATCGCCCATTTCGGGTTCAGTTGTGCATGCAAAATTAAATTAAAACGCATTAAGAGGTCTACGCAAGCTTCATAAAAAGGGATAATGTGGCTGGCTTGAAGACTGGCAGTATGAGAAGCAAAGAAGTAAGGAGGAAAAATGGCATAGAGAGTGTGCTTTTAAATATTGCGCATATAAAATATGAAAATTATTCATTAATTCTTGACTTCTAAAAGTACGTATGTCTGGACCTGAAGTGGGCTTGAAGCTCTGCTACAAAAGATCTACCTTTATTTAAAAATTACAAAATGATTTTTTATAGATATAATCTGGAGCAATAAAAAATATGAGAGAATTTGGAATCATTCTTTTTCATTCATTTTTACTCCAATTAAACAGCTAAAATTACGCTTAGCGAAAACGAGTAGGTTTTGTTCCAAAACAAATATTTAAGAAATGTTTCGTCTTTCAACCTATACAAACATCATCTCTCCTAGTCTATGTGCGTAAATCTGAAAGTGGGTCTCTCTTTTAAAAACTACTAAACAATTTTTATAACATGCGAAGCCAGTTTCACTTCCTAATGAATTAAATAGTAAATAAATAAATAGAACAATAGAAAAATAATTAAAAACATAAATAGGTAAATATAGATAAATATATAAGAAGATAAATAGATAAATATTTAAATGGATACATAGATAAATATATAGATAGGTAGATAGATGCGCAGATGTATACACTGTTTTATTTTATATCCTTATTCACTCCTCTTGGGAGTTACCAAGGATCTTCGAACTTGTTGGATATCCGAGGCTTACTTTGGTTTCCAAAATCGATTGTTAGTCGACCAAGGATTAATGCCTTGGGAGATGATGGTAACGTGACGATTGAATACAGATGAATTGAAAAACTAAAAATTCTTTCCGCCACCTTGACCTCTAGGATGAAGTCATAGTATACTTCTACGGCTAACGAGTCGATACGTGTATATGAGTTAGTTAGGTAGATATATAGGGTGAACTGTGGTTGCACACGGCCGTTCACTAATTTGAAGACTCTTGTGCTCTTATTTCATCTATATAAAAATTAAGAATGACGAAGGAAGAAAAAGAGATAGCTAAAAAAGGTCCAATCGAAATTCCTCAATGTCCCTAGAAAACGAACAAGTGCCTCTGGAGATAGAAGAAAAATATTTCATCTGAAAAACATCGCACGCATTTTATGGTACATGACGCTGATAAAAGCAAGATAGCAGTACATGAACTACTCTGCTCTCTCTGTCTGCTCGAGACAAGAGTCATGGGTTGATCAGTGGTTACTAGCTTTACTAGGGAATTATGTTATAGTTAACGGTTTAACCTTATTAGGAATTATATATATAATTTGCTGTGTCTAGGCGCATAGCAATTACAATCAAACTTTACGAATATGCAATTATCTTCATTAGTACAAGTTTATTTATTTGATAAGCAAAATCGATTTTGTGTGCCTCCATTAAGCACTACACAATTAACGCAAAAGATTTCACACTGCCTGATAAGCAATCAAACCAGAACGAAGACAAACTAAATTACGTGCCAATCAACCACTTGGAAAATGACAATGAGCAACACGGCGACGCTGAGATGAACGATAAGAACAACTTTGAGCCATATTTACACAAGCCTAAGGAACAAGAATTCGGTGCTGGGGCAAGGTAACAGAAATCGTGCACGTTGACAATCTCGCTTTGGGCCTCTTGCTACGGCTTGTTTGACTGTTTGCTAATTAGCTCATATCCCTTGCAGCCAAAAGACAATATCCTGGCAAAAGGAGTACACAACCTGCTGCTCAACATGCAACTGAGTACGAGATATGTCAACATCAAATTCACGACAATCACGCCGACAATGTGTCGCTGGATTAAATTGTTTAATTTTAAATATGCTGTCACTTCATTTGTGCAAGGATGTGGCGAATGGATGTCTGGGTAGAATAGTAGGAAGGAGCAGAAAAACTTTTGGTTCTACGACACTCAAATGAAAGCGACTCGAGTCGACTTGACTCGAAGAAAATCATTAACACGCCGCAAGCGAAAAAGAACATGAACGAATGAACAAACCAATGAAAGAAAGGATAACAGATTTTTCTGCTAATTTGAAGCAGCCTTTTGTGCGTGACGACAACGAATCCAGCATCCTTGCGCACTATCACAGTCGTTGCATCTCCAACTCATGCCAGGCGTCGAGTTCTTCGTTTTGCTTGAGTGACGAAGCATAAGATAAGCAAGCTTTTAGCTAAGAAAAGGATGTGAATATGTATCCTTGTATGTATGTATATGGTTGTTATGTATGTGTGTGCGTGTGGGCTTAGTTCAACAAAAGTTTCTCAATAAATTGCGTTCTTGGCTTCAACTCTCGTGGTTCCGTTTCGTTGACAGTTTTCCTTAACGCTTCATAATCAGAAAACAAATAAGTTGCCAACTAATGTCAACTCTACGACTATATATCCTTGTGTTCGTTTCACAATTAAATGGCATCGTTTCAGACAGACGCAAGACCTGAGGCAGGCGTCTCAGCTTAAGTCAACTAAAACTGTGCACAGCGTGTGCTCCAACTCCAACACCAACTTCACTTCCCACTGCAGGGACACCTTTCAGAAGTTACTTTAAATAGTATATTTTTCCTACAAAAGAAAAGTTTCTATGGTGCATTTCTGCTTCATTTTCGAAGCCGAAGAAAATACGCTTGAGTAGTTTTGAGTATGCTTCAAGTTACGCCGGAAGCTATGCTGCGAACCGGCGTCGCAATGATTGAATTACTTACCGTGCCCTGGCATCGATTTTGGATGGACGAAGATGGTCCTGCGGACGCGACTGAACTCGACTCGACTGCCTTTTAACGCTTCACCGATTGCTCACAAGACAAAATTAATTGTTGAGTAATTGAAATTTTATTTATATTAGTTTTCTTTTGGCGCGGATTTCGCAGCCTGCTGCTTGCCACGCTTGTGTCCTGTTTGAATGCTGTTATACGAACCGCCAAGCGAAAGTGTGAGTCTATTACACAGTGCACCCAACTTGATGGGGGGGAGTATGACTGTGGCTTGTACATTTCATATCTTTTCCTTTTATTTTATTTTTGTGTTGTGTAATTTACTACTTAATTCGGCTCCAGTGAATTAGAGTTGATTTTTGTCTGAATTTCAAGAACCATTTTTTATTTAAATTTTGTGATTTGTTTGGAGGGTTCCTCATGCTGTTTGAAGTGGGCATTTTATTTTTTTTTCAATTTTTCGCTTTGTTGCTGATGCCATTTTTTAAATTTCTTTTTTAATTTGAGCAATTGTAGCTAACAGGAAATACATGTGTCCCTGCGTCTATTTAGTCTATTTAGCTATGTACCTTACCTAAGCAAACCAATTGTATTGGCAGGCTTGTATAGAAATAAGCACTCTCAGAGAATTGTAATAATATATATATTTTTTTTAATAGAATAATGAACTTTAACCTGACCTTTTTCAGATATCTTAAATGACATCTGAGTTATAAACAATTTGATAAATTTATATATGTTTTTATGTAAATCTAACATGTATAAGTTGTTGCTACTAGCGCCGTTAGGTAGTCTAGTTAATGTAATGCTACACATAAATATAATTTAATAAAGAACTGTTAAGCTGATTAACCAATTTCATTAAATTAATTAAAATAAAATACTTAATTCCTAATTTCATTATTACCAAGAGTTCAGCCTTAAAAATTCTCTCGAGCTCCCTGATACATGTGAAAAAACAACTTTTATTCTTTCGAACAACAACATATTTTTATACCACAGATTCAGGACTTCTGTAATGCACCCTACAGTGAACTCAACTCTTTAAGTTAGCCATACACGACGAACTCATGTTTGAGCGCATATTTGTCGTGTATGGTGCTGTTGACAAGCCAATGTTCTTGTAAAATTTCAAGTTTGGTTGATTTGCTTGAGCGAATCACACGAGTATGGCCAGCTTTATGGACAAATTGCTTAGTTCCAATAATGAAAATTTTTACTTTTTCCTTTTTTTTTACCTCTTCTACAGTATGGTATCATATTCTTGTATTGCTTCGTTTCGTTCAGTAAATACTAATAATGAGAAAGAACGCTATCTACAGTTCACATACGTTCATGTGTTTTGTTTAAATTGTTGTGGGATCTCATCTAGTACATCTAAATATATAAAAAGAAAGTGGCGAAGAGCCTTTGTTTCCCTCTGCTGCTCGTAATTTTTAACCAATTAAGATTTTATTTCTTTTAAAATGTAGATAATTACAGTAGGAGTGTCGGGGCATACTTATTTTTTTTAGTTTTTAAAGGCAAATATATTTTTCTTAGTATTAAGTTTTTTTAAAACAACTACACGTTTGTTTTTTCGCTACTCTTTCTCAAAGAGTATACAACATTAATAATAAGAATGTATACTCTTTGGTAACACTTTCCATGCTCTGTGAGACCCACAGAGCATAAAATATATTTTGTATATTGGTGTACTCTTTGAACGCACCACATGCTAGAGGGGGCAAAATGATGTTTGCCCGGTTTGCTAGTCTGTTATTAGTGAGCAACAAAAAATCAGCATCAGTGTTGAGTTTTTATATATAGTTGCTTTTGCTTGGTGTGTGAACTTTGTTGCATTATTTGTATAAATTCAACAATAATTAAAAGGTACTGAAACCACGGAGTCCTTTTCAAATTTCACAGTTATTTTTTTTTAGAAACGAGTGTACTTCAAGAGCATTTTTTATTAATGTTATTTTCCGTTAATATTTTACTGATTAAATCACAAAAAAAGATACCAATTTGAACAAATTGATAGACAGAAACATTTAATATCCATTTGAATGTATGAAGTGAACGTTTTTTGCTTTTCCATTGTCCATTGCCTCAATGAATGCGTGTAGAAATAATTTGCAACCTATCAGTGAGTCAATGTAATTTGAAAATGCAGTCAAAACAGCGAAACCCATTGAAAAACATGCATTTGCAATAATATGCGAAAAGTTATTGAAACCGCAATCGATGATTACAGGACAACGGGCCCACGCATCAATTTGAGAATTGAACGCGTTATACGCCAGCCAAGCAACTGAGCGTGTAACTGACAGACGGACTGACTGGCTAACAATGACCACAATAACACATTTGAAATGAAACAGGCAACCATTGAAACATATCCGACACAGCAGGGATTCAGGATACGCTGCTAGTGAACGCACGCATAAAAATGGCGCCTGCTACGAGGAGCACAACCAAACAAAAAAAGAAAAGGCAAACAAAACAGTTTGGATGAATGGGTGACTGAGCCGACAACAATGCTTTTCACCCAAAAAAAAAAAATTATTAATAAAAAAATAAGCTTTTATTTGGAAAATGTTGCATATTATTTTGCACATTGTGTAGCACTATAACTGTAAAGAGCGACATGGTGGCTGGAGCGTATGTGCCAATGTGTGCAGATCATTTTACCCAGAGGTACATTCAGCTCAACACTCAATAACTTTTCACTTATATTTCCAGCATATTTGCTCTGTTTCATAAAATAAAGTGCAACATCATTAAGCCTAGCACAAGTGGCGCAAGGATAATGCATTCGTGCTCAGGCAATGTGTAATGAAAATTCATTGCGCAAAATGGGCATCAGTTTGTTTGGTGCCATGTATACACGCCCACACATACACACATTAAAATTAATGTATTGTAGTCATTATTATCCTTATTGGGTATGCAGTGCACTTGAGACAGGATATGCAGCCTACACGTTTGACGATGAACGAACGAACAATAAAGCTACGCCTTCGAAGTGGTCATTTTTTTATTTGCATTTAATTAAAAAGTGGGCAAAGGAAACATGTACGTATAGAGACACTCAGTTGAACACAAAAGACACGTGTCAATGTGTCACAGGATGCGCGATAAATCACGCTAAAAATAAATGCAAAGTAATTTATCAATGTCAACACATCGTTTGCGACCAGAGCAAAGGAAAGGAAAGATGTAAAATTCGAGAAAAAAAGAGGAAAATCGGGTATGTAAAGGCTTAAAACTTTAAATTGTATAATTAAACAACAATCAACAGGCACACACAACCACATGCAAAAACACACAGAGAAAGGTGTTTGCGCTTTATCGGAGTGCGCAACCATGTCCAGTTTTAATCCTTTTTGTTTGCATTTCTCAAGACTTTTGCTTCATTTTCAATTTAATTGTTGTGCGTTTTGCCATTTTACCGGCTCTCTCTCTCTCTCTCTCTCTCTCTGTGCGTATTGACACAAGGACACGCATCAGTATACGCATTTCACTCTGCGAGTGCTTGTGTGTGTGCATGAGTTTTTGTATAGCTTTGGTCAATTTTCTTCATACGTTTGTATTTGTCCATTAATCTCTTGTATGTTTACTTTGGTCTTTACCAGCCCCAACTAAAACCTACACTCCTTACTTCTTCTAGGCAAGCAGACCAAACATCTCACACTTTGAGTCCTGTAAATTGTATTTTGGCACGCAATTAGTGGCTCATTTTAGTTGTCTATTTATATAAAGAGTCCTGTGTTGTTGTACTGTGTGCTAAGCCCAAAATACGAAAGCTTAATTTTGCCTTATTACGGTGCACAAATTTTGTAATTTCCGTCGTCATTCGACTTTCGAAGTTATCAATGTGTCTTCGTCTTTTGCTGCTCATACGGCGGAAATAGAAAATTTACTCTTGCAATTTTCGTTTGACAAGTGTTTATTTGTTAATGTTGGTCGAAATTGTGTTATTAAGTTTCCTATTGACCGTGTCTTGCGGCAAATTGAATTGGGCTACTACGCATTTGATGCGACGAAAGTATAACACTGTGAAACAAGAGGCTTTGTCGAAAAATTTACGTGTCTAAGAGGCAATTGATCAGTTTTTGGCATACCATTTTTTCGAAAAGGCATTTAAAGTAATTATTATTTCCAGTGTTTGTCCAGAGGTTGAAATTCAACGACGACAACAGTTGAGCACTATTTATTCAAATGCCATAATATCTTTATTCATGTGGGAACATTAGATTAGAGAATGGAAGGAAAAATAATGAATACATAGATATGTCTCATTTGGTTTAACTCGTAAGAGGTATGATATGACGTTTCTTTCTATAATATTAGTCTTCCATAAATTTATCTTTCACATATGCGACATTGTAAGAGAGATGAAGGATATGTATTTGTGTAGTATGTACAGTTGTGTTTGCGACAACTTTGAACTGCTTTTACGCCCACAATACACAACTAATTTTATTAAAAAGGATATTGTGCACATCTGTGAAAGAAAACCTTTCGAATGGCAGATTTTTTATCAAAATCGGTTATATAGTTTAGGTGTTAAAGGATGTCAAAGAAAATATCTTAACCTATTTATATACGAATTATATTTTTAATGCCTTTATGAAAGTTTTATATTCTAGCTGTGAGTAGAGCCACTAACAAAATATAGCAGCCATTCGTTGCAATTTTATTTCCAAAAGCTTGCAGCCACGTTGGCCTCATATATTAACAAGCCTGAGAACTCAATAACCTATGAGAAAATGAGCTTTAGATTGTTGTTGAATATTCACACTTTGGCAGTGCGGCTTGTTTACTAACCAAGTACTTAGATGCTCAAGATGGAAGTCATCGTTTCCATATATTTATATACATTTCGATTTCTGTTTTACTGAATAATGAATATAATCCGCTTATATAAGTGGTAGTTATGTTTGGATAATTATACCGTTGTAAGTTTCTTGTTTATATGGTGGTACTCTTTTTTCAGACCACTACCACAGCGGTATGCACACTGAAATGGAATGCAAATGCTTCAGCACAATATAGTGATGTCAGCGGTTCGAACGTTTGTAGTTGGTTGCATTGGAAGGAAACAATGAATCATAATTAAAATCATATTTGGCAAATTATTACTATATAAATTCATATGTATAATATAGACAAAAACGAATAAAATAGGAACTTCTTAAAGCAAAGTAACCCTCAAAGATATCCATACCAAAAACAAATACAACAAACACAATAGAAAATTTGTCTCACTTCGCACTTCTTTTTGTGATAAGTTCAACCACAAATTACTGACATTCAAAGCACATAAGCCAGGCAATGCAAGAATAGGCTCGCGTACCTTTTTCGTCACCTATTGAATGCCGCACTTTTATTAGCTGGCATATTTATGAATATTACGAGTATTTTCATTCTGTGGAACATTAATTTTTATTTCATGCGCCACTCGCCGGTGTTGCAGTTGCATTAAAAATAATCATGAAAACTGTTCACGGCATGCAAAAATGGTATTCGCACTTTTCAGTGAAGGCTTCTCTTTCTTTTTCTTTTTTTTTTTGGTATTGGGTTGGGTGAGGTATACGCGCGCCTACGTGGTTCATTAATTTTTATTCATGTGTGAATGCGTGTGTGTATGTGTGCATGCGTTGTACTTTTGGCATTGTTATTATTGCCGCTGTCGCTCCTGGCAATGCAATAAAAACATATTTTATTAGTTGTGACGCGCAATTCTCATTTGCAAAAGTGCGCACCACCACTACTACGGCCAACGGCAGCAAAAATAAGGCTTGTATGCGTATGTCCTGACGATGACGATGACGACTACCTCAGCAACAATGATGACGACGACAACAACGACTATGATGACGATGATGATGACTTTCTGTCATCATAAATTCATTATTTATGGTGCAATCAATGAGCGCGAGCGTATGTCAAACACATCAAAAATCAGCAGCTCATCATCAATGTCGATGTTGTCCTTTCGTTCTTTTCGTTGCCATCAAACTGGGTTACGGAACATTGCATAAGCGTTGATCCTGCACACATAAGCCGGAAGTTTGTTTATTTTATAGTTCGTAGTATTTTATTTTTGCAAAACTTGATATTTCTCACACCGCAGGACGCAGCAGGATATGCCGCTAATGTGCACTCTTGACAGTTACTGCTCATGTTTGACGTTTGTCATTTAAGCGAACGTCGCACGCCTGACTCACATCAGTTCCTTTTCCAACAAATTTTGTATCTTGGGCTTTACTCAACAAATTTGAATCTTATTCATTAACGCTTTGGCCCACGTTTCAGTAACCATGAACCTTCGTGACAAGCGGTTCAACGACTAATTTCAGCAGTTTGCATACGTTGGCACATTGCTTATATGTTTGCGTATACTTTCTGGGGAGGCATTATGTCCTGGTCGTTTGTTTTTATTATTTGTGCATTGCGCATTTTCGTCGTATATGCGATTTTGTGCATTGAGGCGATCATAAATTTTATTCTTTGTTTGACTGAGAGCTTGTTATTTCTATTGACAGATCATTTAAGTAGTTGGAAGAGAACAATTGTAATTTTTGTCACAGTGAAGTCGGGATGTTAGATTGCTGAAGTCATTCTTCATGCAATATAATAAGTCATTTTACTCCAACGAAGCAAGTCTATTGTGATAGCTAATATATATATCTATATAAAAGCTACAACATATACAAGCAGCAGCCCGCTATGATATGATGCATATTTTATCAGAATCCGACTGTGTTGATTTTTTCAACTGCAAACCGAAGAAAATATATTTTCTATGAATAAAGAAACCACATAAAATTAATTACAACAGCACACGGCACAATGTTGTTGTTTTAACCAACACAATTTTTAGTGATAATTTGTCTGCTCCGCTTCTTCATTTGTATACACAACGAACAAGATAGCGCCCAACAGATGGCGCTGTATTTAAAAAGCATGTTTTTATTCCTTTCAAATCTATATAACATATATTTTCCCGACAAAGAGTAGCCTATGTCGTTCCCCAAGGTCAAATTTATCTCTATACCAAATTTTATAAAAATGTATTCAGCTGTTTAGGCGTGAAAAGGTAATAGACAGACAGGCAGAGAGAGTTACTCATTTATAGTATTAGTAAGCATATGAAATGATTTAATTGAATTTATTAGTAGCACCAAAAAGCTCTAACACAAAAAAAACTACTAATTTCTTTAAATTATTCATTAGTCCTTTAAAACGGATTCACTACTTTTTCCATCTTCAATCATTGTTCTGTGTTCACACTAAAAAACTATATTTTTTACGATGCCAAAAAGCCATAAGGAAGCTAATTTAATTAAAAGAAAATGCAATCAAAAAACGCAACGAGTCACTTTGCTTTCCTCTTTATTTCTGAGAGCGTTTCAAAGGCGTCCTATTGTGACTGCTTTGTAGCTTCCTCACACTTGCATACAATGCAATGACATTTTTTATGATGACAAGGACAATGACGAAGAGCATGAACACGTCTGCTATGATGTTGAGCAATTGCGGGGTTGCCTTCAACCAACGCATCTTGCATTTATCATAATTTCACACGACGAACGCGTATAGAATAAAAGAAAAGTGGAATGAATTCAAGGGACTAGAGACAAAGTTGAGGACACGAAAATGTCACAATGAGATGCACACCTCAGTGTCACGCTCAATACCCTATTAAATATTAATAGAGCGATTCTCTTGCTTGCGGCTTTCATGGACTTTAATCAAGCTAAGGTTAAAGTTATATACAAAAGAAGAGCTAGGTAACTTAAGAGAGATTAAGAGATGGTATTTAGCAACCATTGGATTTGGGTCGAGAGTAAATAAATAATAAAAATAAATAAATAAAAAAATGCCTTGTAAAAGTTCTTCGTACAATGTTTGGATAAATTATTTTCTAATGTTCTCAGAGTGCCAACTGCATAATTACTTCGCACATAATTTATAAGACCATGGCAACTCGTTACTTGATTTTGGTTGTTCCTTTTTTGATTTCTAGCTAACTCTTACATATTTATAAGATTCAGAGTTAGGTTAGGATTTCTCTGGTATTACAGTATAACTCTCATACAAACTAATGGAATATCTATATAGCTAATCGAAGGATAATACATTCGCTGTGGCTGAACCAATGTTTTTATTATTATCTTATTAATTCGGAACTTCTCTTGTGCTTACAACTTGGGTCCCGAAATATTAGACTTAATAACGGCGTAGCATTTTCGATGTAGCCGACTGTACGTATTTTTTATTTTTTGCGGGAGTTTGGTTTGAAAAAGATACAATTTTCGGGTAGATTTACGTTGCATTTTAATGTACAATTTGGAATGTGGGCAGAAGCATGTTGAGCCGGAAAATTGCATTTCCTTTTTACGACATGCAGCGTCTTTCATCCTTCGTCGTTGCCTGGCTTTGTGCGAAAACAATAACTGTAATAAACCATTAAAACTATTCATAAACACACCTTCTTTATCAGCGTGCTTCAACTCAGAGTTATCCTGCTGTGCTGCACGACGTCGCGTGTGCCAAGGCATATTTGACATTGAAGGTGGCGTCAGGATTTCATGAATTTCCTTACTTTTGCATCATCTTTTCTGTGCTTTTCAACTTTTTTCATGTTTATTTTTTTACCATATGAACTCATACAATGTTAAACAAATAAGGACGAAAAAACTGCGTATGTGTGTGTATGAATGTGTTATTAATATTAACGCGTCCATAAACATGGCGACGCTTCCTTCCGCTTATTGTGCCATTAATAAAGTAAATAAATACAAGGAGAAAATATCATAAAAATAGTGACACAATAAGAAAGAATGAAACCTAAGAAGACGACCAGGAGGTTAAGGCAAATCCTTACGCCCGTAAAAACCGAAATAATAAAATTACTTTTTATTTTAGCTTTTTTATATAAGCAAAATAAGAATTATTATCAGACACGTTTTCCGGTGATTGAAGTGGCGCGGCGCATTGTCAACTAGTGCGTAGGATGAGGTGAGAGTAGCGCAGCTGCCAGCGCTCGTGTGTGTAGTTTCAACGCCCTCTGAATGTCCTTTCACAGTTCCCTTCTATACGATACAATATAAGTAGTTTCGATTTTATGTTATTAATTTTTTTTTTGTGCGTCTTCTTGTTGTTCTCGAATGTAATTTCAATTTTATTTCCTTTGACTATTGCCAGCGATTTCCTTTTTGCCATAATTTCATTTGATTTTCCCCATAAAATACACAAAAAATGCAAAAGCATCTCATTCACAATGATTTCATCTTTTGCGATACTGATTTATTTTTTATTAGTTATTCGCGCATTCGTTTTTAGTTTCCTCATTCTTGTGCTTATCCTGTCCTATACTCTACTTCTTTGATGCATGCAATATGTACCGCGCTTCCTCTGACAATAAAACTTTCTGTAATCGTAAACCGTAAAAAAATACAGAAATAAAGTCAACTTGGTGCGACGCAAGTTTGTTGCTCCTCGAGATCTCCGTTTTATAAGATCATTGGCTGTGATTTGACGTAATTGTTTGCGTCATCCATTAAATTGTTTCAGTGATGCTTTAAATAAGAAACGAGATACATACGTACACACAAGCTCAACAAACCAATTACATAGGAAATTATTAAAATCAAATTCGTCAAAAATACAGTCGCAAGTCAGTTATTATATATGACTTTCAAATATGCCATTTATGATAACTATAATATACAGCAATTCTAACATCTAGAATATTATAGTACAGTTACTATCTGCAGTTTTGATATGAGCCTGCTACCCGTTATATTACAATTCCACACATAAAATGAAACGTCATTCATATACTGAATTCTGTATCTATACCTCTTCATTATAAATATTTGTAGGGTGCTAAATTCCACGGAAAATCAGTTCCATCCACTAGTTTATTCTCAACTCTTTTAAGGAATTGCCTTATGCAAAAGACGCTCCTATTCATTTACTTTAAAAATATAATGGCATTACGTCGAACTTTCTTTCTTCTTTTAGAAATCACCTCTTATTCTCTGAAAAAAATAAATAAATTTGCAAACAAAAATTGAAATGGCAATTTTCGCATTGCAATACCATTGCATTGGTTCTTACATCACTCCCGGTAGAGTGCCACCCAATGGTCCCAGGGATAAGTAGCTTGTAATAGAAGTTCAGAAATAAGAAGCAAGGACAGCAACACTGAAAGCCAGTGTGTCAAATCCAAAGTAAGTGTCATCAGTAATACCATAGTACGAGTATGTGCAGCATTATAATAAATAAATGAGATTATCTTTCATTTTGCCTTGTAAAAAATCGTAGCTCTTCAACTTAAGTATTAGTGGCTTAATTGTAAAATCTGTACTAATATTATAAATGGTAATGTTTGTTTGGATGTTAGAGGTAATCTTCGAATGTACTTATCCGATGTTGAAAATTCTTTCACCAGTAGAATGCTACATAGTCACTGAGTGTGTTGGGCTATATATATATCTGATTTTTTTTAAAGGAAAATATGAATACAAGCATTAAAGGTACAAACGCATGGTCAACTATATGTGGGTTGCGCCAAAATGAAAACTCCAAAATCATTACATATTTATACACCAAATCAGAAAAAAATTTATATATATAGTTTTTATATATTTTCAGTACACTAGAAATTAGAATTAGTTTAAATAAAGTTTTTATTAAAACAAAAAAAAATTCTTTTCGCTTATACCCGAGAATCCAGCGTCTGCCGGGCTACGCTAATTTATATAATAAATAAATTCCAACAGAAACAGAAAACGCCATTAAAATTTAAATTTAATGTGTGATGCTACCTCAGTTAAATTTATATCGACGACTATCTTTATTTACTGCGTTTATTTCTGACTTTCGTGAACTGCTTTCAGTAGTTATGCTTTCACATTGCCCATAATTAATAAACTCTTAATCAAGACGGGATTCGCAAACTGTTTGCCACAAAGCAACCACCAAAAAACAATCACTCATGTCTGAAACTGAACTGCCTGAACTTGCATCAGCTCAACAGCCGCCGACTGTCGTCCATCATCTCGTCATCGTCATAATAATCATAATCATTATCAAACATTATCTCGAGCTCAGCCTGAACAAAAATTAATGAGTTCAGTTTGCATGATTTGCCCCAGTTCACGCGCAGACAAAAGTATATTTTTTCGAAGCCATAGCAAATCGTTAATGCGTCATTTCGAAGTCTTTTATTTTCTGACTCCTTGCCAGGATACATGCTATCACATCCTTCATGTGGTCACGCGTACACAACGCTCACTACTTGAGCCGCATTTATTGGATTTGTTTTATGAAATGTAATTTTTCTAAGACGCCTTCTATTGGTTCATTTGTTATTTGTGTTTCTATTAAATATTCATGCGAATCTGCTTCTAATGACATTTCAATAATTAATGTATTTTCTGCCTCTACCCTCTTTTCCGGTCTCTGCGTTTCCGGCGTTTTCCGTTTTCCTGCCAACGTTACTGATTAGTTTGACTCTTGTTGAGTTTACTGCAGTATCGGAGATGCTTGCGTGTCCTTCTTTACGTGTCATATGACTTGTTAAAGTTCTCTTAGAGATTCAGTCAGCAAGTCCCAACCGGAAATCAGAAAAAGTCATCAATCAAAAAGTTTTTAAATGCGCTTTTTTCGTGCGCTGTGCCTGTAGATGGTGTCACGTCACCATTTTTGGTATTTTGTATTTTCTACATTCTGCTCTTCGATTAATTTTTGGGCGTTATATTTTTTATATTGGTTAATGTCTTACAAGTATGATAAATTCATTAATTTTCATATGTCAAAGATGGTTAAGAGTTCAGTCTTATTTGTTTTTATATTTATGCTAAAAAGAGCCACGGCGCTGCTTGGGTTTTGTGTAGTATTATCATATAACATACAAACTCTAGTACTCAATTTTTTGTGGTAATCTGACCTTTCCGCCCGCACATCATAAGTGCCTTCAAAGCATACCAATGTTCTTGGCTCTCTGTACGCGAATGCCGACCAATATTTTGATTTTAACGCTTCACTGGTGGCACCAAATTTGGAAGACACTAAATTGATTTCATTTTAAATGCACCAAGATACGATCACCACCAATAACCCACTAACCTTTCTATTGGAATTAAATTTGCTTTATTAATTTTCTTTATCAGACAATATCAACAGCAAACTTATGAAGCAATACTGATGTACCAAAAATTGAATGGAATTTAACGAATTTCGCAGTATACTAACTCGCCAAACTTCACAGGATCAGTCGATAGGCTATTCTAGAGTTTGCCTGAAAATTTCATTAAAATGTTTCCAGCGGTTTCGGCGTCTATAATGGACAGACATACACACGAACCGACATACTTCGTATTTTTTATATATATATAGAAGAAAAAGATAGAAAATAGATAGTATATATAGATAGATATATCTATTCTTATTTATTTTATTTGTTTGTAAACGGCGCTTAACAAAATAATTGAATGTAATGAGCTATACACACAATTATGTGTTACAAAACCGATATTCACTGTTAACAAATATGTTCAAACTTTAAAATCCTATCCTATAAAGACAAACTGCGAAAAAATGTTACTAGCGACATATACAGTAAAATGATATTACTTTGTGACATGTTGCCAACTATATGATGGTTTTTAGTCCATATGGTTATTAATAATCATTCAATAGAACAATCAACTTAAAAATTAATAAAACACGAATTTCGGTGTTCACGTTCCTCGAAGAGAGCATCCTCTTCAGTAAGTTGGCTTTGTTTCAAAAATATATTTAAAAAAAATTTTGATAAGAACTACGTGCTAAATATCAACCGTAAGCATAACAACCCGTAAGCATAGTTCTTAGAACATTGCTAACAGCGAAATGACAGTAGAAATATCCGAAAGTGGACTTTACATTTTGTGTTCTTGCATTTATAATATTCTGACAGTTTTTCAACTGAATTAATTCTTCATAAAATATTTGGAAAATTGGAATATTAAATTTTAGCCTTTTTGAACAAATCCAATTTGTTGCTAAAAATGCATTTACTCATTTCATTCGTTGATTTGTCGTTAAGCCATCTGAAAGTATTACAAAACTCTTATAATAAAATCAACAAATTTTTTTTCCGAATCACTGAGTTTCTATGCTCACAATCTCGTGCTTTCTCCTTCTCTTATTCAGTTTCTGTCTGTCGGGTGTGCAAATCCATACAATTGGCAAGCCGTAGGCTTAGCTCAATATTTGCACGCACTTCAGATATGCCCTTATGCCTTATAATAATGCCAAAAAGACAAAACACATGCACTTCGCCTCCTTTAATGTCCTTTACTTTTCTTTCTTTTCGTTTCCCCTCTACAAATCGCCACTAATGTGATTATGCTGCCATTAGTTGCTGACTGATTTGATTTAATTTTTATTTACCCAACAATAATTATGACAGTTGTCCAGTAAGAAAAGAGGGCAACTTTCGCGCCGTTTGTGCTTTTTTATACCTTGCTTACTTCTTACTCAGGCGATGAGCCGCTTAACGAGACTATGTTCATGGGGATCGCAAATGACAGCCCAACACTCTTTTCGAGGTGCCTGTGCTTCTCGTCCGATCGGCAGCCACGCGTCTTGAGCGCAGTAGGCTTGGTTTCTGGCACTGAGTGTGGTTTCATTCCTTTTAAGTCGTGCGTGGATTCAATGTAAGCCAGTGAAATGGAAGTGTTAGTCGGTTTATCAATTGGCAGGGAACACATTAGGTGTGCTGAATAGTGGATTTATGGATTTTAAGTTCGATCGCTTAAGGAAGATATCGCCCCTTGCAACTTGTCTATTGTTTGCTTGCCCCGATATTACCGATAAAATGAGCTGCCCGATTCAGCAGTGTCAAACTAAGAGTAGCGTCCCTCGAGTGTTGTATTGTTGACAAATTTACATTGCCCCCAAGACCAGATAAAAAACTCTACACACCATGTGCGTTTCAGCTTTTGTCAAGCGATAAACACTTTGATTAACTAAGCAACGTTTTTATTAGAACTCTACCGAAGCTGGAACATTGCATTGATAACAGTAAATTTCAAGGTTTATCGTTGTGTATATGGCGGTCTTCAAAACCATTTGGTAATAGTAGAAACGCACGCGATGCATAGAATTTTTGTTAGGTGCTTACTTATTTACGATTATCGAATCCGCAGTGTTAAACCATCAGCCGACTAACAGCCAAAGTTGGCATCTGCCGCCGGCGCTGATGCTGCCTGAAACAAAATGACTTGAACACGATACACACGATACGTCGGAAAATCATTCTTCATCTCGCATGTTCATCGCTTTTTTGGCTACCGCAATTCACATCATTCACTCAAGCATCGGAGCCGCCTTGCAGCGACGACACACTGGAATGCACTATTGAACGATGACTGCGCCAAACAATTTCGTTGGACATTACTGTTGCACCTAAAGGTGTAACCGTGAAAGACCTCAGGTCATATAAAATAAACATTTTCGATCTTTTATCGAAGTTAAAGCCGTGTCTCAACTCGGGGCGTTTGTGTTCCATGGCAGACAATCCTGATGCACTGACAGCATTGCTTGGTGGGTGGACCTTTTTTCGTCAGATTTGAATCAGCGATCCACAAAGCTAACAACTTCTGGTTATTTCCGCTGCAGACAAGCAAGAAGCAAAAACTTTTGCACTTGAAATGTTTACAAAATATTCTTTTTCCATGCAACAATTGAACCGAACAAAAATTCCCCAAAGCCTGCGATAAAAACGACGTCATCATCAACACAACATGCAAATTCAATTATGCAAAAAGAAAATCACGCAACTACACACACGTATACGCGAACACTTCTGACACAAGCGGAAACCAAACCAAACTCGGATGCTCGCAGTGCTCCGAATGCAGACGCATTCGCGATAATTTCAAAAAATTAGGTGCTAACAAAACAATTTGCATTTTTAAGTTAATTTTTGAACGCGAATTGTGAAAATCAGCTATACAAGACGAGCAAGCAGTGGCGGTGAAGGACTCAAGTTGCAGTTCCGATGCTGCCACTCGGTGTCCATAATGAGCAGCAGCTGCCTTTGCTGTATTTAATTAAACTTTTGCACTTAAATGCAGCAAACTGCAGTCAAGGGAAGTATACGCGACGGAAGCCCAATGCCAGGATACCAGACAGGATAACACGTACAATTCGCTTTGATTGCTTCAACAAATGCGAAAAGTTGTTCATAAACATGTAAAAAATTATTAACAGTGGGGGCACAAAAGAAAAACGTAAAAGCTGAAGAGGAAATCGCTGAAAATAATCAAAAAAAAAAATAAATAAAATAAACCTAAAAAAAAAGTATTTCGCACACGCATAAAAATCGCTCTGGGAACGAAAACTAATTAACGTCAAACAGATAAAAGTTTTTTAAACGTTTTCGTTCTCGCGTGGAAGCAGGATGTAGTACATGAAAAATAATTAACGTAAAATCCGCTCGATTTCGACTCGGGTTTATTCCGGCTCGTGTGCTTATATGCTCAATTCACGTCGAATCGTTTGCCTTGTAATAAAATGCAGCAGAAAGTTTTCATCCTAACGAAATTTGATTGTACTCTCTCGGCAACATGAGTCAGACAGAAACAGTTGGTAAATTCAACAAACAAAAACAAAAAAAAAAAATAATAATTAAATAAAAAAGTTTCCTAATTAGTTGAATGAAGTGTTTAAGTCGAAAAGTGTTGGCTCATTTGTCGGCGTAGTTGTTCAATCAAAATTTTCAAATGTGATGCTTCAGAAGTGCTGAAAGTTGTTAAAAATTTTGTTTGAGTATTTTATTGAACAGAAAGTTTTCCTATTTGTAGTAGTGAGAACGAGAACTAATTTCGAAATTATAAATCGGAGCTCTTAAGGCAGTCTAAATTAACTTGCGGCAAGAGGCTGGGATTATATCACGCAATGGCACTTCTACTTAAATAATCACTAATACTGACTGCGCAGTGGTCGCAGACTGAGGTTTCTTTCATACAGGCTCCCACAGTTCTCTATCTATATATATATATATATAATTGGATGTTTGTTTGTTTGTATATTTGTCCGTTATGCACGCCGAAACTGCTGTACCGATTTTGATGAAATTTTCAGGTTATCTCTAAAATAGCCTTTACATAGTTACTGTGAATCATCGAATTTGCTAAATATTAAGACCAACTCAATTTTCAGATGTTTCTCAAACTGTGCAGATACAAAAAAAAAACACAAAAGCAAAGTAGCCTCTGAGAATTGAGTTTGTCGGCAGTTCAAACTATACAAAGTCGAAATGTTCAAATATTCGAATTAAAATAAAAATCAAAGAAATGAAGATTACGAAATGCCACCTAAATAGTCAAACACTGGAAGATTAACGAGAAAATCGCAGCAGTAGACAGAGCGCAGAGCTGCTGAAATATCCGAAGAGCTAGACGCACCCCAAGGCAGCAACGAGCTGGGTCGCTGCTTGTCTGAATATAGGACTTGACTTGTTTTAAAACTATTTTAAATATTCTAAGCGCAACTCTAGTCGCCCTGAAAATCCGGAACGAATTTTAGTAGTTGAGAGCAAATTGATTCATTTGACATTTAGATCATTAGATTATATCAATATATCGGAAGATAGTGTATATAAGGTGTTGGAGTTCAAAAAGCCAACTCAATAAGTTAGCGTCCTTGTAACTGTTACAAAGAAAATTTCTTGTCTCCTAGTGAACTGGGACTAAAGATATATTTTTTATAAGATTATGGAAATTCATCAACTAAATTTACATAGGAGGAAACCAAATAAAATACTGTGACTCATCAATTTTATAATACAAGTATAGTATTCCAAATACACTATATCGTTTTCAATTTCAGTTATCGTCATCTTCCCAGAGGCCCATGTAAAAAAAATACATCACACCAGCCACATACGCACAAATAGCTGAAAAGTGTATACACATTAGTTTTCAAGTACGTTAATTACTGATATCATAATAAAATTAAACTAACGAATTGCAAGTCCGCAAGCAACTAAGTGTTCGATATCCAATCGCTCATACTCTGGATATATGCGTATATAGTAAAACTCCAGTATCAAGACAATTGCTGAGAGAATACCAATTACCAAAACACCTATCAAAATAAGTCCGGCATCAGCCTCGAAATGTAAATTGAACACTGAAAAAATATAATAACCAGATATAAGCTAGCGAATGCTACATACCAGAATAATTCCAATAACTGTCACGACAAGACCACCCACTAAAATGACGCCAAGAGACATCGATATGAGCCATTCTATTGTCGACAAGTCTGCGACTGAAAATAAAAAGGATAATTTAAAATTCACAGGGTTTTATGTAAAGCGAATCCGTAAAGTCATTTTCGGAAGATGAGTCTGCAAGTGACGGAGTTGCCTGCACGTTTAATTTGTTCAAAAGTATCTCTTACAAAACTTGTGCACATAGAGCGGACACGTTCCAAGGCCTACAAGAATACCCAAAGCGCCGTAAATGGTCACCGCTACCCGATATGGGCACCAGAAACAAATATTATAGAAGACACATTTTGTATTACACATTTTTTGTATTACTAGTTACATATTCATTAATTAATTGAAAAATCTAAGTTCATGTGATGGAAGGAATGAAGTAATTCAGAGGCAGTTAAGAATATCTTATCTCACTTTCTATTTTTTCCTTTTTAAAGTTCCGTACGTTTTAAATCAAATCGGAACCATTATGGGTTCACTCGTGTGTCTGTCTGTTCCACTGTCTTTTCCACTGTGCACCAGAGTTCTCCGAATCTATGGGACCGATTAAGTTGCGTGATTCTATATACAAGTATGTCAACACATTTTTTTAAATCAACCTAACGCTATTATAGACACAACGCAATAATATGAAACATACATTAATGGAAAGCTATAGTTGTGTAGATGTGTAAGTGTAGAGTGTGAGTGAAGAAGAGTATGCGTTATGGAGAGTGTGAGAAAATGAGAGTTAGTATGATCGGGATAGGACGAGTAAAGGAGAGTGAGCGCAAGGGAGATCTGCGAAGCTCGCGCTCGCAATATAACAGTTCTGGGTATATATTCTTTTCTGTTTCACCTTCTTACTTTTTGGCAATATGCTGATGACGATTCTAATGTGTTTTAAGAGAGAAATCTTCATAACTAAATAAGCTCATCAATAAGTTCGTCAATTAGCTTAGCTCTCTGTGTGGTCGAATTTCGACCACTGAGCGAAAAACTAGTGTCAACGGCTTGTTGCAAGGGTCTCAAGGGTATCAATATTTGCTTTTAATTGCAAGAGGGAGGACAAGGTAGCTTTTATGAAATGGAAGATTTGCACTGCATCATTGATGCTCGATGTTTTAATTCCCAAGGCTGTTCATTTGGGCAAGCTTTGCATGCCTCGGAAGCAGTCTTGTTCTTGCTTTGTAGGTATCAGCCGCAAATCATAATGCCTTAATATGGTCGAAAGGTCTGGGAAAAAAAGATATAAGTGCAAATTCAGGAAATAATTAGAAAGGCACAATTTTTTCTGAATGCCCGTAAATTTCCAATAAGAATACAGATAAATGTAGTTTAAGGCCAAATTTGAAATTAATATATATTCAGATACCAAATTCTCAAGTTATACAAAAGTTGCCATAAGCTGGCCATACACGACGAACATGCTCTTGTGATTTGCTCGTGTTTGAACGCATGTTTGTCGTGTATGCCGCTGTTGACGAGCCAATGTTCGTGTAATATTTCAAATTTCGTTGATTTGCTGAAGCAAATTACAGTAGCATGTTCCTCGTGTATGATCAGCTATAGTAATAATAAGTTGAATTTGTTCAAAGGGTAATAATATCTAATAATTCTAGAACAGAGAACTTTTAACAGATCATATTGCAATTTCAGTTCGGTACCTCAAGAACTTGTATGTGATGGGATCCGTTCGCTACTCATAAACGCATAATCAAGTGGCTAAGTCAACTAGTATCTCAGAATAAAACCAGAATATAGCTTTACGTGTATATTATGCATTCTCCAGTGTTTCTGTCATTGTCCTTAAAGGTTTTAATGATGAAATTCAATATACCTAGGCGTTTTGCTTAATTCTGTAATATGTGTAAAGGAATGTTTAATCAAACTTGTTGTTAAATCAGGTACACCCTGATGTGCAGGCGATAGTTACGGAAAGCAAGTGAATGGGTTGGTATAAATAAAGAAACTGCACTAAGGTTAACTGAATCTTTGTGATGCTTTACAGCTCTTGTAATATAAGAAAATGATACAGCTCCAGTAAAAGCATGACGATCTAATGTTTCAATCGGTCTATCTTAGAATATATTAGATTTTTAAATGAGATTTTTAGGTTAGTCTATTTCATATAAATCAGTTATGTATTGAAAATTTATTTTACAATATCAGACAGTATTTATGGCGGTATACCGTCGGTTAGTTAGAGAACCGATTGGGGCTCTCCAAATAATTTGAACTGTCATCAAGCGCCAGTGACAAGTTTAGGTCAAAACAATTAACTGGTGAAAAAGCAGCCTTGATAATTTGTTTGAAAATGAATTTGAGCTTCTGTACGTGTCGATATATGGCATGCGGAAATTATTTAGAGCTTCTGGATTTGGTGATTTCGATCTCAATGCCAAAGAACGGCCTGGAGAACCAAATGTTTCGAGTCAATGAATAGCAAGGCTTATTGGAATTATAATATATTGGCATCATATTTTTGTTTCAATTTTATTATAATACAAGAATCTGAAAATTTTAAAAATTTAAAAGAAAAAATTGAATTTTGTTTTTAATTTTTTTATTTTATTTTGCTTGACAAAAATTGATGCAATTTTTGCTAAACAGTGCAGCTCTTTTTGTCGTTTGTTGTTACAAAATTTCTTAAAAAACTATTTTACAAAATAAAATTGCTATCAAAAATTGTTCATAATTTGAAATTACAAAATATTTTTGTCTTTTTATTTTTAAACATTAATGCGATTTTTCTAAAATATTTTCTTGATTTGTTTTTATTCTTTAAAAAATAGAAACAGAACCTTTATCACAATCGCTTTGATGAGTAAACTGAGAATTTGCGCAAAAATTTCTTTATGAAATTAAAGTGGAAAAGAAAGTGAAAAAAATAGCAGAAAATTAATATAAAAAGAATTAGAAAGTTGATTGAAAGGATGTTTTGTATAAATAAATATATAAATTTTTTTCGGCTTCTTAACAAATAAAAATGTCGGTTCAAAAAAGTTTTCGAATTTTGTTCTTAAAGATTTCGGCATTGCCTTTGAAGTATGATAGTTTTCAAATAGTCGGTAGTTGGTTGGGCTCCTTTTCTAAGTTCTATAGTTGAGTATTATACTGAGTTGAGTTACGGCCGACGGTTCCGGCTTAGGTTCAGTTTGGCTGATTTTTATTGTTCCGTCGGTAGTTGGTGATTTTTGTACTTGCTAGTATTGACTGCTATAATCGACCGATATAATGATTGACTGGCTGTGTTTGCTGATGATGATGATGGTGTAGTTGATCATGCTGCGCTTATTCTTCAGTTCTGGACTCATTGCGATGGTTTGCGCCATTTGCGTACTGCCATGGCACAGCGGCCCCTGCCACTGCCGTTGCTGCTGCTAGTTGGACGCTTTAGTAGCAAATGCGATTGGAGCGCTTCCAGCACCAGTGAAGCAAAGAACCGCCATTGAGACTCGCGTTGACGTAGGATTTGTTGCTCCTGTTGCTGGGCCTTACGCAGCAACGTTGCTGGATCGGGCACGTAAAATGCAACGGCCATATTTTTTTATTGAGTTTTGTTGGCTTAATTTAACGTAGTGAATATTACACAATTGTGCGCAAAAGTATTTTTTTTTTTTTTGGTTAGTCACTGACTCAGCACTTTCTCTTCGTATTATAGTCAGACGCGGAAATTTTTTTATGTTTCGATTACGCTCAAAGAAATTGAGGTCATTCACACTACCGATGACGCGGAAATGTCGTGTTTTATTCTTTTGTCCGTTTAATTTTTATTTTTGGCCAAGAAAACCACGTACGCACACGCCAATGTTTCGTTGAAAAATGTTGCTGTCACGCTTTGTTGGCGGCTTTTATACTCAGAACTCTCAGCCCAACGTTCGTTTGCGGCTAACGCTCTCGGTATTCGTTTGGGTTCTTTGGTGCGCTAGCTCTCATTCTAGCCGGTTGTGTGAATATGTGTGCTCTCTCACTCACTCACTCAATCACGTAGTGGTCCAGGCTATAGCATCGTCAGAGCACAGACGTTGGGCAGAGCAAGCTTAAGTAACACCAACAACCACCGTACCTCAAACTCGTACAACCACTTGACGCGCACTCTCTGGAGTACTAGTCTTCGCCATCTCTCTCCAACAAACACAGAGTGATTGCTCACGCGTTCTTCTTTGCTCGTTCGCTCGCACTCGAATTTCTTTGTCAGGCGGCTTGCTCACAACTTCTTTGTTGTTGGACATTGTTCTGCCGTTCTGCCGGTCTTTGTTGACGACTTTTCTGAAAAGCAACATTTCCGCTTATTAGAACTGCTCTCTCTTCTTCTGTCTCTCTTGCTCAGTTTCACTTTCTCCGTCACTCGCACGCTTGTATTAGTTCTCGAATTTTTGGTGGTTTCATAATATTTTTTCGGCTTTTTTGTTGACATCGCTCATTCGCAAACACTTTCACGCTTACTCTTTCTCGCTTCTTCTTATTTTACCAAAAATGTATAATTGTATTAATTGTATCTTTTTATATATTTTTTTTTCTGCCAATTTTTTCTTTTGTCGCTCGCGTTTTCTCTTCCAGCTGGGGCTATACAAATTGCACTTTGTTGTAGCAACCGCTCGTTAAAAGTCAAGACGTTTTCTTATTGTTGATGTGTCATTGTCGCCTTTGTACAGTTAGCTTTTATTCATTTACATATTTTTATTGTAATATGTCATGAGAATATCTTTTTCTTATTTCACAAGGATGGGAAGTTCTGTTTCATTATTATTAATGATTTCCAAGAAGAATTAAAATTATTGACAAAAACGTATTATTTATGTATGTATATGTGTTGGCAGAAATATGCCCAGATATGTATAGACAATACATTTGATTTCTATGGAAATCAGTTATGAAAACGTCTATTGAAACCGCCAATAATAAAGTAATAATTGAAAGATATTAGCTAATATTGACTCGTTGATACAAGTTGTTGAATTGAATTAAAACAATTTATAATCATAAAAGAAATGGAGGCGATCCCTTAAAATTATTAATTAATCCACAGTGCAGATTTGATAGAACAACATTGGATGCTCTTAAATATGTAAAATAACTGTAAAATTGGTGATATAAATAATAGAGTAGTTCAATCTCGAACCGCGTTTACCGCTTCTTCTGAATTTCTAGATTCTTCTGCTTTTCTAACCAGAAAATTAATTCAATAGCTGCCATAATAGCTTAAGCTAATTTAGTTAAACACACCTTAAATTTAAATAAAGTCATTGGCCAAACTGCAGAAACTTACTTACAGGTTTTCATAGAGCTCAGATCAGATGATGGTGTTTGACGGAACTCAGATACTAGCAAACTGCCTCATTAATTTTTTATCTATCACCAGAATTTGTATAGTCATGTTATCTCTAATAAATATGACGCCTGGTTCAAATAGCCCTTGTCTTCTTTGGCCATGGTTAGTTTAAATGTATTGATTAATGTATTAATAAGAACACTAACACTTTATATTTTTAAATTAATAACCACTCAAAAAATTTTCCTACCATAAATTATATTTTGCTGTCAATCATCCTTATCAGATTGATCTGGTCTTGCATTTCTTATAATAAGTCTTTTAGTCCCGTGGCTAAAATAAAGGGGCTGGTCTTGCTTATCTTATAATATGTGTTTTAGTCACGGGATTAAATATATATAATATATATATATATATTCTATAACTGAATGCTCACCAATGAACATCAATCTAATCAATGACTATAGCTGATAACAATTCCTGCATATAAGCTTATAATTTTGGCCTTTTTTGGTTTTGGAAGTTAATACGCATCTGTCTGAGTCAGCATCAATTTCTGGGCCGTTTTTATAATGACCTTAAAATTTGACCTTGGCGATAACAATGCATTCAACTTGGACCCATTTTAAATTGATAAATCATCTACAGAACTGATAGCTGAAATAAAGAAGAAGAACATCGAATATAAATTTGGTAGATTACCACACATTTCTATGATTGAAATTATAATAATTATTGTCGGACATATCTTTATATTATATACAATATATAAAATCTATATGTTATATATATATATACATATATATATACGGGCTATCCAAATTAGATTTTTATTTTCGGTTCGGTTCAAGCTCTTCTTCGTTTTTTCTCATTTTATTTAAATTAGTCAGTTTTACGTATATACAAAAAGATGGGTACACAAAGTAGGTGCCCAGTTTTCACTTAATTTTTATAGACTTTTGAATCGTTGCAAAATAAGTTGAAATTTATATATAATGAAATTTTATATAATGAAAAATTTCGTCCTCTTCAATGAATGGAGTTAAAAATATTATTATTTTATGAATATACACTTTGACAAACCTGGATCAAAAAAAAAAAACATATCCATCGATAGGTTGAATGGAAATTTCTTAAACAATTTGAAAGTTTTGTACCATTGCTATATGTTTAGTTCGGATATCTACGCAACACTAGACTATAGACTAATATTAAAATTGCAACTCGATGTAAACAGAAGCTGGAGATACTCAAGCCCATTTCCCCTAGATCTTGGGCACCCCTACTAACAAGTGTTTCCGATGGTTTTTTTAACCAAATGGGAATATTTTAGTTTTGCCAAACCAATTGACAAGTAACCTCACTGAATAATAATACTTTTTACCTCACATTTCTATTTAATTGGACAAATTAAAATTACATTTTTATCGCATGAAAGATCAGATTTGAAGAACATTTTAAAATCAAACAAAAACTTCTTAGTGCTCATTAAAGGCGTCCGCATGAGCACAAAATGCCGACGGGTTTTTGTGTTGGTATCATCTTGATAAAGAGCCAATCGAGTGGAAAATTATGAGTTATTGAACTCGAAAATTACTGTGAACAAAGGTAAAAGTCATCTCCATGCACAGTGACAGCCACTTGAGTAGTTACATAATGCAAGTATGTTGTTTTCTTAAAGGATTACATAAAAATGAAGATTCTGATTTATCGATTTCGATTGACACAATCAGATAAGACGAGAACCAAGAAAAAGCAGTTCTGTGTTGTGCTCAGATTTATGAATATCTAAACAATCGAAACAGTACACAAAGATGCGGGTAATTATTTTGATTTTCAATTTTACTAATTTGATTGTCATAAACTTGTCAATTTGAAGTTGCGTCGTGTGTCAACACTTTCGTGATGCAGGGTTGATACACATTTGACAGTTTCTCAGACGGTGGTGCATCAAGCACATTAATGCAATTTTGGTTTTTAATTTCAATCATTTGCATAACTAATTGCCTGGAAACATGCAATTGACGTTGATTCAAACTTTTCAATGAAGTTGAATTGTGAAATCGTTTGAAATTAGCTTTTGGACGGCTTCAATCGTTTTCGAAATGACCCACATGTGCTGAAGCGTGAGATTGGCTTGCGGCAGTACGCATGGGAAATATTATTTAAGAAATTATTCAAAATGGACTGCAGTTGCTAAAGAATATACTATATACTATATACTTGTTATTGATTGGCTCAATTGGGTGTCGTAAAATTTATACGACAAAAAGAAGAATTCTACTATGGTAATCGACTACGATTTTCATAGTCTTTACTGATTATTTTCAATATGAAACTATCAGCGTAGCATAAATTATAAGTTAGAATTGTGTTACCTCCATTAAAAATCATAGTTCTTAGTCAAAAATAATTTCTGTAAAAATTTTTAAGATTAAAAGTATGCCTATTGCTTTCAGAACTACAGTTATACAAAGCTTCGCTTACTCCCCAGGTAATGGTTTCAGTAAAGTAAAAGTTAGGGTCCGTGAATGAGAAACAGATGGTCAGGCCAATTGTAACCGTTGAAACTCTCTACCTACCTATTTATCTATATCTATCTATATATATGTACCTAACTATCTATCAATCTATCCACCTATCCATCTATATGTCTATGTATAATATACATATCTGAGGTGTGTTCAAAAAATAAGGCGACTTTTTATTTTGTGGAGCTAGGTGTTATCGATTTTCGATTCTTTTATTTTACATGTCCCTAACGTATATTGCCATTGCAAGCCATTATAGATTTTTACTTTGTTTTGGTTTGTTTGCAATCTCTAATTAAAAAAAAAACGAGCAAATATCCGTGATTTTTGGTGAAAAACAAAATTGTAATCATTCCTCAGCCACCGTGTTAATCGAGCTTGGCACCCTGTGAAGTTTGCAATAATTTGTGACATAAGGAGCAGAGAGCTCTGGCACAAGTATATCTAAGGGGAATATTTTGAAGTGGATAAAATATACATTGATGCATATATAAATATTTGTCGAGAATTATAAAAAGTCACCCTAGGTGCACAGTCCAGAACTCTAATATTCATCGACATTTGAAGATAATATCTATCATTGCATAGACATTGATGAATTATTTTTTTTTTTGTTGGGTTAACATAAGCTTATGTTTTAATTTTACTGTTATTAGAGACCAACTTAAATTAAACTTAAAGGCAACGCAGAAAAGAATAACAACTTAGTGAAGAGTGAACTTGACTAAGTTGGATTGGTGATTGATACATTGGTTAACATAATTACGAAGATCTCTCCTCAAGGTCGACAGGATACAATCTCCTGTTGGATGTTGAACCCGCTCTAAATACGCCGCAGCTTGTTGGTTAAGGACATTTCCAATTTTGTGAACATTTAAATCCCTTTCAAGGTTCTTTGTTCGCATATACCAAGGGGCACCAGAAAGTTTTCGGAGGACTTTCGCTTATAGGAGTCTGATCTTAGCAAGGTGCAATGCCATAGACTTGCCTTGTAAATGCTTGTTCTTGCTCTGCCGTTGAGTAGCCAGCCCAGTTTGGCAATCCCTTGATGAATAAGTTGAGAAAATATTTGTATTATTTTTTGGAAACACCTCGTATATTGATATATTGATGCTTGCAGTATTGAAATATCACAATTCGAAAATACTTAACAATCAATTTCTAGTTACTTACCAATGTCCTACCACTACAAACTTCATTTTTATAATCCGAGCCAATGTGTGCAGATATCTACATTCTACGTTAAAGTTCGAATCAAAAATATTATAATAATATAATTATTGGCTTGTTACTTAATTTGATTGTAAAAGAAGTCAAAGCCCACAACTCCTTAATTAAGTTAATACTAAACTAAAATCGCCAGTTCAAACAACTCAAAATCTTCTCGTAATTGTTTTTGACTTGCATTTTCTAACTGTCATTTCAATTTTAACAGGCTTCCGTAGTCAGTGATTCATAAGAAATACCCACGAATTAACGCACCACGCAGTGACTTTCGAATTTCTGTCCGCCCACATTTGGCCGCAACAAACAACAAATAAATGATTATATCTCTTTCGCCCTTAACTATTTTGTACTCGCTCTAATTCGTTTACCGGAACTGTTATTTACTACATTCAACTTGGAAGCATTCAAATGAAAAATGTATCTACAACTTTGCTCTAACCAACAGTTAAGGAAGCCTACTGAAGACGTCCCAAGTAGTCGTAATCATGTTCGAGTAGCTCAGCCAGTTCATTTGGGGGTGACTTTTTAGTCTGTGCCTGTGTCTATTGCTCTGCCGCAAGGACCTGCCTCGCCCTGCCGCAGGTTCAAATTTAGATTTTTTTTTTTCTTTTCCTTTCAATAGCATAGAACTCTTTGGGCGTGGCTTATTTCGTGCAACTCAATTTCCGTGTTTGCTTTGTTTCCGTTTTTATCATCGCTTTGGTCTCATGGTCTTTTGCCCTTTTTCCATTTCACTTACACTTATGCGCCTTTTAGATTTAATTTTTGTCTTTCTTTTTTTTGTGTTTTTTTGTGAACTCAGATTTTGAGTTCTGCTTTTTTCTCCGTGTTTATTTGTGTGTTTTTGATGGGTGGAGCCAAGCGATGTGGGCTCTTTTTATGCTCGCCAAGTGACCTTTTTGCCGCTCTACTCCGGTTTGAACTTCAGTTTGATGTGCCTTGAAAGTACGATGAATCATAATTTTCGGGGTGGAGCTACAAAATACGTCAAGGCTCATTTCAGTTGAGTGGAGTTGAATTTTATTATGTTTATGTTTTGTGTTATTTTTTTTATTCGAAGTATAGAATTGGAATGTGGTTTGAGGCAAACAAGATGGCCGAACTTAATTCTGTCAGTCATGAACCACCCGCAAAGCATATTCTTATTTTCCTAGTACAGTTGATACAGCTACTAACAAATTAAAATAAGTAGATAGAATTTCAAAAGTATAAGTTAACGAGTCTAGCTGGGATTGCTTATGACATTTTGTAAAGGAAAAATACCTTTGCGATATAGCTGAAAAAAACAGACTAAATGTTTTGGTTTATTTTAAAATAATTCAGAAACGAATTCGGTATTCAAATTGATAGCATAAGAACTGGAAAACGTAGTAGCCAATAAAAGAGTTTGCGGCGGCATATATCACTGATGAGCAATTTATACTGCATAAGCCCCTAACAATAGTAAAAGTAAGAATCTTGCGATACCGTCGGCTTAACACATTACCAAGTTGGCAGACGCACTTAAACCATGTAGAAATAATTCTCAAAACAACTTTACTGGAAACAGACAAAGTGAGTATGTAGAGCGAATTAGAATACTACCTGAAAAGTAATACAGTTGTGTAGTAGAAGCTATCATTCTAAAGTTACAAAATCATCTTCAAGTTGTTGTCACGTAAGTCATCTATATAATCTCAGCGGATAAATGGGATCCTAACTAAAAACGTATACAGTGTTTAATTAATAAGCCTATGAAATTGATTATAAATATTTTAGTAGATTAAAACAATTCTCTTGAACTAACTCGGGAACTATTATTGGATTGGAACACTTAAAAAATAATGGAGGAAAGAACGAATAAGAAAACAGCTGAGCGGAGGAAACCTGTAATATTTTCCATAAACTATGTATCCTCACAACAATATTTCGATTGGCCTACAATACGCAGTTCCAATGCAAATTACTTGTTTGATCCACCTTGAAAAAGCCATAGTAAGTTCCCGCTGTTCTTGTCTGTTCATCATTACAATGATCATTACTAATGTGCTCGCTCTCTCCTGGAATATAAATTAATGAGACTCTTGGCCAAGATTTTATTTTAAATTTAATACCTATATGTTGCTTTTAGTACAGCTAAGCTAATAGCTATGTTTTAGTCGAGTTTTAAAATTCTACTCTCGAGAGAGATAGATTTAGTCTGTATATTTGAACAATTAATTTAACTCATTTGCATACACCTTTTTAGGGGATACTGTGTGTTATGTAACTATTCCATGTAATAATTTGAGGTATCTGTAGAATCGAAATAAGAAACAGTTTCATTTTCAAGTGCTTAAAAATGCATTAAACAACTACTCTAAACGTCTTTGTGAAATCAGTTCTCAAATTCCTTTATTAATGAAGGGTTTTTCTTAATTAGGAAGATTAATAAATTTAGTCATCAAAATAAAAAATTCACTTCATCTGTTCCTCCATTCACTTTGCATTTTTACCCAGCGGGTAATACCCAATGACAAAACTGACCTACTTTAATTTAGAGATAATTTCACACGTCATGTTTAACATTAAATTGAAAAAAAAACCATCGCAATTTCGCAATTTTATAACGAAAACTTTAACTAGAAGCGATAAATTCCGCTATATTCATGGTCAGCTGATTTGATGCGGCATGACAAGTTCTTTGCTTTGAATGAAATAGAGAGTAAACTTCGCTTTCAATGTTTCACACAAACGCCATTCTTGCTTATTTTTGTAAATTGCGCAATTTTTACCGTTCCACACCTCTCTGTCGCGAGATGATTTGTAATAGTGAAAGTTGCCGTTTTGGATTTTCTTGTTTAATTGGATATACTTATCTACATATACATATGAAAATTAAAAAATAAATATTCTTTTGTCTTCTTCGCTTCACCACGTTTATTTTCATTTCATAACATTATTTCATTATTATAACATCTTGACTTATTTCTTATTTTTTACCACAAATTCAGCCATTTTTTATGGGATTGCGTCAGCCTTACTTTTCTCACTGGTTTGATAAGCACGTGTAATCACGCTAAATTTTAGTTTAGTGGTGAATTAGGGCGAAGTAATTATTACATAAGAAAAAGTAATTTTACTAATTTTTAATCGTCAAAACAGTCAAAAATTAATATATAAATAATAATAGTAGCAATAATACTAATAATAATGATAATCTATCTGTCTGTCGGTATGTCCTCTATAGACGCCGAAACCGCTGGATCGATTATGATGACATTTTCAGGGAAACTCTATAATAGCCTGTAGACTAATCCTGTGAAGTTTGGTGCGTTAGTATGGCGCGAAAGTCAGAGCAAAAAAATTTGACTAATTGTATGAAATCAATATTCCTTCATCAGCACGCGTTTGAAAAGTATATAAAATTCAAAAATGAAAAACTGTCAAAATCGAATAATAATAAAAATAAAATTAAATACATACAAATCGCAATTTAGTGCGCAATATTTGTCGTTCACTAAACACGTTTTTCTTTTTTCCTTCAATGCAACGGACTATGTACAAAATCAATGTGGTTAATGCGACGATACTCAAAGGAAAATTCCAAAGTGACGTAGTTAACACACCATTGAAATACTTGATTTTTGTTCTTTAATGGAATTTTAATTTTCTTTGCTAATACCCGAAAGAACAGAACAACATATGGCGGGCTATGCTAGTATAAATTATAAAATTAATAACAATAATAGGAATAATATAGTGATGAAAACTATAAATTACAAAAAATGAAGGGAACTTACATATGTACGTACATATATCTTCTTACAATGTATTGCGACGTTCTGTCAGCTGGGATCATATGTAAGAAACTCTTAAATAATCGATTTTTGGAAGCACAATCGTTTTTCACTCAAACCCAAAACTCCAAAAAAGTCAATGTTTTTTTTTTAACTTATAAGTTTTTGATATCATTATTTATGAAATCATAAATAAGAAAACAAAAAATTAATAAATATGAGTTCAATAAAAGATTTAAAGTTTGCCATAAACTTTTGTCAATGGTCTGCATATCCAACATGTCTGGAGCGCATCTGTCTCTTTGCTGGTTTAATACACAACCAGCTTCAGCGAACATTCGCTCAGACGAAATAGAAGTGCTATTAACAGTCAAGTCTTTTTTAGAGAGATGATACATATAAGGAAAGCAACCTTTTATAGTTTACAAAATTTCGAGCGGGTTGTTCTTGTGTGGGATCAACGGCATTCTGAAGTAGGCACTTACTTCTAAGTTATAACCCTTTTCTGGTTTATACTGTAGTGCCATGCGTTGATGGCGATTTTGCAATAATTGTAGGACTATTGAATTGTATGTGCAATGAGAACTGATTACACAGAGCATTCGGTTTTTAATTATGTATTTGCTTAGTTTGGCATTGATTCCGAGTAAAACGTAAGTATGAATTAATTCACTGTTTACTTGTAAATCACTAATTAAAAATATTTTCACTATATCACGACTAAGGCTTAGGGCAGACTTAAAATTTCTGAAAATTTTTCGATTATTGTGTGAAAAAAAATCGATGATCGATTCAAAATGCAATCCTAAAATAATCGTTTATATGAGTTGTTTTTAGCGCCAATAATCGATTGTAATCGATGCATCGATGTATCTTATCCCAGAAATTATCTATAGGATTCCAGCTTGACGACTGCGATCATTGACTACTGTGGCTTAGACTATCGACAAATATTCCCACCTTTTTTGTTTTTGTTTGTGTTTTGTTTTTCAATAATTGCTTCGCTAACAGGAAAAGCCATAATTTCCACAGCTGGAAGGTGGCTCTCGTCGTCATCCCAAAATGTTATGTTGACTTAAATATAGAATAAACTTTTCTCTTTTATTGATCTTCTTATTGCAGACTACAAGTAGTGAGACATGCGTCACTTAACAAATAAACGGTAAATCAAATCATTAATCTTTGATATGCCGCTTCACAAAAAACGATTTCAAAAGAAAAGTAAATAAGACAAAAAAGGCCTGTTTCACATGTACAGAGAATGGCGATCTACACAACAGACAGAGCTGTTTAATAAAGAACAGCGACAACAACAACAATAATATATATGCCGCTATAAGTGACCCCACGCAAAGTGAACACTTTCTCAGACAAAATGTTTTTTTTCAGTTGTTGCCTTACTCTCTTCAAATTGTATTCAGTACATGTTATCGTTCGTTCTCTCGTTATCAGTTGGCTTTCTCAAAAATATAGCACCTTTGAAACGATTGGGCTGGCTGCGCAACGAATATTTTTTCTTTCTGAGAAAAGGCAAAAAATTATAAATTAATAAGGAGAGAATTAACAAGTTTGGTTGGACGGAAGAACGGACAGCTAGTTGGATGGCTGGCTGACTGATTGTGTGAGTCATCAACGTGAGGGAATACACCACTCTCGCACACACATAGTCTCATTCTATAAACATCATGTGCCCTCACCACAATAACCCAGCGCACTGCATTTAAACGTGGTCGTGAGCATGGTCAACGAAAACGTTCGTATTGACTACAGTGAGGCCATAAAGTTCACATACACTAACATTCTAGTAGTAGTTATTCGCCAACAATTTTATACAAGACTGAAAAAAAAAATTTTTTTAAATGATTTAGACATGTAATTTAATTGAATTGTTTTGGAAAAGATATAAAGTGTTATACTCTATCCCTGTGAGGGGTCATGGTCTTTTCGTCTGTATTTTTCTGATCACGCTCCCTTTTACTTGTTATGAAATTAATAGAGAGGGTTGGTTGAAAAATTTTGTATTTTAAATAGGTTAGTTTTACGATGATTGATTCATCGCAGAGCATTACCATCGGAGGGAACATACGAGGAATCCATGTTTACCTACTGTTAAGCTGTGTATAGAAGAAGAAGATTATAGTAACTTGATATCAAAAGTTTATGTACTTCTTATGTACTTCTTCTTGGCCAATTTTTCCAGTTGTACGGTAAGCAGCTTTGTGAGGGTTCTATAAGTGCTAAATCAGCTACTTTTATGCGATACATGAACTGTGGGTGGTATGATGTGGGTGATTATTTATTGGAACATCTGAAATGTGCTGCTAAGATAAACATAAGCTATATGATAGTTCCAGTACCTTCAATATATAAGATATATTTTTTCAAAAACACTATTATGTATTCGCAAAAAAAAAACATATTCTTTGAAGTTGGTGGCAAATCTCTTATATAAAGCAATAAATATTGAAGTCCATGTTAAGTAGAAAGTTCCCACTGCCCATAATTGAATGGCACGTTAAGCTTGTTACCACCAGCTTAAAAGGAGATCAAGATTCATAAAATATTGAGTATTGAAAATCAACGTGTACGACAATTCTTCGCACTCACTGTGTTTTAATATGCATCAAATCAGTGATGAGAGATTTTTTACTGTTGATCTTTGATGGAGACTTTTTTAAAATTTATTTTGTTTTTGTTATTTTCTTTCTTTGTGAATAGTGCCTTTTTTCATTTGCCGTGGCGTGCTTCTTTGCTTTAGCGTTTTTCATGACGTTTTTTTTCTTATTGTTTGCGATGTACAAATAGTTGTTTTTTGTAGTGTGGGAGATTTTGGTTTGCGATAAGACATTTTCTGTTCATTTTTATTCGATTATCTATCTCGAAGTATTGAAAAAAGAGAAAAGAGAGTAAGAAAAATTGACCGAAGACATGGCATGCATAGGCAAACGTGTTTCCTCAGCACCGCACCGTTAAATCTATCACATTTCATTTGTCTATGTTAACAAATGATGATGATTATAATGATAATGATAGTCAAAACGGCAATCGATGCATGATGAGTCACGCAACTTCTTGGGCATTTAGTGTGATAGCGACGGTTTAGCAAAGATTCTATAATACCTACGATTTGAAAGAAAACCTAACGGACACGAAAAAAAATCTCTCCGACATGTTTAAAAATTTTTCGCCTGGTAGATTTAATTAGGATTATTACTCAGGTCATTGCACATAAAAAAATGTGTGGAAAGTGTTTCAAGCCAAGTCCAAGCGTCAAACCAAAGTTTAGCCTTGAAGAGTACCATATTTAAAGTCTATAGGACTATGCATCCTTCAGAATGCTTCTATGCTGCTATAGAGGAAATAATTGTGGAATTGTCTCTTGAAATTTGAAAGCGTTATATTGATTTTAATTCACTCTTATTGATCAGCAATGAAATGTAAAAGATATCATTTGAAATTTTGAATTAATATTTAATATATTAATTATTCGATCGGCGTGCCAACACGACACGCGAATCACCTACTGTAAGTTTGTTGTACTGTTCTTATGCTCTATAAATATAATATAATATATATTATATTATATATAATATAAATATCTGCAAATATCTGCTTTTTTGCAAGCAACTCACAAATCCAAACACAAAAATGAAGAAGAAGCATAGCAGAAACAACGAAAAAAAGGTACAACATTTTTGTTCTTGTGGTCTTGTAGTTGTTTTAAAAAACTAAATACTAAAGAAAAGTATAGTATGAACCGACTTTTCTACGGCAATTAACTACATCAAAAAAAATATTCCAAATATTCCCTTGCATGCATTGTTAGAATTGACCTAACGCATGTAGTTCGTAAACGTTAAGCAATCAATAAATTCACTCATAAGTCCAACAAACGTTCTTTTCGCTAAATTTTTTGAGTGATTTGAAGCCGTTTTAGTTCTTTAAATAATTGTTAAAGTGTTGGCAAGAATTTCAAACTGCTTCCCAAAATTTTTTGTTTTGTTTTATTTCTTATTAATTTACAAACCAATGCAGGGGCTACTTGCACTTTGTTCACTGAACAAAGAAAACCGCTGACAAAATTGTTAAGTATGAAATTTTCTTTTTTTGTTTTCTGTCGTTATTTTAACATTTTGAGGGTGCCTTAAATATTCGTTATATGGAGACAAAAGAGTTGAAAACTCAGCTTCAAAATTTCTTCATTGTACGAGGTATTAAAAGTCCTAAGCCAATAAAGCAAGGCATCTTATATATACATGTATGTATGTATATCATAGTATGTATAAAACAGTTTGACTTGTAGGTACTTACGATGTTCCTGACTTTCACTGAACAAACAACACTTTACTTGTACCCACAACAAAAGTGGGAAAGAAAAAATTTTATTATTTCAAGGAATTTATTATTTCACCGTAGTCAACGATATAATTTTCTTTTCTTAAACAATAATACAACAAATTACGTTTTATATTAGCACTTTTGAAAACCAATTCTCATTAGAAAATTCGTTATTGTAAACAACCAAATTTTGCATGACCCGTTATGATTTGCTCCAAAAACGGTTTATTTTCGTTACGGTTGAACTATAAATTGCAAATATTGATGCGCTTAGTGAGATAAAGTTCTTTTAAGTCATGCTGAACCCAAATATCAAGCTTGTTTATGTAACCAAGTTTTTTAAGGTGCCTTTCCACTGTTATACGTGGTACGTTAGCCTTTCTGCAATTTCTCGTGTGAATAACGGCGGTTTTCATAAATCCTTGCCTTTATTTGGCCGGCCAGTGCGTGATCCATCTTTAACGTCAAATCCTTCTGAACATTGGAACTCGCTCACTAATAACATCTTCCCCATATTAAATAGCAAAATATGCCGAAATTGCTCCTTTTGCTTTCCGTGGTTCCAATCGGCTCTAACTTCTACAATTGTGATCGAATATCGATAAATTTTTTATCGATAGTATTTAAAACTCAAATCTTTCCTTGCCCATCTAAAATTGAGACTAACGGCCCTATTCTCAGTAACCTATTAGCAACCTATTACGAATCCTATGGTGAAGCTTTTAATAGGTTCTGTGCTTTTGGCTATTCTCACGCACTATTTAAAACTGCATCATTAGAAACACCTGTTTTTACAGCAGTCTGTAAATTCCACGTACGCAGTCTGTTAAGTCATATGGTTTTTTCAAATGCTTCTTCTTTATTGTGCAATTTTGAATTGACCGCTGGCGCCACGAGAGGTGCAAAGTTTATGGGAGCAGCTGTCCAACTATTTAAATGCCATAAGTGGGCCCAGACCCACAGTGTCAGAAAGGAAATCAGTAAGTTAATTAAATAATTCTTTAATATTCGTTATTTTATAGCAAGTTTTAATTTCAGAGTCTCACGAGTTGGAAACACTTGTATCGCTCGTGTGCTAGCAAAGCGAAGTATAGCGATGGCAACTGGTGGAGGACCGCCAACTACAAAATTATCAAAATTTGACAAACAGGCAGTGCAGGTTTCCGGAGCAGCTGCATTCGATGGAATTGAAGGTTGCTTAAAGTTGGGATTCAGCGAAGTAATATGTAAAATAATTCAATTTATTTTTTGTAGTAATATACATATAATTTATCTTTCAGTTGCAAACAGATAACAACGACGAGCAGCTACCAGCAGATACGCTTCTGCTGTCAACGTCGGGTTTATTTCTTTGCTGCCATATAACGTGCCATCGCCGTCGCCATCAACATCGCCGTTGCCGTCGTCATCTCAGTCACAGTTGCCGTTGCCCAAGCAGTCGTTTTTCCCGTCGTCATCGCCATCGCCAGGAAAAAGGATCGCTATGATCACGCAACGATTTTAATACACTTCTGTTGTCATAATTATGGTTATTTTTTGCAATTATGCAGAAAGTCACGTTGCCGTCCATTTTACAGCGGGTCAGCAGTGAACAAAAAAACAGCTGATAAAAACCTGTAAAAAATGACATTTTAACATTTATTGTGACATGACCTACTGAGGAGTGATTAGAGACATATTATAAGAGCTTTTCAATAGATAGTAAATAGGTAAAGAGCTTTCCCTAATATGTTTCTAAAAGTAACAGCCTATTCAAATTGCTGAGAATACAATTCAAGTTGCTGAGAATACCGGCCTTAGTGCCACGTTAGTTGGTCATGTGGTTGTGTACAGAAATATACAAGTTTGATTTTAATGTTGTCTTATGAAATTTCTTCTGCATCAATAACTTTCTAATGAGGCTACTTATTACCTTGTAATTCTTTTACTAGTCCCACTCTGTTTGTTTGTCAAAACTTACGCCAGTTTTTCGCTTGATTTCCAGTACTCGAATCATTTTTACGAGTACTGGAAACTATAATAAAATTTCTCATGTTAATGCTTATCTCCCTGACCGGCTGGCTATAAAAATTGGTTTGGTTGTAAAACTAAAAGGGGAAAAATATGTACGAAAAAATCTCACTGGCAAAATCGTTCATTGTGATGCATGCAGACACTCGTCATCGTAAAATTTTTCCTCATATACAATAGATAAAAGCGAATAAAATTTGAATAAAAAGCTTTAATTTTTTTTATCTTTTCTCTTCCGATGTTTCAGTGCGCCTTGCGTTCAGCTTACTTTTGTCTACACTTTTGTTCAGATTTCATTTTTATCGCAATCTAGAAGCATTATGCATTAAGAAAGTTTTTTTACCTAAATTCGTATGGTGGCCTAGAAGATTAATTTTTTGCTTGATTTCCGAATTAATTTGAATAACTCGCCTTTTCTCTGATTTATTGTTGCCTTCCGGGAGATTCTTGTCATACATTACTCAATTGGAGGACTTCGCTGTTTGTTTGTGTGGGCGTCGGCCTCAAGTAATTTGCGTTACCCGTAATAAAAATAAATTAATTTAATATCTTAGCGGATGTAATTATCGTAATTTAATCTACGATTGCCGTATTGATTTTACTCAAAAAATAGTTTATTTTAAAAATATTTTTTTTCAAGTGCAGTTGACGGCGGAGTTGACAGAAATACAACGCTCCTGTAGAATACTCTACAAAACACCTAACTTCGTCGCTTCTCTACAAAGGCTTTGAATATTTTACTGAAGACTTACTTCTCGTGATGCACCGAACACGCAATCCAGTCTAGTCAGGATCTCTAATATCTTAGTCCAGGCTCAAAGTGTCTTCGAGGCTAGACAGCATCAATCCAGCATGGCACCACTACCTAATGGGGTGACAAATAAATATTTTTGAAAGTGTCATTAAATTATTGCATTTCCCTGGCGAAACAAGGGTGATATTTATCCCTAAGTCAGTTAAGGTCTCATCCAAAAATTTGCTATTTGAGCCTTAATATGTATTGTGGGGGCCTTCAACAACATAATCCCAGTAGCCATTACCAGAGCTCTGATGCGATTGAGTGGGGTATCCGTAGTAAAAAGAGACGTAAGCAGAGGCACTCCGCAGGGTGGTGTCCTTGCTTCGCTACTTTGTCTCTTGGCAGAAGATTCTCTCCATCCATAATAAGGTGGAGTGCTTAAGACCTAACCTTATGTATGGACTATTAGTCTGGTGGACATCACTGGGCAATGCAATATACATAAAAAACTATGCAGGGTCCAAAGGAGTACAGAGCTCTGCGTCGCGATAGAAGTTGTGCAGGAAGGGTACAAACGCACGGGGCCACAGAGCAAATGTTTCTCAGAGCTAATAAAATATAGGAGAGCACTCTACACATAGCATCTAAAATGGTGTTCGTTTTCATTACATGCCACTTTATATTGGAAAAACATGTTGCGAGGATAAATGTAGCAGCATACGATTTCTGTAGTAACTGTGGATACGATGGAGATAAGTCACTAGATATGCACATGCCCTGCCCTCTGTAGGAATAGATTTCAGCATGTCGGCTATGTTGCACTAGGGTCCCTCTAAAAAAGATGGTGCAGCTTGTGACATCGTCAAAGACGTTTCCGCATTCACGGCAACACAATGCTATTGATTTCCTCAAAAGCTATCACTTTGGAGAAGTAAAAATGTACTGTCTAGATATAATGCTCTGCTGAAGAGGTTTTCCAGCATTTCCCTTATTCTATTGTAAAATGAACATATGCCCATATTTGACAACATATCTATACGGTTGGCCGCATCTGCATCTGTCGTCTTCGGAATTTTGACAGAAAACGCTAAGACTATATATATATATAAAAATATAGGTTTCTCTGTTTGTAGGTTATGGACTCCGACACCGTTTCAACGAACACCATGAATGTTGGTATTTATATGAATGTCATCAGCGAGAATGCTACGTTATATGGTTATGTATTTGTATCCAGACTGTATCTGTATCCAGATTTGCTAATAAAGCTTTTGTTTAATTTTTAATTCTTTTGCTAGTCCCAAAAACTTGCCTGAGATAAACTCTTTTCAATTTTACGCTTGACTTTAATTTCATTTCTACGCTTTTTTTCTACTAAAACTAAAATAAAATTTCGCATGTTACTGCTTATCTCCCTAAGCGGGTGGTCATAAAAATTGGTTTGGTTGTAAAACCAAAAGGGGAAAAATATGTACAAAAACATCTCACTTCATTGTGATGCATGCAGATACTCGACATCGTAAAATTTTTCCTCACATAAAACAGATAAAAGAGAATAAAATTTGAATAAAAAGCTTTAATTTTTTTTTTATCTCTTCTCTTCTGATATTTTAGTGCACTCTGCCTTCATCGTAGTTTTGCCTGTACTTTTGTCCAGATTTTCAATAATATTTTTTGAAGTGAAACTTGGTAGTAAAAATTTGCAATATTTCGGCGATGGAAGAAAAATATGTAAGAGAAAAAGAGAAGGGATATCATGCAGAGGTACAAATTTTGTGTTTGTATTTGTGAGTTGCTTGAAAATATACAAACGTTACTCTCTGTTGAGCACGCACAAAAGTATTGCGCTCCTCATTGTATTCTTTTTGTACATGATGTTCATCATTATGACGCGTCATAGTGTCATCGCGTCATCGCATTATCGTTTTTTGTGTAGCAGTCGAGCGTTGAGCCGAAGTTGTGAAATGAACACAAAGTCGTTAGCAGTGTATGTAATTAAAGTAATGTAATGAAACAAGAGGAAAGGCATGCGCAGTTGTTTTTTAAGAAGTTTCACTTCTACCATGCGTGAACTGCACACATGATTTTTTGTTTACGTATTTCTTTTAAGCGAAATCAGAACGCGTTATGCTGAAGTCAGAGTGAAACTTGTATTTCGCGTTGCGGTTGAAGCGACGAACCTCTGCTCGTGAATTTAAGTCGACCATCTTCATCAACAAACACAGTGCCTAATACACTCTGTCACTCTGACATCAGCCTTACGCAGTAAGAAAATCTTTTAGTTACATTTTTATGTCTACCATAAAAATTTCTTATTTAATTTATATAAAAACTGTATTTTCCACGCACGTGATTTTCTCTTATTAAAAGTGACCGCTTCAGAGAGGTAAATATTTAATAAATACTAATAAAGTGCGTGCACTTTTCAAGTCTGTCAAGAAGAGTAATAAAGAAAGGTATATCATATGATATGAAGGGATTAGGTACGCTACCAAGTTGTTTCGCACACACATGGATATAATTCGTCATTACAAATACTTTGCGCTCTGTAAGTGGCATAAATTCGTGTTATTAATTAATGGCGATTATATCTGGGGTAGACGACGTCGAAGTTGACCTTAACAAGCTGAGTGTTGGCGACTGGAGCGCTCTGACTAGAGATAGAGCGGAATGGATTAAAATTGTTGATGACGCTATGGTTCACACCGGACTGTGAAAGCTAAGAAGAAGATATCTGGTGAACATGTAGATTGTCTATGTATGCACATACTTGCAGCTTAAAACGGCCATAAAATCGCATGTGGAATATCAGCATCATTGACTATAAACAAAGGCGCCAATAAAGACCAAAAGGCGCGAGCTCGCTAACACAGCAGCGAAATCCCGCGTGAAATACATTGACAATAACTCATAAAGGCATTTTAGCTGTCAGACAGCTTCGGTCATAATCACATGGACCTTTAGCGTGCCTATTCGCTTATCTATGTTTCAGTCGCTTTGCCAGCGTACCTAAACTGCCTGAAGTGTCTGTGACATTGTCTAATGACCAACAGTGTACTAATTGCGCGCTATTTTGAGTGCTAGATGGTGCTCACTGCCCCGCCCACTAATTAGTATGTTCACATTGGCTTTGCTGCATATTTGTGGCTCGAGAATTTTTGCGTAATTACTTTTCCCACTCATTTAGCTCGCTTGTATCCAGGCTCAACAACCAATAGGTTTTGTTGCAACATTTTTGCAATTTACGGCAGCTGCTTGACAACGACTGCTACGATGATCATGACTGCAAGCTCTGAGAGTGGAGAGCGGTAGTAGTGGCGGTACTCCACTTTTATTTTGCAAATCAGCTTTTTGTTGTCACACTTTGGCTTTACATCATGCCATGTTTTTCAAACACATCAACTCTCACTTTGACGTTTTCAGTGTTGACCACGTGTTGTTGCAATTCGTTCTGCGGATTACCCCCGCTGTTTTTTGTCGTTCTTATTGGTGGTTGTTGGTTTTTCTTTAAATTGATTTTAATGAGATTTTATGGTTGGACTGGCGTCGACCCGGATATATATATGTACATATATTAAATTTAAATAATATATAAAATGTGTCTTCTGCTATGTAAAGCTTTCATTGCTAATCAACTGAAGAAGTTTCCTGCTTCCTGCAATTGAAAGGTATTATTCGCTAGATGTGCACAAAATCGGGCAAGTGGTTTAGCTTAGAAAAGGTATTACAGATAATCTCATTACAATAACAATAACAACACACAGCCGTTGATGTTATGAGCGCAGTAGAATGTGCGAATGGCGAGGTTTGTGTGCCTCTCTCTTCTGTTCTATCGGTTTTGTGCAACCGTGTTATTGTAGTTGTTCCACCATACACAACGTGGGGAGAGATCAATTTTGTGTGCTTGCTCTCTCTTTACTATCTTTAATATATTAGTGTTGGGTTGCTCTTAAGTGAGTGAATAATGAAGAGTTGCTCACTAGACCGAGCAAATGGATATGTTACTTCCCTATTATATTAATTGTTAAGGAACTGTCATTTGTTTTTATAAAGAACAGTGTTTACAGGGAAGTTTTAACCACTTAAAAAAATAATAAAAATGTTTTTTTTTTTTGGGTTTAACTCGTATAAAATTAATCCAACCATCAAAATTAATTTTAATCAATTAATAACCCAAAAGTCAATATTTGGGATTTTAACTCTGAAGGAATATTCGGTTTTGACCCCTCAGAAAAATTTTAATTGTTTATCTAATTGATATGTTCGGTCTGTAATTCTCAAAATGATTGTCGTATGGAAGACTCAATGAACTTGCTCGCCTCGCATACGATTATTCATATTTGATTATTTGGTTGTATTTCGTTACCTTTTGAAGAACAACAGTCCGTTAGAGAACAAGAGTTCGTTAAGTATCTATCAAGATTAAATACTTTAAACCAAAACCTAAGGCTTAAAACTATAGTTATCAACGCACTGTGCAAAATAAAAGTTATTATCAAAACTCAAAAGTATCGTTAAATGATGTGTGCCCAATTGATCACTATGATACATACCACTCAACTTTTCCTCGCATTTTCAATCCAAATCGCTACTTAAGAGCTCATTTACCAAAAGCCCAACTTCATCAACTCAACTGCACTTTCAACTGCCGGCGAGCAAGTCGCAGCCCTGCAGGCAATGGCAATGGTTGGAGTACCCCACTTCTTTCAACTCTTTTCCATTAATTGCCATTTAGTTAACTTGTTTAACCAACTTCAAACACATTCACGTCCTCTGTGAATGTCCTCAACAAATAGGATGCTCTTTGCTCTCTGTCCATCATTATACCCACAATACATTTTGGACATAATTATAGCGCCCAACGAGGCGTGAACATATGTCGCCCCAACTCTGAGTCGATGCTACTGAACAGAGACGCAGATAAAAATAAGAAATAAAAAAAAAATTATGTGGAAACGACTCGCATTCAAAACGCGCACTCATGCGTTGTTCCATTTTTGCCGCAGCATCAACGACGCCAGGATTCAGCATGCAGTAGCGGCAAAAGTTGCACATGTCCTTTTTGACGCTTTTTGCTCGTTTTTCCCATGGCAGCTTTTTGCAAGCGTTTTTCAATAAATGCGCCATGAAAAATTCCAACACCACGTTGGCTTAGGCGTAGGAGTTGGAACGGTGGCATGATGTTCTGTCGCATATTGGCTTTTATCCTTTTTGGTCACTTTGTAGCCTCGGCGCATTCAACGCATTTATTCATGCAAAAATTGTTCAAAGCAAAATTTTGTTGGTCTCTCGACTTTTGTGTGTATTTGAGGCAAAGAGAATGGTGGCTGGTGTATATGTGTGCTTATGCCTCTGTCAGTTGTCCTTGCGTGAAAAGGATATATTTATGCATATGCTGTATTCACATTTTATTTTTTTTTAAATGTTTTTTAATAATGTTGCAAATGCGCTTTTACGCTTTTACTTGCTCTCAATTCATATATTCCCGACTTCCTTTTAGCTGCTGTTGATATTTGTGATTTTTGTTTGTTGTTCTTTTACTCTACGATATATTCAATAAGAGTTTTTTGCTGTTATGTTGTTGTCTTTGTAATCACATTAAATTCGCTTATTTTACGCTGTGCTCGCCTGGCGACTCACTGCTCGTCATTAGAGATTAGTGGCCCAAAACGCTAATGATGACTAATTTGTTTGCATTAATTTCAACGGAACTTCCTCGCCACATATCCTTGCCATATTCTACGTATACGCACATGTGCCACAAGTGTTTGCTACTTTTCATGAGGTGTTTTTTTTTTCTATTTTATTTGTTACTTGTTTTTGTTCGTTTGTGCATTTTCTGGCTTCTGCTTTTGTTTTTGCAACATTTTAATGCCTCGACTCAGTAGTCCTTTTCAAACAACATCCTCTTTCACGCACACTTTTGCTCTCTTCATTTCTCGACGTCTGTTTATTTTTTCAAGCATTTATAAAATTTTTGTTTCCCTTATTATCACGTGGGGGTGTGAGGAGGAACTTGTACGGCTGTGGCTGGCCGACCCTTTGATGATTAGCAAATGTTGTTTTAGTCGGAGCGCACAATTAATTTACAATAAGGACAACTTTTTTTTCGCTATTTATTTGAAGTATGAGTTGACTGAATTATGGTGGGTTGGCATGAGAAAAGCCAGTTGACTTGAGCTACAGATGAACGGAATCAAGGAATAGAAATGGCATTAATGTGGTACACTTAAAAATATTAATAATGAATCCACTCAATTGCATATACTTTAGTATATATTTTTTTCCAATGCTTTTTTAAAATGTTTTCCGTTTAATATATCTGTTAAACGAATACACTTGCTCTCACGTAGGGTTCCAAGAATAAAGGACTTCTTATATTCGAACTCACTACACTTTCGGAAAGATTTATGAAAATAGAACTTCAGCATGACCTTGGCCGGAGATGAAAGTTATATTTTTCTACATATTATATTTACACAAAACAGTAACAAATCTGACTATACATGTATTTAATTGGATGATAATACCATAACTACAAACCAGTTTGTAAATTAGTGAGAAATCCCAATCGACTGTGGATTCCCCTTGGGATTGCTCCCTTATTTACACTCATAATATTATACTTCTTGTGACTACTATGTCGATGATAGCACGGCTGCCTGACTAAATAAATAATTCACGTATTTTGAGATCAGTCTTCGAATTCGGATAGTAACCTGCTTCTATTGTTGACTAACAGTTTTCTTTTTACATGCTTTATATAAGCTTTACCTGTCTGTTTGTAAACAAATATTTTGAACGAGACTTGCAGCCACTTCAAAAGGTCAAAATAAACTGGAACTTTGCAAACGTATAAATGACCGATGACAATACCATTATTTGATAACTTTGTCCTTATGACCTAACTAGGATCATCAGTATTAAATAAAAATTACTAATTTTACTCTTCAATTCAAATGTCTCTTAACTAATTTCAATAAGCGCACTTCAGCAGTAGCCACATTATGCCTCTCTCGCTTGCACAGCACTACGCCTAATTTAGTTTTGAGTTCCGTTTGCTATTAAAGCCTGTTTTTCTAGTTTTTATAAATAATGTTTAATATATTTAATGTTTTGGTTGTTTATTAAATCATGTACACTTTCTCTCTCTGCACCTTCTCTTTTTACTCATTTCTGTCTTTGAAGTAGTGATTTCAAGAGCAGTACTTGAAAACAAAATGGGAAAACTTGAGCATTGGGAGAGTTGGTCCTCTAAATTGATAATTATGAAGATCCAACTTTATATTTCTTATTCTAGTAATTGTTTGGCATATATTTTTTATATTTTTCACGTACGATATTTTATTCTTTATTTTCAGAATCTGGTATAAAAATATAGAATCCATTTCTAAAAGCAACAACCCTTCAGGATATTATTCAAGTTGCAAAAGCATATGTAAAGTTTAAACTTCAATCCCATGTAGTCTGCGTTACGCGATAAATTTATACTTTTGGGAATTCCTTATTGTGAGAAACTCAAATAAAAATCGTACAAATTTTACGATTTTTTGGAAAAAAATATGATTTTTAACGCAATAAAAGCGTACAATTTTTACAACAGCAATAAAAATGAAGAAAAGAAAAATATTTATAATTACGATATCAGGACTAATTAAAAAAACAAACACAGCTGCACCAGTTTCCTTTCCGCAGCCAAGGCGACGACAATGACGCTTCAATCCTTTTTTGCATAATTTTCCGAAATATTTTCTTTTTACGACTTTCGGCGCGGGGAGCAGACAAAAGTGCATAAATGAAATAAACGTTTTATGACAAATGAAAACAATGCTTCGAAAAACACTTTTAATAGTTTGTTTTCTTAAAAGCGCACACTGCACAAGAGGGGTGAGCAGTGCTCTGAAGCAGTGGCGGGGATAATCGTCAGTGTGAATTCACAACGACGCAACAGCGAAAGGATTATGACTTTCATAAACAATAAAAGTGAAATGAAATCAACAACTTGAAAGGAGGGCAGGAAAATCTGGACTTGACGAATGAGTTTAGTGCTTTCTGGCCTTAGGCTTATGGTGAGTGTAAAAAAAAAGTAATAATAATAATAATTCCGAAAAAATATTAAAGGATTATATTATTCGCATTTTCAGCAATTTTTATTTATTTAGTCTCTGCTTTGCCATTGCAAATAACATTATTTATTTTCTTTAAAACGCTTCTTTATTTGTCTTTCCTCATTTTCCATAGCTACGGAAATTCTCAAAATGCCCGTCACACCCATTAAGCTTAAGCTCACGCCTCTTTTCGCCCATTAGCCTGTCTCTGTCCGGAGAATTCCAATTTACTGCCTCTTTCGCTTTTATTTACTTTTTTTGTTTTGTTTGTGGCAACAAATGCACGCCAGCAAAAAAGAAAATGCTATTCAGGCACCACCCACAATTTCGAAAGGCATAGAAATTGCCTGGAAAAGTCAATTGAGGCTATTTGCAATGTGCCCATTTTGTGAGTGGATTTTAGAAAAACCAGGTTGCCTATAGTAACGTTCTAATGTGAAGTTAGACAGTATTGTGTGTTAAAATTATCAAAGCGATGGCATTCATTAGTCTGTCACTTAAATGATATGAGGTCATATAACGTTGACACATAATGTAAAACTTCAACAGTTCTATAATTTCTTAGTACTAGAAAGATGGATAAAAATAGATGGCCTTGAGACCAGGCATACTGATTAAAGCAGTATTTTGTTAATTTCTTGTATTTAACGGTTTGAATACTGACAAGACTAGTTTTGGTTTCTAGAGTACAGATTGTTAGTTATGAGTTAGTAATGATTTGGGACAGCCAGTATTACTTCTCAATAAGTATAAAACTCATAGAAACTACCAGCAATTCGAGAAGAGTTTTGCAAAATTTTTCAAGCATGAGCTTGGCCTATGCTACTTTGGTACTGACTGCCTGATTAGTAATCTGAACGTTGACTATAGTCGATAGAATATATAAAGAATTTGATGCATACATACTCTCTCAATTAATTAATTCCTATACATTCTTTACATTCAGATAGACCAATTTCTTTTTGGCTTAAAATCCGTAGCAGTGAAATTATTTTTTTCAGATAATTTCCTCAATTGTTTATTATTTTCTAACCTACCACAGTAGTGCCATTATAAAAGTACACTTGACTTCGAACCTCCATCCAAAATGAAAAATTATGCAACATCAACGCTAAAATTGCTAGGAATGTATCTTTGACTCAAGTAATCGACGAATTTATATGCCATAGCGGCATAAGGGTGTGAACCTTAAACTTGACTGCTTTCTTTCATTTGAGTTGAGTTGAACTGTCAGTTTTACTCGACAGCGAAGTTCATTTGTCAGATGTCATTGATGTCAATTGTGTGTTGTTGTCTTTTTTTGGCATTTTTTCATTCGGTCACTGCTGTTTTCTGCATTAACTAAATTAAGTGGCCTCTTCAATCGCATTGTCCTACTTTTCGAATTGGAGCTCAACTGTATAATTTGTTAATTTTGGCAATTGCCTTCAAGTTTTTTGTATCTCTCTGTTTATTTATATACTGCAGGGAATGTGTTGTTATGGCGAGTAAATTAGTTAAGCCGCTTAGCTTTTGTTTGATTTTTTTAAGAGTTTTGAGACTGAAACTGTTGGCTTTTTGGCGATGGTGAGTAAATTTTGCGTTGTCGGTGTTTTCTTCTAGACAATTAATCAAATTGATAAATACACTCAATAAGCTAGAGAGAAATTATTTTTTTGTATAAGGAAGTTCTGGGAGTCATCTAAGTAAATTAAGATCCAGTCAGTTATCGCTGCTATATTGGTTTGGCATAGCGTGCCGATTTGGTCCTGCGTCTATTGCCATACTATTTCCAAAATGAGTTTAAAGCTATGGAAAGTGGTGTGGCATTTTATCACACTTCTATTTAAATATAAGCAAAAATAACCATTGTCATTCTATAAAGCGAAATCTGAACAATTGACAAATAAAAACAGAACAACATACACGAAAACGAATAGTTTTGCCTAAGTTGATTTTAAAACGAAATAAAAATTTTAGGTCCAACTGGGTATCTATATAAAAGAATATATGGTCTTTCTTCAATTATAATATACAGGTTACACACCTTCATCAACGATAATGCAGATGACACACAGGAATCTGAAAAGTTCCGAAGCCGGACATTCATTTATCAACTTGTCATTACGGTTTCATCATGGAATGGTTCATGCGCCTAAAATATAATTTAACTTGTTCAGCGCAGTTGTCGCATTGAAAAATTCATCGTAACAGCAGAATGATACTATATTAATTAGCCATACACGACGAACATGCTCGTGTGGTTTGCTTGAGCAAATCAAGAACATTTTAAATGTTCGTGTAAACATTGGCTTGTTAAAAACGTCATATGACTTGAAACACGAGCAAATCACACGAACATATTCATTGTGTATGGACACCTTAATGCTGCTGCGGCCATTTGCAATAATTTACTTTTTATATTTGTTAAAAACCAAGCTGTTTGGCTTGAAATAGTTTTGATCAGAGCGTTTCTGATCAGTAAATAGTTCTAAAAAAGCATCAACAAAGCCTCCTTTTTGGGGACATCACTTATCAAACAAATTCGTATGATTGAGATCGGCACTAGGCTACATTTTTAGATGATAGGACTTTGGTAGTTGTTTCATCGTCTTGCCTTAAGTAAAACTTTTTGTTTTCTACTGGTTGAGATCGAAATATTTTTACCATATCTATCTCTTTATGCATGCACAGTATGTATCTGACGAGGTCTGCTCATTGAATAAGTAAAATCGCTGAAGTTACTATAAAAAAAATCCACATAACCTATAATAATAATCTTGCAAATAAATCAGAGTGGTTTATATCCTTTTTCCTATGCCAAAAAGTTATGCTAACAAAAGAAACCCAAACACATTTCACAGGAGGTCAATTTCGGCACATGACCAGAAATTAATCTAAAACGAAAATCAGCACAAAGTCTGTCACAGACAAATTCGAATTCGCACATAATTCAGCTAGGAAAGTAAAGGCATAAATAAGGGCGCACAAAGTGGTCAAAGCACGAATGAGTATAACAATAAAAATAGGCTAGGCTGAGAGGCATGAATTCAAACAGTAAAGATCAAAATTAGATATGTATTGAACTGTGCAGCAAATTTATTCTCAAGCAAAATTTTTCCAAATTCCTCTAAAAAGTTCTTTAAAGTTTTGTATTTCGCTGCCAACCAAATTCTGCAAATGGACATGAGTAGTAAGCAGCTTTCGCAAAGTCATTGAAAAGCTGTTGTACGACCAAAGATGAAAGTTAATCCTGCACGCCTGCTTCAAATTACAATGGACAGCTCTCGGCGTATTAGTTACCTGTGATAAAAAAAAAAAAACAGCTTTTTTCTGTAATGACAATCATATTATTATGCTTGCCAAACCAAACAAACACAGTCATCACACACGCCAATTTGTCGTTTTATAATGCATCAACATTTCCTGGTATTTTTTTTTGCGCAAAATTTTTTACTAAAAATTACACAGAAAGCACATTTTTTATTGCGACTGCCAAACGACTGAGGCTGCCTGCAATTATTGATATCGTGATTGTACTTAAAATCGTTAAAACCAGTTGTGTTGGCAACACGTGTGCCAAGCAACCACATAGTTGCACAGCCATTCAGGCAACGAGACAACCCCAGTCGACCGTGGCCCACAATGGGGTTGCCCACAACAATGTAATCTGATCCTGTGTCCGTTTCACATATGTCCCGGTTTGTTTGTCATGCAATCATTCAAACATATTTCATTGATATCCTGCATTTATATTCCCATTTACCTTCCAAATCATTATAAAATTTTGCTTTCTCTTTTTTGACATTTGCCGCAATTTTTCAATTCATTTTTCTTTTTTTCGCGTTTCGTTATTTGATATTTTTAGTTCGATAATAAGTTTTCCATCTATATGGGTTTTATGCTGAACTTTCTTTTTATGTGTCCATGGTATGGCTTTCTTTTTGAGTTAAATTGAAGTCATTATTTTTGATTGATGTCTGCTTTTTGATGGTACTATCAGTTGAGCTTATCTAAATATATCATTGTAGATTTGTGATAGTAAAAAAATTTACTTTCCATGAAGTTGCGAAGCCCGCTTGTAGTATTTTCCCTACAAGTTGAAATAAAATGAGCTTTATAGAAATTGATTACGATTAATTTTATAGCTTGAAATTGTCGCACAGTCGGAGTACTTCCACAGTTTTCGACTGTTGAGTGTCTTTAACTAAACCCTGTATATTTGTAGAAATTCATTGACCAAACTCCTTACTACAAGAATAATAATTATATAACACAGAATTCTATTATGTATATCTCATATTCCACCAAAATAACTTCCTTGAATTAGTAACCCGTCTCATAATTACAATCGTTATTTGTTCGATGAACGAAAGGTCAAGTCTGTGGTTCCATTGTTAGATATTTCTTCGTTAAATATTAAATAACTAGCGGTGTTACCCGGCGTTGCTAGGCTTACATTTATTTTCTCATAGCAGAGACCATATGCGAAAATGAGAGAACGAAGAACACAATATTCTTGTGCGTGCTCAATACAACAACCACAATTGAAAATTCAAGAAGATGCAAAGCATAAGCAAAGAAAAAACGCACGAAGCTTTTTCGTTTGGTCTTGCATTGGTTTTAAAAAAAAAAAAAATCTTAGAAAAAAATATACTTTTCATTAAAAAAATCAAAAAATTAAGCATGCCAGTGTCTTCAATTGTGAAAATGTGTTGTTTAAAACAAAAAAATATTAAAATCGGTTCAGTATTTTGTGCCAAAGCGTTACATACAATTCCCATATTATCAATTTTATATAATAGTATAGATAAGCTTTTTAATTAGAGAGAACGAAGTGATTAACTTAGAAGAGACAACACAAATTTTTTTCACTAACCCTTCGCCAGTATATTATGTTTTCCAGCTTAGAGCAAGTTATTATGGTTGATGCCTCTGGAATTAAAAGTAAATTATAAATCATACGCAATGGACATGCATAGTTAAATTATTTAATTATTGGTTCTAGTTTTAGGATTTTTTTTTTATTTTTTTTTTTATCTAACATAGTGAAAGTCTACAGTTAACTGAACTTGTACTATATGTACTAACATTAGATAGGTGAGCTTGTATTTGTTTGTATGTTGTTCTTCTGCAATAAAGAAAAAGATAAATGGAGACAAGTTCTTGAAAAAATAGAAAGTTGTCGAAAATATTTTTCTGGAAAATGATTTTTCAAAAACATCATCGTTGAACTAATTTTAAATTATTATAGTGTGTTATTACTTCGTAACCTTTTTCACATGCATCTTTAGTAAATTTTCTATAGAATTTGAAGTAATTCTAACACTTTATTCAATCCTTGGTTGTGCTTGGTAGTGAAAGCAGCTGTTGACATTTGTCTGTACACTGCGGAACAGACACTTAGTCTGCTCTCGTAAATCCACTTGAGGGTAGTGGTCAACCTTAATGACTTAGGAAAATAGTACTTTCTTACTTGACTTATTTTTAAGACCAGATGAGCCCAGTCTACTATGTAACTGGGTGAATTTTGAACTAATTGGCAACGCCCAATGTGAGATCAGTGGGTGGTCACTTCTTGTTATAGATGAGGAATAATTTACATCTGTTTCAAGGAGCAGTTAGTTCACTCCACCTATGCACCCAGCTTTAAATAAGAGACATTTAAAAGGTCACTCGATATGAAATTATAATTGTTTATTGTGGTGATCGAAGTTGGAATGACAATAGTATTTAAGAGTAGGTATATATAGGCGGCTGGACAGCTTTCATGTTAACCTGTTCCGTGTTGTTGTTTTCCCACCGTTACATTAATCATGGGGAAGTCCGACATCTTTCTTATTTTGGTTACTCAAATCGAATTTCCGTCATACAAAGTATTTAATTTATTATATTTCTTTTATGGGTGCCAAGTCGAATCTTTTATATTTCACCAATTATACTCAATTCAATGAAACTAATAATTTAATGAAATCTTCTATACAAATTAAGCTGGCAACTAACATATACAAATTTGCATTTATTCTTTTGAAATAGATAAACTGGGAAATAAATTGTTAAAATGTTTGTATTATTTATTTATTTACTTTAAATTTTATTTATTTATTGTTATTATTATTATTTTTTTTTTAAGTACAAACAATATATTTTACTGCGCCAAATGCAGAAATAGCGCATAATCAACCACGGCAAAGACATTAAAATCGCTCGAAATAAAATTTTAAATGGAGTCATGGACAAAAAGCATTTTGCGCAAAAAAGGACATTTTACCTATCAAAAATGTATTTGCATATAAATTAACAATGTACAATTTTTGCGCAACAAAATTGCCACAGCTTGTTTTAGTGTTTTTTTTTTTGTATTATTTTTTATTTAAATTTTTTTATTTTACACAACTGTTTTTGCTACATTTTTTTATTATAATAATGCAATTTAAACATATTTTTTGCATTTAATAAAAATCAAAAAGACAAAAAAAACATGATGACCAAAAGACATCAAAGTAAAATGTTTTTCAATAAAATTTGTTAAAGCAGGTGGTGTCGAATGGGGACACCGTTGATGTGTGTAGATTGATGTGATGCGGAAAAAGTAACAAAAAAATATATATAAATTTATAATAAAAACAGTTTGCGGCATTACCATAAAATTGTCGAAAAGAAAATGTGAAAAATTGAAAAACATGAAATATAAAATTTTGAACGACAAAACATGTCAGACAGTGTGCTGTAAGGTGTATGAGGGGTATCAAAGGATGAAAGTGTGAAAAAAGCATAATTTTAAGCTGCTTTTGTGTGACACGTAACATTTTTATAACCCAAAAAGGATAACAGTTTGGGTGTACGAAATGAAATAAAAATTTTGCGCAAATCATGTTTGAAAAATCTTGCTTTTTAAAAAATAATATGTGAGGACGCGTAGCATGATGGTGGCCACGAACTGACGTTGACAATAATGGCGACCACGTGTGTTGATTATGTTGTGTGGAAAAATAATAATACGAAATTCTTATTTTAGTAAAAAGAAGGGTTCAGATTTTCTGTTTTCAAAGGATCACATTTTTTTATGGCTATAGCCAGCGGCTACTTAAATGTTTTTCTTGCCTTTTACCAACATGATTGACAAGTCATGCGTGCGTCTGCAGGATAATTGAGTTGTATACGAAAGCGACATCGAGGCGAATCACTGTATTTCGATAACCCTTTTTGATGTTTTATTGAAATTTTTGCATTGATTTTCTACAGCCTTTTTTTTATTTTTTTTTTGTTTTGTTTTATGCTTCTTCTTTTTTTTCACACGCAGACCACACACCCAAAAAAACAAAAAAATAGAGCTCAGAAGGTGTTATTGAAAATTGGCCAAAATTGTGTAAACGCACATATGCGTGAAATTCAATATCACCAAAGTTGTGTGGGACAACTACGACGCACCCACTTAGCAAAGGGTTGATTGCGGCTAACCAAAATATTCGCACTTTGCACGACGTAAAAGTGCAAGACAAGCAAAGCAAGGCAAACTAATTCAATTTAGAAGTGATTTGCAATATAACTAAACCGATTTGTTATTCGGGTTTTTTGCATTTTGATTTGTATTGTAATAGACGTAAAAAATGTTGCCAGGTTTACACGTTGCCGACAACAGGACTGACCAATGTTGGCAAAATATTTACCCTAATTTGTACGAACAATAAGCGCACAATTTATGCAAATCCATTTAAATTGTTTTCATTGCAATTTGTGCAACGAAATTAAAATGAAAATGAAAGCAACACAACAACAACACAACTTATGCCAGTCGAGAGCGTATTGTATCGGATGGAATCGTTTCGGTTTGTTCCGAATTGGACCACTACAATAAATGACTACAATTTATTTAGCATTTTTGCACCATCCTCACTATGCAAAAATGAGCTTGACGTCCATTAAACGAAATCCATCAGCAAAATTGCAATAGTAATCAACACAACCAACATATAGGCTGTTATAGTAAGGCAAAGTCATACCCATTATCTTCATTTCTATTTTCATCATTCTCATTGTCATCTGTCATTTGTGAAAAGGTGCCACTTTCAATTTTCCCCGGCAAAGTGCAAAAAACCAGTCTGAGGTGTTGAATCTTATCACTAATGCCATTTGATGCGCACAATTCATGTCTGTGTCGACGTGGCCTATCATTGCAACCGTAAAAAGCGCTTTCCGGTCGTTACTCATTCAGTGCTATAAAAATTGTGCCAAAGGAAAGCGAGGAATACAATAAAAAATGCGAAATTATTTTGAAATACGTTGGCATGGTGAAAAAATAGAAATACATTTGCATTTCAAGGCTTGTACACTGCAAAAAATTATGGAAAAAAATTGTAGGAATTATCGATCTTTTTTTATAAAAAATAAAGGAGTAATCTTCAAGTTCTCTTAGATACATTTTAATAGTTTAACAAATTATCGAAACGATAGCGAATATATAAGCCTGGTATGGTGTTAAGCTATATGCGATATTTTATTATATAATTGAAATAAATTTTTGTATATTTATAGCATTTCCAATCCGCGAAACATTCATGTCAGCTAGAGTTCTGTGGCAATATCGGGGATTATACTAATTAGACTCAAATAAATCAGATAATGAAGTAAGACCAATTACTGCAAAGCCGACAGTCTTCAATCCAAAATTTTCTTAACCTTGTTTTAACAATCGCTTCCAGATTGTATTTGCCTATTTGCGCCATTAAAAATTATTTGAATAAGACTCTGAATTGAAAGTGGGGAATAAGTTTAATTCATAGAAATTTTGAAGAACGTACAGTTCGAGTAAATGGAAAAATCGTTACTGTAAACTGAAATACATATAATTTTATCATATCCCTCACAATGCACAATATCATTTTATAACACATTTTATCATATCATATATCATATTATATTATATGATGTCATATCATATTGTTATCGTTATCAACTATCTATATAATATATAATTTATATATATTTAAATAAATATATATATATATATAAACATATCTATAATAAAAATAAAACAAAGTGGGTTAGTTAGTTAGTTACAAGATTTATAACTCAAGAACGGCTGCACCGAATATCATGATTTCATATTTATTGGATTCATCTCCGCTACGAATAGCAGGATAACTATTAAAATAACAAACCAAAAATACGAAGAAAAATTCACGCTGCCTGTCAGTATAAGTCGCGAAAATGTAAATTTATTTTTTTTTTGATTTCGGGGTGCCTAATCTGGAGCAAGCAACATATAGTTGTCCATGCGTGATACATGGGTTTTAATTAAAAAAATTGTTTTTTAAAAAATTGTTTGTTCTTTAGCTATACCGTAAAGGGCAGAACAACGGCCAGTATCATTAAAAAATGACTTTATCATCTGTTGCACTTGCGTCACTAAGTTCATTTCTCTCTGTGTACTGCCATTGCAATTGCAAATAAAAAGGAAAATGGCGCTTATCAACTATTCTCTGCTTTGTTTGCTACCAAATCATGAAAGTAGACAAAGTACCAGAAGAAAAGAGGCAAAAAAAAAATACACCGACAATCCAAAAGCAAATTATCTGATAGCGTAAACCAAACTGAACAAAACAAAGTCGAGTGAAAAAAGTAAGAGAAAAATCAGCAAAATATTCAAATGAAATGTGAAACAGAGCCAAACCAGACACATCGACAACGGCATCGACATCGGCATCGAACAAGCCAGAGCGAAAACAGCAACAGACAACAATGCCACAGAACCTGAGTTCGGCACGACTAATCCGTCAACGGAAGTCAAACGTATTAGCATCCTGGGCGATTTTTCATACAAATGGCGCAGCATCCGCCTCGACTGTGGTGGTAGTCGAGGCTGTCGAACAGTGCTCCGACATACGCAAAACGTTGAGCCTTGGCGTAGTTGGTTGGAGTTGTGTAACATGGAACTCGTAATTTTTGGCTGAAACACTGAACGATGCCGCATGATGACATATTGCAACCATTTAACACTGTCGTATCTCGACAGTGTCGCCACCAGAATAGACACCAGTAATCGAAGGATGACGTAAAAGTGTATGTAAAAAAAGAAGTAGAAAACAATTTCAAGGAAATTGACTAAAATTTTGCAGTGTTGCTTCATCATCGGCGTCACCGTCGGTTGGCCGGCGTACAACGCTGCTCAATTTTTCCTTTTTCTCGGTCTACTCGTACACTTCGGTGGAAATATGCTTCACTACTTTGTTACGCGTTGCCTTTTCGGATGCATGTGTTAACCACATGCTGTGCTTTGATAATGAGTCCGCTTCGTCCTCATCGTCATTGTTATCGTCCTGGTCCAATTTGAAATATTGCCACCCGACGACGATGAGCTTTGAACGGAAACGTTTCAGTAAAGAGCGTAGTGGCATTTTTGTAGTCTGTAGTATTATCATTCATGCAAATCTGATAATTGAGGGTTTTGCATTTATGGATATGAATTGGTTTGGGTTGGTTGGAAATGGTTTGGGTTGTCTTAAGTTTGGTAAGCCAATAAATTGAAGACAGCTTTAATTCTGAGTGGTCTGTTGGAAGATAAACTCTGCTGAGCAGTGTTGAAAATTGAATATAAGACTATGGGTATTTTCTGAAATATTAAATGCAAAACCAAAAATACTGTAACCTTTAATATGAAGTTTTGGAAGGATTAATGGATACAAGTATTAATGGAAATGTTCCATTATTAGTTGAATATTCTGCGTGTACAAGCCTGAGATGTTTTAAAAGGTTAAGTAGTCTATGGAATGTCTGTAACCAAGTCTATTATAAATCACTTTTAATTTGTAAAGTTCTCCTTCAAGGTTGTACTCATATGTTTAATAAATAAAGAACCTCTTTGCGGTTAACCCAGAGTAAAATAATATGGCCTGTTGACAGCACGATGTGCTAATTTGTTGGCATTATTTAATGGAAACCACAAAGAAATGTCTGGAAATTGAAAAGAGGAATAATATAGAAAAAAGTGCATTAGCAAATGACAAAAGATCAAAGGATAAAAAAAGGATGAGTGGAGAATTTCAAAAATTCAAAAAATTCTTGGCGGCCAAGTGCAGTTTCAATTACAAAATTACAAGAAGGCGTCAATCAGCATTAATAGCGATGACGATGATGTTGACGATGATGTTGGGAAAATGATTCAGAGATGCAGAAAGTACAGCAGCGTACGCTACTTAACCCTTTTACAGCGTTCTGGGGGTAACTTCAGCTTAGACAGGGTGGATTGTTGTTCAAGGTAATCAACCTCAAAAGACGACGACTGCACTATATTTATGGTTTACCGGCTTTGATTGTTTCGCACGCTGAGCTGACCCACTCACTCTTAGGTGTGGCACAGCTTTGTTGATGACGGTCGAGTAGTAAAGTTCCTTCGTTGAGTTAAGTTCGGCCGACAATGACGACGACGGTCGACCGCCTACCGGAAGTTGATACTTCAACGTTTGCCGTTGCTCGTCTTATGCGGGTGCACTGGACTCGCTAGCTCGCATCATCACAGTTGTAAGGTACTCAATCAGTTTGGTTGATCGTCGTTTGTCGTTCGTCGTTCGTCAGTCGACAGGTCACGTGTCCGTGCATTGTGCTCCACACGGGTTGTTGTACTACTGCTCTTGCATTTTGAGACACTTTTTAGTGGCAGTCAAGGGAAATAATCAACCATATTAATGACCATAAAAACTGAAAGAGTTAAATTTGAATGCATTGTTGTAGGCACCTTTTCATCGTTCATGGGTTGTTGTTGTGCTTAATTACTTGTATCTGATTGCGCGAACGACGACAACAATAAAAAATTTTTTTTTTGTATTTTTTTTTCAGTTGTATTTGTGTTGACTTTTCGTTTGCATTTTCGTTTCCCATAATTAAATCTCAACCCTTTTTTCTATAAATGATTATTTAATGTTTGTTTATTTGTTGTTTTTCGTTTGCATTGTTGTTTGACTATGGTACAGTTGTGTTTGAAGAGACTTTGAGAGGTTGCATATTGACGACACTTGAAAAGTATAAGAGCATTTTATATATTTGAGTAATGGAAAATCAAGAATGTTTCGTATTATATTGAATTGAATGAATACGTAACTTGTACTCGCCACTCTCAAAATATTTATGGTCCTCTAAACGTTCCGATTGAAATCTAGTCTCTTTATATAATAACGTTATAGCTTCATATGCCTTATGATTCTGGTAGATTTGATTAGAATGGTTCCAAAACATAGCAAGTAAAAAAGTTTTTCTAATAAGAAGTTCACCCGTGACCTTATAACGAAGTTATGTGAGCGAGTCATTTTAAGATCTTTTTATGATGTGTGTAAATAGAAATAGAAAGAGCAGTTGTCCAAATTTCAACACGGTGGGTCGATTCGAATATGTGGTTTTTATGGGAGGTACCCTTCTACTATTCTGTTGTAGCGGATTCCGAACAATAACTATAGAAAAAAGCAACAACAAACAAATAAAATAAAACTATAATATTCTTTAAAAAAATAATATTCTTTAGATAAATTTACTTCTGTTAACTGGACAACTTCATTTCGGTGGACAGGGAAATTTTTATTTTGATGGTATTTGCAAAACTTACTAAAATTTGCTTTAAAAAAGTTAGGCTGATGTCAGAGTGACACTTGTATTCAGCGCTGAGTTTGAAAAACGAACCTCTGCACGTGTATTCTTATGGGAATTCCCACGGGATGTCACACTCATGTGTATTTTGGAGGCGTTGAAACGTATTGAAAATGGTTTTACAATTCAAACCGCGCTTAATTGGTGTCGCCCTTAATTGGTGTCACCCTTACTTGGTTTCTCTTTATTAGCTTGACCTTCTTCATCGTCAAACTCAGCGCCGAATACAAGTGCCACTCTGCCATAGGCCAAGCACAGACAGATCGCTTCAAGCTCATTGCCGAATACAAGTATCACTCTGACATCAGCCTTAGCAAAAGTTTACTACATTATGAAAGGGTTTCTTAGCTTAAGCCAGTGCATAGAAAATATTGACTGATTCATTTTTTTGTCACGAAATTTTCATGTAGCACCGCTGGCGTTGTTCAAGTCGTTTCTTACCAGTGTTCTTGGCCAATTAAAAGTAGAATAATTTCTGATTTGCTAAACTTAGTGTAAAGCTTAATAAAAAAAATGTTAATTAGAGAGTCATTTGTCATTTGTTAAGTTTATTAAGACCTACATGGATTATTGATATCACTAGTATAAAAAGTATATAAAAATATATTCATATCTAGAAGGTCTCTTAAAAATACTTCACTTAACTCGTTTTATTGCTACATTACTCCAAAACTGCGCGACTATTTTAAAATCCCCGCAACGAATAGTAAATACCCACTAAATCCTTGCCGAAACCATAATTTACTTAACTCAAATCCTTTTTATAGTTTTTCTCACACAAAAATACGAAGAAAAAAAGCAAAGGAGTATGAAAGTAAACAAAAACAAAGATAAAATTGGTTCATTTTTATTTGCACTTCGCAACTGCAAGTGAAATGTTTACACTTGAGGCGGCGTCAAAGAAAATAAACCCAAACCGAGACACACTGCTAGTAATAAAAGCATTGCCAAAACCGCGGAACCGGGTTTGCAGCAGACAAACAAAGAGCCTGATGCCGGAAGCAATGCTGCAAAAGCCGCCACGGTATGCCACGCCTCGCCTTGCCGCAGCACTTCTTCATAGTGCAATGAAGCGTATAAGCAATTTTGAAGCAATTAAAGCGAAACAGCGGCGGCTATGACGTCGAAGTTTTCCTTGCACACGCGAACAAATGCCCGAGAACAAAATGAGTGTGCGTTTTGCCAAAGGATGACAGAAAATAATGCCACAAATCCTTTAACAAAGATTACAACAAATTGTTTTCTCATCAGCCCATCAGATTCAACGTCGACGTCTTTGTGTGTTTTTCTTAAATTAACTCTTTTTGAAAGGTAAGTGAAGCGCAACAAAGCCGCCAGCAGCAGTATGCGCCAGGACACGCTTACTTTGGCCACACACAAACACACACCCATTGTAATAATTACCGCGAGCAGTTTTGGGCAAATCAAATAATTGTTGCATTTATTTGGCGTCTGCGCGGGCTTAACACGCACCCGATACTCTGGACAAATAAATGCAGACGCACGCAGACGCAGTCGCAGAGGTAAGACGGCGCATAGATCCTGGTAATCTAACGGAGTTCTTTTGAGCTGATTTGTAGCAATATTGTTTTTTCTCTTCTTTTTATTGAAACTATTTTCGACTTACTGTGATTTCATTAGAATTTTTTTTGTTGAATTTTTTTAATTTTTCACATGCGAACGCATGTCGCAAGTCCTTAAAGCACACGCATGTCCTTCAGACTGCTACTACGGTTTCCAACCGCTAATATGCCTCAGGGTGTGAAAGTCATTTCGATTTGTAGCTGATTTGTTGTTGTATCTTTTTTTTTTCTTCCTCTCCTTTTTTCCGTATGCGATTTTGATTTTTGACGAATTTGTTGTAAGTTTGTTGTTTTGCGTTATCCTGACACGCTCTCACCTCAACCCCGATAATATTTTCTATTTTCTGTTGTAGTCCTGCCGCTTGAGTGCGTGTCTGTCTGTGTAAATGTTTTGCAATTGTTTGTTAGCTTTTGTGCGTACGCCTGCGTTTTAAGTGCGTTCTCGAAGCACTGATTGGCATGAGATCGCCGACGACTGATGGCCCATGGTGACGACTAGCAGTGACACGTTTTCACTTAATTTTGTGCAATTTTTCAATTTGTTTTTCGTCGAATGAAGTCATTCGTAAAAAAGTAGTACATTACCGAAGGTGGTTGAGTTGACGTTTGTTTAGTTCTATTATTGCCGTGATTTCAGGGCGCTCGTGTGTGGGAAGCGACCTTAAAAGTGGTTAATAGATAGATGAGTGAAGTCAATATTGAGAGAGTTTAAGAGGCGCGTTCTGTTCAGTTCACATCAGAAAACAAAGAATTTAATGATTTATTTATTCCTTGATATATTCATTATGAAACCATATATCGAAGTGGAGTGTGGATCCTCAGATGCATCTGTTACACACATGTTTAGCCACAGATTTCTTTGGTCAAATTCTTGATATAGGCAAATGTGGCTTTTCTTATTATGAATACAGCCTGGTTAAAGATTATCCTTATTGTATAGAGCTGTGACTTCTCACTGGATATCTAAGTGTCTACTAACTAGTAGTGATAACAACTCGAGAACATAAGTCTTACGGATAGATTATGAAATATGATAATCCCAAAAGCGTTTTTTCTGTTTTAAAATTCCATGTAGCTACAGCTCTTGTACTAAGGTTACGTATTATACTATTTATTCCTTGTCCTCATTTTCCTGAACTTTTGCATACGATTTTTTGGGTTAAAAAAAAACGAAATATGAAATTTCGGCACATTTTACGGCACCAACTTCCCTTCAGTGCATATTGCCCACATAGAACTGTTTGTCATGCTCTATTTTGGGTGTTGATGCGTAAGCACAGGCATTCGCACCCATAAAAAGCGCTAATATGCTTAAAAAATCAAATCATACTTTTAGGCTTAACAGGGACGAAACAAAATACAATGAACACACACAAGAAAAAACAATTCCCGCCAATCGACAAACAAAACAAAGCAAAAGTCCTTAGTCAAAAGACGCGACATGCGTTACTCTTCGCTTACTCACTCCCCCAAACCTCAGCCACACAAATGCAGCACTCTTCAGAACGAAGACACACTCGAGGCTCGCACAGACATGTAAGCAAACACGTGTCGTTTAAAGCTTCAGGACACGTGACCACCATCATCGTGTTTGCTTACATTAAATTTTGACGAAATCGTGAGTGAACGAGTAAATGAATGACTGAGTGACTGTCTGACTGACTGAGCGATCAATCAACTATAACAAAGCCAAGCCATGTTGTGTGTAACCATTGCATACTTATGGCCAATAGCACAGAAAAATATTTTTAAGCGCCTTTGCTATATCTTTGCAATATATATATATATATATATATATATTTTGTCATTATAATTCATTGTGATTGTCATTTTGATGATATGATTGTCAAAGATTCATTCACATGTAAGGGTTTTTGTATTTAAGCTTTGAATGATTGTTGAAGTATCAAGGGAAGCGAAAAGGGTCGATTTTTTCCTAGAGATTTGTGCTTGGGTACAGTTACGTCAGTTTTATTTAAACCAATAATTCACCATGCGGAAGTGCCAGGCTTGAAAAACTTCACTCTTAAGAAGTTAACCCGTAACCAGACAGTTGCTTGCTTGCAGATCAGAAACTCCAAAGTCAAAGACTGGTGGAAACGTTACAAGAGGATCACGCGAACTGCGAACTGGGAATTTATTAAACGGCGGACCACCAAAAATATGGAACGATTTGTGTGGAACCAGAAAATATCGCAAGAATAACTACCTTTACTACCATTGGATAAAACCAGACAACATTTTATAATATAGGTATATGCAAAGAGCTTCATATTACCGTACAATGACTACTTCCAGAGTTGACAAAAGGATGAAGAGTCCACATTTTAAAGAAGAAGACATCATCTAAAAGTAAGTTTCAAGATGATCTGTGGTATTTAGATGAACATGAATTATGATGTGTTCTTTACTTCTGGGGCACAAAAGTTATATAACCTAAGTAAAAATATAGTTCCAATTTATGTTTCTGCACTTCACGTAATGATTTCGGTCTGAGACTGATATCATAACTGGTCTGTATAGGGCTAAAGTGTGCTTTACTGTAATCCAACTAAAGTCTACTTAACCTAAGACAATCGATCCCAACAATTCTGACTGAGGATTAACATACATTCAAGTTGATATTCTGTCTCAGACTGATATCTGATTGTAGTTGTCTACGTATTCGCGAGGAAGTTTGTACCATGGGGTGATTTTTTGGTTGATCACAAATCGCGCAATCCTCATACTTCGATTTGTAGGAAACTCTCTTCTTTAAGCCAACATATATCAACCCATATACAAGCCAACTTTTTCTGAAAAATTTAAATTCCAGCATTCGTCTTAAAAAGCTCTCAATCGCCTAAAAGCCGGCATTGCAAAACACAAATAACATAAATCGACTTTGGTGCAGTTAATCCGAATGCAAAACGCTGCATTTGTCATCGCGCGTCTCCTTACGCTTGTCAACATAAATTTTATGCATAACAACGAGTGGAAATTTTGCAATTTGCGAAATGCATTCGTGTAATTAAAATTGCATTCGCATCTAATTAATTGGTATGCAAAAACGAAACCAAACCAAATCAAACTGAACACAACCCCAGCCATTCAAACTAGCGGACAACTGATTTCAAAATGTATGCAGTTGAGTCGAGCTGAGTATCGAGTCATGTTGACAGAAAAACACTCCTTCGTTGGCTCCGTCACGGCATCACATTTGGAGTGGGTAATGATGGTTGCGTCGCCTAAAAGCCTACCTAAAATAGTAGGAATTGCAAAATGCAAATTACAAATCATGTTCATTTAACAAAAGTGAGTTGCAAAATGCAATTTATATGCGTTACCTCAGAGTCATGCTCACTCCCTTTCGCACTACCATACCCATATACAGCAACAACAATTAAGGCAAAGTCATTTGAACGCCTTTAGCGTCAAATCTGACTGCTTACAACGCGTAAGTCACTTGCAGTCGAAATGTGTTGCATAAATGCAGGCGCATTAAACGCGGACAACGACAACGACACACGACGATAGCGATGACGTAAACGGCGACGCTGGCGACACATGCCAACGGCGCGTCATCCACGACGTAGCTACCTACCTCTGTCTGCTACATTGCAAGTGTCACCTTCGTCACCAGCGCAAAGCAGCCCCTGTTTTCAGGCGATATTTTCAAATAACATCGATGCACACCCGTATCTGAAAAGTGTTTAGTCGTTCTGCCAAAAGGCTTTTCGAAATGTGCATTTCGGTTTTGCCATTACGCTTTAATCACCTACAATGCAACCGTGCGGCACTCACTCTCGTCGATGGCCGTACTCTTACTCTGAGGAGGCCGCATTGTCCTTTTCTGTCGTGATTGGCTTTTAACGCTCAAATAAGCTTAATTGAATTTCTTTTCATTGAAGTTGCAGCGGAGGATTTGCGCATTTTGCGATTTGTTAATTAAAAGTGAATTAAGTCAAGAGTTCTAAGAGGATATTAAGAAAAGGATAATTACTCATGACTGGCTTTAGTATAGGTCTTGTAACGGATAAAATTGAGAGTTACCATTGAGCGTGCGTTAGTTAGTATAAGTGTGTTCGTTCAGAGGTTGGAACACAAATCAATTAAGTACCATATATTTAGTTATTATTTTTATATATTTCATAACGTAACCAAAAAGAAATAACTTAAGCCAAATGCGCTACCCTACGATCAAGGTAGTCATAACAAAGTCTTAAAATCTGTCTTGTATATTTCTGGACACAGCCACATGACCATATAACGTGGGAGTAATAGTTATCTGAAATTTCAGTGCTACTCAAAAGTCATAATCTGACGGCCTAATAAAATAACTCAAGGCTTTTACAAAAGAAGAAAGAGTTACGAATATTTTAAATACCCTACCCCTGAGGTCAAATCGAAAGTGCTGCACCATGAAACCCATTGTCTTTTCTCGTCGAATTCTTATGTTCACTACTTTCAAAGTTTCTTGAAAACTGTTCGTTGCGAATATGGTTTAAAACGTTCTTGATCGTCATAGTTCAATAAAGCAAAGTTAAATCGTTGACTCCGGTACGTTTTAGTATTTCTTGAAATAATGAAATTTTTTTCTTTCCCATTTTTGTTGTGCAATATCGTAAGTATCTACAAGTCAAATTATTTCATACATATTATATTATAATAAATAAACATATATATATATATTGAAGATCCCTTGTTTTATTGACTTTGTGAACTAAGATTTCAGCGTTTTTGTCTCCATAAAATGACTGTTTAGGGGATCCTAAAAAAGTTTAAATAACCAGAAAAAATAAAATTTCATCGATAACAATTTTGTCAGCAGTTTTCTCTGCTCATTAAATAATGTGCAAGTGGACTCCGTTGATATTTAATAAAATTAAATTAGTAAAAAAAATTTTTTTTTTTAAATAAAAATACCCAACACTTACAATACTGCAGGCCACGACATTGTGTATGCTTACTGGTGCCCCGTGGTTCATGCTAACGGCGGACGTTGAGGAGGACTTAAGAATACCGAAAATTGGGCATGTGATTAATCGTCAGGCCAAGAAATATATGGAGAGGTTGGAAAATCATCCAAATAATCTAGCTAGCGCCTTCTAAAACGACGCAGAATGGGATTAGTTAGGGCGGCGAGACGGCTCAGAAGATCGAACCCTGTCGACCTCCGTTATATATCATTTTAATATTATTATATCCCCACTTACTAATTTAAGTTGTTTTGTTAATTTCTGTATATACAGTTTAATTGAAGGTGTTCTTATAATAACAGAAAAATTAAATATTAACGGCAGATAGATAACAACTGGGCATCTTTCCAGCGTATGTGTAATTTTGGAAAAATTCCACTACCCTGCTAAGTGTCTCCGATCTAAATTTTGCCCGCCTTCGCATTGGGCACAGAGGGATCACCCACGCACACCTGCTCACCAGTGAGTCCAAACCTCCGTGTCCACTATGTGTACAATATTTTTCGACAACCCACATTCTGGATAACTACCCAAATCTGGAGAGTATCAGGAAAGCCCTCTTGCAGACTCATTACTTTCATCGTATTTAGCTACAGTCACATCCGCCAATATAGAGAAAATACATAATTTTGTAAATTAATTAAATATCCTCGATCAAATTTAATAAACTATAATAATAAATCAACTGTGTTTATATATATAGTTAAAATTTATTTTTAAGCAGAGCTGAAGGCTCCGACGCTAGTGCTCTCTCCCTATAATTAATTATAATAATATATTTTTTTCTAAAAATATTATATATATATATCTATATATATATAGTTAATTTTAATAAATAAATAAAATAAAATACAAATATTAAGGGAAAAAAAGGTGTTCGGTCGGGGGCCCTCCGTCAAGAACGTAGCTCCTTACGCCTTTTTACATATAAATTACAATGATTTTTTTGTGGCCTTTAACCTACTCTCATTTCTTGATGAGTAAGTAAAATAAAGTTACTCTTCGGAGAAATAATGCTCTTTCGTTATGTTACGGTTTCTATTTGTCAACTTCTAGTGCAAGCCAGTAAACTTTTTAAATCTCATTATATTCTACCATGGTAATTAATGGCTTATGGTAACAATAATAAGATGCGTATGCTTGACATTCAATTTAATCCAAATATCTTGAAAAAACAGTCAATTGTAGTACAATATTTTGTTGTGAATTGCGCTAGATCATTAATAATCAAATGTATCTAATAAAAAGGATATTAATTCTTGGAATTTTTTTATTATTGTTCAAGTTGACGTTGTAGTCTACCGCCAATATGATTGTAAGTTTATGAAAGTTTTGTTTAAGTAATTTAGAACCTCCCTCGGTATATTCAACAATGATCGATGAATGAATAATGTAATATCCTAAATTTTTTTATTTGGATATATAACTATTGCAATTTTACAAACTAAACAAATGTCACCAACTGATGAGTGCTTAGTACTCAAATCATTAATGTTTGACAAAAGCGTTTCCATATTTTCTGTAGAGAAGTGAGGCGGGTCTTCAGTTTTACTGTATATATTGTACCTCCACCTTCAGGAACATTGTCTCGTTTATAATGAGAAATGCAATTGAAATTAGTAATAGCAATTTCTTCTTTATTTGTTATCCTCGTTTATCCACAAAAGAGCACTACTCTGAGCTACTTAACAGATACACGGATGAATATATTGATGACGAGAAACACTAAATATATACAGCTGAGACTTATGTCGAAGAACCAAACTTGGAAGAGTTGAGAGCAGCTATAGCAAAACTAAAAAATGGTAAAAGCAGTGGCAAAGATGGAATACCCGCGGAATTACTAAAATATGGTGGACAGGCTCGGAACAATGAAAAGCGTAAGTATATGGCGTACAAATAAAATATCTAATGAATGGTTAAACAGCGTAATAGTACCTATACACAAAAATGGCCATAAGGCTGAATGCGAAAACTATAGAGGTATATCCCTACTCAGTACTGGATATAACGTATTTATCAATATTATATACCAAATAATAAATGTCTACGTCGAAGAAATAATGGATGAGTACCAATGTGGTTTCAGAAGCGACTGATCTGCTGTCGACCAAGGTTTTGTGGTGAACCAAATATTTGAGAAGTTTTATGAACACAATATAGACCTTTTTTGCCTTTTTGTGGACTTTAAGCAGGCTTTCGATAGTATAGATAGAAAACAAATAAAATTCTGTCTGCAAATGCTTGGTATTCCATTCAAATTGATAGAACTGGTTGTCTTCACTTTAGAAAACACGACCAGTAAAGTACTAGTTGAAAGTGAAGTAACTGAGTCTTTCAGAGTATTGTCCGGAGTAAAACAAGGAGATGCTCTGTCTGCTTTAATATATAATCTAATGCTTCATACAGTTATCAAGGAGATAAATTCAGATGGAAACATCTTCAACAGAGATTTCCAAATATACGCTTATGCAGATGATGTGCTTATAATGGCCAAATGAGAAAATGTTCTGATCCGCAAAATGAAGCAGTTTGAAGAAAGAGCTAAAGCCTTAGGACTTAATGTCAATGCAGACAAAACAAAATAAATGATTCGATCATCGCAAAACTTAACTCGTAATGACTTGGTAAGCGGCGATTTTGTTTTTGAGAACGTACCTGAATTCAAATACTTGGGCTTCACGTTATCGGAAAATAAAGACTCAACAATTGCTATCGGCGAGGGAATAAAGTCTGCGAACAGAACGTACTACGCGAACATTAAGTTGTTTCGCTCAAAAATTCTATCAAGAGCACAGAAAATAAAAATGTACAAAACACTAATACGACCAGTGCTTACGTACGGTGCAGAAATATGGACATTAAAAACAAATGATACCAATCAATTATTGACTTTCGAAAGGAACGTGTTAAGGAAAATATATGGCCCAGTGCGTCTAGAAGACGAAACGTATCGAATCCGATACATCAATGAACCCGAAAACGTTAACGGCGGCCAAAATGTTGTACGTTTCATAAAGGCAAAACGTATTAGTTGGATTGGTCACGTGATGAGGATGCCAGCAGAAAGAATGCCAAAAGAGGCATTTATAATGCGCCCAATTGGAGGAAGAAAACGTGGGCGCCCAACAGAAAGATGGATAGACGACGTCGAAGCAGACCTTAACAAGCTGAGTGTTGGCGACTGGAGAGCTCTGACAAGAGATAGAGTGGAATGGAGGAAAATTGTTGATGAAGCTATGGTCCACACCGGACTGTGAAAGCTAATAAAAATAATGCAAACTTATAGCTAACCTACCCTTAGATTAGCTATTAGATTATAATTTATAATTTATATGAAAGCCTGTGCGAATCGAACAACATATATGAGCAGTTTCACTTTTGGAAGCATATTATAATTCATAATTGAGGCACATAATGTATATATTTATATAAAATATAAGAGCCAAGCCTCAGCGCTATGCGAGATCGGCTTCGAGTAGGGTACACACACAAACGACACACATAAATTAAATTCGCTCGCTCTCTCTCTCTCTCTCTCTCTTCGCAAACGCGAATTCTCATGCCTTCCTTATGAAATCGTTGAAATGGGTGCCACGGCTGTGCTGGCTAGCGTTCACATGGATGCTCCAATTTTGGATGACTCGTGCGCATAATTCCGGCAATACTTTGTTGACTTGTATACCTTTCTATGATGAAATTCGCAAGTCTACTGACCATAATCAGAGTTTAAAAAATTTATAGAGTTGTCAAATGGCAATGTCTAAAAGTCATTATGTCCGTATTGAAAAACCCTTTATTTCCCACAAATGAAATTCAATTTGGAGTTTTCGACGAACTTATCACTAGGCGACCCATATCAGCTAATACCTAATCTCACTCTAAAATGAACGTAGATCTTATGAGTGATAATTTCAACATTCGGCATAAACAAAAACCGATTATGTGGTCTATCCAACCCAACCGATGCAAATTATAACCAAAAAATGCTGCTCTACTTCAACAATAGTACTTTCAAACCCAAATCATTTCAATTAACTTTAAAGATCATTAAACACTAATTTTTCCAATCGATTCAATCACAATTTATCTAACCACAAAAATGCATTCAATGATTTCGAACGAAATCTCATTTGATTTACACAACAAAAAGGATGAAAAGTTGGTTGGGTTGGGCCGAAGAGGCGCATCAGAAAACCGCATGTTAATTAAAAATCAAACTAATTTCCTAATTGCGATTCTTACCAATCATTAACCACACATATTACGAAAAACAAATACGCAAACAAACACACATACACACACACACGCAAACGACCAAACAAACACACATACACACAAAGATACAAACATTTACAATGAAAAGCTGAAAATAAATGGGAAAATTCGAAACAAAAAACGTTTTGATTTATGCACAATTCGAACTCTTTTTTCGATGTATTTTATGTATGTGAGTATGTGTGTTTGTGTGCATACACATAGCCTTTGACTAATTGTCACACGATTAAACAGACAAATTTGAAAATAATTTTTCGTTAAACTCAATACGATTCAAATGAAAATGCCATAAGCCCAACACCAATAATACACCAATCCACACACACACACACATCCACACATAAACCTTCACACATATGGCAGTACATTAATTCGGTTTTTGTGAGGTACTCTCTTTACTTTTTTTACGCCTTTTCGTTTTGTGTGCTGCTTTGCACGCTTAATTAAAATCCGCACCAATATGTTACGCTGAATCCAAATGGAGTACGCAACAGTAGCAGACGCGCCAGCTCAAAAGTATGCAACACAACACATATTACATACGCAAATAAATCCGCAAAAACAAAACCAAAGCCAAAACAAAGAGTAAGCCAAAAAAAAAATTAAAAAAAAGAGTTGTCAACCGCTGTGCACAAAATAAATCCTTGCACACAAACACCGACTCAATAAATTTCAATTTATTTGCGTAAATCATTTATTTGCGTAATTTTCAGCTTAATTTCAGATGATTCGACAAAGTCGCTTTTGGTTTGTTGGGCCGTAGTGCTTGTTGTATTATAGGCATCATGAAAAGGATCGACAGCTGGCTAGCTTCCGAATAAGTAAAACAAATATTATAAAGGAGAACGGAACATGTCGAATAAGTATGGTGAGCGTAAAACCCTCATAAATCAATTAGGTCTACGCATTCAGATTTCGCTGCCAAAATATTTCGGTTTTTGGGTTTTCATTTTTTCATTTTCATTTTTTTTCTCCAACTCTCTTAACTAGTTAAACCACTGACTTTTTGTTTTGATTATGTGTGCGTGTGTAATGCCACAAATGAAGTCAGGTGTTTTTAGCTAATTTAGGACTTACCACTTGAACAAGTCTGAGAGCAGCTGTATGTGAGACTAGGGAAAGATGTGCGCATATACGAAACAATATTTTATTCTGCAAAAGATTAACAAAGTAGTTGCTTATTAAACAATCTTTCAAAGATTTTTGAAAAGTCGCAAAGTAAACTGATAGCACGGTAGCTATTGGACAGTTTGGTGACTTTCTGGGTCTAAGGATTGGAATAACTTTGGCTGTGCGCATATAAAATATTTATGGCAACTAAGTCAAGAGAGTGATTATATTTCAGTAATAGACACATAAACGATTTCCGGAACCAAAGCAAGCCTCGGATATGCAACAAGAGACTTTTGGAAACCCTATGCTCCAAAGAGGAGTGAATAATGGTATAAAAAAATACACTCCTCATTATTTTATCATACTTGAAGAAAACTGGTGTAAATGTGGTCCGCTTATTTGATTTTATTGAACTATTTTGAGAGATAAGTATATCAATAATAAAATTATTATTACTAACAAAAAAAGTTAATATGTACCCTCCGAGAAGGTGCTCAATACAATCGTTATTTACTAAACGGCTTCTCCTAGGTTGGATTACATTATGCAACGAGTTTCAACATCAGATATCAGAACTATCCTTTTTTTATATACCTGAAGTGATTATACACAGAACTCGACTGCGTCGGGGCCCCAGCCAGTTATTAAAGACAATACAGCTAAGCAAAGCTAAAACATCCAAGACAGAATCCTTTAATTAAATGTTGCATATAAAATGTATTCAACCTCACTTAACTCTTTTAAGCTAAACGAATGAATTAAGAAATATTCGAAAAGAAGTAAAGTCAGAAAAAAGGAAAAAGAAATCTAATTAGCTTTGCTCGCCGTCGCATCTTCTAATTAGAGACGAAGACTACGTTGTTGGCTGCTTTCAGATGATGCCTTCGCACTGCACTCTGCTTGACACACACCCACTGAAGGCACCGTGCTTATGATGCAGCAAATTAACAAATTCAACAACAAAAACGCAGCTAAAGACCGCAAATAAGAGTGGGCAGAGAAAACGAAAACGAAAACGAAAACAAAACAAAAAGAAGAAGGAAAAAAATTCTACAATGAAAGTACAAAAATCAGCAAGCGTCATCAAACCCATGACCACCTACCTCCCATTGTTAAAATCGCCCTGTCTCGTTTGCAAGCACAGGGGTTGGGCGCCGTCGAAAAGAATCCGCTCTCGCGCCTTTTGCACAACTCAAGTGGCTTCATCAGAGCGGCATGTGCGGCGTGTGTTACACGTTTGACAAGGATGTGTGCGCCAGGATACGTTACGGTTTTGTTTGGTTTTCGGTCTTGGGTTAGCTCATTTTTTCGAACATGAAATGAAAATTGCATTCAATTGAGCGCATTTATTGTCGAAATTAACTCATGAGGAAAATTCCATTATTGCAGTGCAGTGCAGTGTAGGATGTGAAGTGTGTATTAGAAATGAAATCCTTTCGTTTCCAATACCTTGCATCCTTTTTTAATTTCTTTGTATGTCGAACGATTTTTTCCAATTTTTGTTGTTGTCGTTGTTTTTTTTGGTCGACGCTCATTTCTTGCACAGCATGCAAGGTGCACGATGCCATTTTTTCATATTATTTTTTCCTCCTTTTTTTTTGGTTTGTTCTGGCTCAAAGGATGTCGCATACTCGCATCCTTTGGCTGCATATGCCACCTGCAACATGTTGTACGCTTTATGTTGCATTTAAAGGACAAAACTGATTGACAGTTTGCTGCATTCGAAGCGTATAAAATTGACTGGCATTGCACCTCGCCTCACCACTCGACGTCTCTTTTATTCCTTTGAGTCGGTCTTTTGATTCTTTTGTCACACTGAAATCCAATCTATATGTAACATATACATATCTATAGCGAAAGAGGAGCGCATAAATTTATTTTGATTGGTTTTTTATTTTGCGTATATATGGGTGTGTGTTGTGGCATTATTAATTTCGTCTTTTTTCAGTTCATAATAAATTAATAAAGAATTCCGCTGTGGTTACTAATTAGTGGTTGCTGAAGTGAAGCACAAAAGATATTTATGCGTGTAGCGAGTTAATGGGACTTGCAATTTAAACTGTGTCGATTGGCGACTCTTTCATTAGCTATTTTAAGCGACTTTGAAAATGCAAGCTGTATATATATAAGAAAGAGAGAGACAAAACTACGAACAAAATTTTTCATTTGCTGTTGACTCTCAAATAGTATATATACATCATTATACATCATTAATAATAAGAATATAGACTGTTCGGTTACTCTTTCCTGCTGTGTATGACCCAAAGATCATAAAATATATTGTGTATATTGTTATACTCTTTGAACGCACCACATACTAGAGAGCGCAAAACAATATTTGCCGAGTTTGCTTGTAGACTATAAATATTCTAGATCAATTCAAAAACACACATGGCTGTCATGGTGGAAGTCATTTAATAAAATATAGAAGATAATTCCCCAAGTTTCGACATAATTATTGTTCTCAGATCTGATATGTTAGGACTTAACCCAATTGCTCGACTAATCAAATTTTTTTTTATTATTTTTTTTTATTATTTATTATTTTCACTATTTTTTAAATGAGTTAATACTATCTCTCCTACACTCTTCTTCTTCTTCTAACTTACTAAAATCTCAAACTATATCAAGTCATTTCACAATATCAATGACCTTTGACAAACCACAAAGTGCAGAAAATTTCAAATGTTGTGCATCAAATGTAACTAAACCCTAAGTTAATCATGCCTTTGACACTCCAGATGCCAACGTAACCAACGTTTAATCAACTTTTCGCAATGCAAAAGCACTCCGAAAGGCAGTGGCGAAATGCTGACTAAAGTGGCAGCTAATGTCGGCGCTCATATGCAGCAGACACGAATACACCAAATTAAAACCAAACCAAAAATTTCGATGGTCAATACGGTCTGACCACCGTACCGTACCGTACCGTACCACATTGTTTTCGTAGTCTTCATTTATTTGGAATTAGTGTAACACAACACACTCGAAACTCAGCACTACTCGAAGTCGAGCAGAACTCGAATTGAACTCATCGGCAACGAAGTGCACGCGAGCAATGTTTGTGCGAGCATTTGAATCTTTTATGAGGCATGGCAGATACTCACCAGTCACACATGCTCATGCATACATTACATGGCATGCATACTGACTCAACTCGACAGCTCTCAACCCACAGTGCTGCCTGAAGCCATTGCTCCAAAGTAGCCGACGGTGTCCGGCAGACCAAAAACCATTGATTGTCATCGAATCGTTGCGAAAAAGTGACTGGTTTGCTTTGCTTTCTACTACTTTTTTTCACTTTTGGTTTGTTACTTTGAATACTCCACTCAGCACAAGTTTAATAGTCCAAGCGCCTTGTTGTCCGTTGTTATCGACTGTGTGTCCTCTTCATATGTCCTCATGTTGCTCATCTGCATTTGGCATTTGTGCTGGCGTTCATGTTTGTACATTTGTTACGCTACACCAAATTCAGGCAACTCACGCTGGCCACACTTGATAAATCTCTAATGCCACTTTGTGCTGTCCACAATCTTCTTCCATAACCAGTAAGCAGCATACTAAGCGTACTTACACACAGAGAGATGTTTGTAATTTTACAGTGTCACTGGCGTATTTCATTCATATCCTTGTTGGTGCTTGTGTGTTGTGTCAGTAGATTTGCTTTTGGCTCTAAGTGCTGTACAAGTGTTTTCCTGTCCATCGTGTATTGGCTGCATTGATGATACATTGGAGAGTTGTTGCAAAAGCTTTGCCTCTTGGTCCAAAGAGATTGTGTGAAATTGTGCGGTTTTGGTCTACTTGTGTGGTTAGTTGCTTTTCTATTTTTAGATATTTAAAAAGAAATGATTCATTTCATTCAGAATTGCTTAATAAACCTGAAATTTCAACCTTTTTATCATTAAATAAATGTGGAGGAAAATTTCATTAGGGGGCTCAGGCTAATACCTTATATCAACAATTCCAATAACTTAAACCACATCGTTTTCAACTTATGTATGTAAGTACTAACTAAAGTTGGTACCGCACGGGAATTAGTTTGATAAATCTTACTAAAGAGTGAAAATTTGTAGTATTTCTAGAAGTCACTCAAAAAATTAAGCAAGAAAAAAAAACGTTTGGGTATGATTGAGTGACTTAATGAGTGAGCCTGTATTAGTTACTTGTTTGCAATTTTACACGAATCTCGGCTCGTCAACATCGCCATACATGACGAACATGCCCTCAAACACGAGCGAATCACACGAACATGTTCGTCGTGTATGGTCAGCTTAACCAAGACGAAATGAGTGGATATGATTGAATATTTCGTTCCATTTGTTTGAGTTAGTTTTCAATAGAATACAAAAAAAACCGAAAATGTATTCGGTAACATATTCAAGGTATGGAACCCTCTCCAAGCGAAATCAACTCGCACTATACTATACATATAACTACTATACATTTATATTTGTAATGTGTTATTCATTTTATTATTGAAAGGGTTTCCAATAGTAAACCCTCTTTTTATTTGAAGGAGCTACTGTTGAAAGGGTCGACTCATAAGGATATATACTGTAGATTGCGTCCCCTATTAAGAGGGTTTTCAAATATATTAATTTTATTTTTGCATTGAAATTATAGAAATGAACTAGATGATATTTTTTCATTCAAAGCTATTTTTTATGCATTTTTATGCATTAAGGCAAGGAAAAATCCAGTGTCACATGATCGCTGCAGTATTTTTTTTTTATAAATATTCCATTCACTCTTCATTTAACATTCTCAGAAAATTTTTCTGGCAACAGCCTTAAAGTTTGATTCACCTTTGCCCACATAGGCAACGGAGGTTTGGTTCAAACTCTACATAAACTCCCTTGAACAGCCTCTTGATTGACTAACTCATTAGAATCACGTCGAGTCACTTCAAAATAATTCCTTAATTAAAAACGAAGTTATGCACTCAAACTACAGATAAACTAAATCCGAAAAGCGTTGACTGATTGCAGCGGACAAGTGGATGCCCCCGCTACATACCACCATCATCGGTCGGAGCTCAAGCAAATGCATCAGCTTAATTTGTTTGATCAAGTGTTGGCTGCAGTACAAGTATTCGTAAAGCCGTATCCGATTCTCTGGTGGACGACTGCAAAAGCCGCATTTGGGTTTTTCTTTACGGTATGCGCCTGACCAAACCAAATGTGCTTTATTAAAAAGGACATCGCCTGCCACATACAGGCGCAGCCGCCTGAGACAGCAACAAAGTTGCGTCGACTAAATAGCTTCAGATTTAAAATTAAATTTGCCACTGCCCCCACGATCGCACCCGCACCCGCACTCGCACCATCACTTGACATGCAAACACAAAATCCCGAACAACCATTCAATGGACTTGACTGCAAGTGAAGTCCATGTCGAGCTCATACTTCTGACATTTCTGCATTCGGCATTACGGCATATACGACATCTTTTTGCGCCAAATGCCAAATGATGCCTGGCACTCAGTCATTTCGACTGCTACCACTGTCGTGGCATAATAAATTAACAAATTTGTCCAGAGTCCGGCAAGCATTGTCAATATTTCGCCTTGTCGTCGACTGACAAGCGGTGGGCATGTGTACTTGAGTAGGAGAGTGGACAGTCGAGTGGACATGTCCACCTGCGTCCAGGCGCTTTTCTGCCTTCATTGTTCATTTCGATACTCTGCCAATCAAGCCGGATTAATAACAACCGTGATGCTTTATTCATGCATTCAATGAATGGTGTGTGGCGTGTGGCATGTGGCGTGGCGCCGCGTCTATTCACTCCCGATGACGGTGGCGTAGGAGTGAAGTCTGGTCGAATATCCTTTTTGCATGTGTGTATATAAGTCGCATTGAATGAACTGAACTGAACTGAAGTGATGTGAAATCGAGTTGAGCTGTGATGAGTAGAGTTGAGTTGGCTCATGGCACAGCTGCGTTTGCCACTTGCATGTTGCATGTTACCAACACAATAGGCCACTAAGTGACATCCCGCAACTGTTTCGCTCTGTTGGGTTCGTATTCGATACAATTCGATTCGATTCAAGTCTGTTCTGTGCCATTTTGTTGCGTTTATTGCAACTTTGTTTTTGTATCGGGTGACGATTCATCTTTATCCACAGTCCATGAGCCCAATATGTGGAGTACTGCGATAAATCCTTTTTTTGTGTTAAGTATTCAACAGATTTAATACACAGCGAAAAGAAGTTGAGCTTTTAAAATTTTGTAATAGTCTTCTGACCTATTCATTATCAGACAAATAACAGCGCTTGAGGTTTGCTTTAAGACCAAAAGGAACCTTTTTTGCAGCGTGCCTTACCTATTAAAAATAAAATGCCTTACCTTTTAAAATAATTACCAGAGTTGTGTTTTATAATTTTAATTTATTTTACAAATTATAAGCATAGATGATCTCTATGATCCCAAATATGATTCAAAACAACAGCGAAAACACATAAACACTAATTCTGTACGTTTGAGACGCAAAAGTCAATTCTTATCACCTAAGAAATACAAAAAGGAGCTTGTCGTTTGTCTGGGAGGTCTTTGATAAAATAATAATAATAATAAAACCTGATTTGCATAGGTTTAGACCGACAACCGAGCATTGAAAAATCAACTCGCCTGGATAATCGAGAATGTATATACCTTATGGGGACTACCATGTGTCTCTCTCTCTCGTGAAGACTATGTTCCATGCCTAGAACAGATTTAATAATTAAAATTAGTTTATTCTATGAAATCGAACAGAAATACAGGTAGCACAAAAATACTTACTTTAATTAATTGTTTTATTTTCTTGTTAGAGTTGTCGTATATATCATAGTTTTAGCTATAGTAACTCGTTACAAAGAAAACATTTTATTCTTTAAGTGTATAACATCGAATTTTCCTCTTCCGCACTCTTTACATGTGAGACATGTTCATTTGAGTAACTCTGAACGATGGATGCATTTTTCTTGTCAATACGAGAGTTATAAGTATAACAAACCAGCTTCATTCAAACGATTCGACGGACAGCAACTGAAAAACAGAGACAATCTGTTTTCAACATATTGCAGAAATATATATACACAAATCACACACATTGAGGCGCACTTAACATCGTTAGACGAGTACCTTTGGTGGGGGCACCCAACCAGCAACTTAAAATCCCTCTGCCAATGTAGGACTCGTTTGGTTTAGTTGGTCGGTTTTTTTTTTTTTCAACGGTTTGCTTTCTGTTTTATTTTTCCCACTGTCAATTTGCACGGCTTCAAACCGCAGCGTCACCTCAAACAGCAACAACAACAAAGTCAACGACTACAAAAACAACAGCAACATTACTTTCACCTACCGATTCGACTGCACCAGATGGCAAATGGCCGCCAATGGCTTACCAAATGCTTATCTCCATTGTCATCCGCATTCCGCTGTACTCACCGCTGAGTGAATCAACTCGGATTGTTTACGTTGTACTGCGCTTAGTTAAGTTTGTTATTTACTTTTATTTGTGCTGCGTGCGAGAATTTAATTTCGGCAACTCTGCCCGTGTGCAACGGCGCGTTACATGTTGCCTTTCGCATTTTTGGTCCAACACTTCAGTATTAGTTTTTACGTCGGACATTTGGGCGACGTTTGTTTTTGGGGTTTTAGTGCGTTTGCCAATTGAATTAGAATGCACTGATTGGATTTCTATTACGAATTTCGGGTTTTGTCGGTTGAAATTTCGCATTGAGTTGATTCGATGGCTTTGCAAATTTTGGCGGCGCTCTGCAATTTAATTAAGTTGAGTATTTCGAGTGAGCGATTTTATCAATGTGTGAGTATCTGGGTGTTATATGAATTATACCATTTAGTTTGGTTTTAAGATTTTCAGAATTTTTTGAAAAAAAATTTCGATTAAAAATGTTTTGTGAAAATAATGTAAATTCGAAGCGTAAAATTTGTTGATTATTTTTCAGGCCACTTGAATCACTGTGTGAGTGAATGAGAGTTGGTGTCAAAAGAAAATGCGCCAAACCTGATTATAGCATGTCTAAAATATTATGCGACAACAATTACAAAATCATTGTGAGATTGCGATTTTCTTGGATAGATCCGGAGGGAATGATATTTATGCAATATGTCAAGGGCAAAGTGAGGTGCCTGAAAGTTACACGAAACTTGAATTATTAGAATTATATAAACTTAACAACACACAATCATCGATCCATTTTCATACTTCCTCAGCATTTCGAAAACGTGTGTCAACCAAGCCATGCTGCATGGATCTGAACAAGTGGTATTCAGAAGGCGCTTCATCGTGGTGAGTACGCTGGGAGCGACAAAATTTCTCCAACAGTGTATACCACACAACTCTTGCAATGTGTGGTCGAGCGTTGTCATACAAGAGAATGGCTTTGCGTCTGTTGCTCGCTCTGCATTAACAGTTTCATTCAGTTTTAGAAATTCGTAATACACTATACTTTGCTTATCTCACCATATGCACAGCTAGACCTTATGACCATGAACATTCGACCTCGGTGTCGACGTGAATGGCTCTCCTGGTTTAACTGTTTCCACTGATACTTCGAATTTTGACCATTAGATGCCACTGACCAGAATTCAAGCACGTTCCGAATAGGTAGCCAATGATAATCTCTGATAAATGGCAGTCAACTACAAAACCTCCAAGATTTTCTAAGCAAAGTTAGATATGAACAGTTCCAGCAACTTTTCAGTTTCATCCCGAACTGGCTTACAGCTTTTAACTGGTTCATTTTAGAATTTATGAAGATCTTTTCAGAACACTACAATCCGTTTATAAAATATTTTGTTTCTATTGATCTGTGCTCTAAGAATGTACTTTCAGATTAATCCCTCACTTTGAAAATTTTTTTGGCACGCACGCCTACCAAGAAAATTCAAATTCGCTAAAATCAAGGCTATAAAATTTTCATTTTTATTATCTATCAAGTTGTAAAATTGGCGAATTAAACTTTTGGCAACTTTTAGACCCCGCATCGCCGATAAAATTATGTTAATTTACTTACAAAATTTTACGACTTGGACTTAGACCAAGCAGGCAAATCCTCATTTCTAAGGCCTTGTCATTTTTGCAAAACTCTATTTTACGACTTTTTAATAATGCAGAAAAATTATTTTTGCATAATTAGCGTTATAAAATGAGAGGCTCAGAGTGAAAGCAAACACGTGATGCAATTTTTTTTTTCTTTTTCTTTTTTTGTTCAAGCCCATTTTGCAATTTTCCAAACAGCTGTCGAAAGTTTTCCGCTTTGAAAAATTCGCCATAAAATTTGTTCGTATGCAAACCCAATCGTAAATGTCCAAAAGAACCTAATAAATATAATTTTAAACTCGATTTAAAGAATTCGTAATTGAAGCGCGTTTTGTTCGATGATGATGCGATTCGAAAAGGGATGTTTAGCTGTCAGTTTTGACAAAACATTTCAGCGGCACCGGCGGCGAAATGGCGAAAATGCCATGAAATTTGTAACGCCTGAGTGAAATTTGGTGCAGGCGCGATAAAAATGCAATAAAATCTGTAGCTGCCACGAGCGAATGCAATAAAAATTGGCGCGATTTGTTGACGCGTATTGTGTCCATTTGAGGGCTTGAAGGGATTGCGCTTTAGTATGTGCCACAGAAAAAGAGGTGTGCATCAGTCGAGCGGGTGTGAAAGAGGGTTGAATGAGTCTCGATTTGCATAAGAATAGAATTGAGTAGACAACTAAATATTTAGAAATTGTGAAATCTATAAATTTGTAATCTATGTAGAATATACATTTTATATTTCTGTTTTTCAATGGCAAATGAGGTAGACAATTTTATCTGACCCATTTTTAAGTTAAATAAAAATAAAATATATTTGAGGTTGTAAATGGATATGACGAAAAATAAATACGATATCAACACTAATATTAAAAAGAGGTAATGATGTTTGGATGTTAAAGCTAATCTTCAAAACTACTTATCCGATTTAAAAAATTCTTTCACCAGTAGAATGCTACATTATCACTGAGTGTCATGGCCTATATCATTATTTGATTTATTTACTACTAAGTATTATGTGTAATGTAGCAAATACTACTCAATATTAGGGATGAGTATCGACCAACAAAACATCTATTCGTGACATCGATTATTATTTTTTACTAGTTGATCGATGTGTGGATCAATTCTTGCTTTAAAACCGCGAGAAAAGTATGTACGAGAATATATGTACAAGATTTGAATCTGTAAACCTCGAATTCCAGGCAACAATTTATAGGAGCCAACAAAATGTTCTAATTTCTACAGTGATCAAAATAGTTGAACCTGATTTATATCTACTGATTACTAAAAAAAAAATAAAAATTTATTTTCTAGGTGCAGAATAATCGTCATAAAACCATCGATTATTCGATTAATCGAACCCAGGTGGCATCGATTAAAAACACCGATTATTTCGAGAAAACATCAATTATTTCGATTAGTCGATTTATCTATACCCATCCCTACTTATTATATAATTATAAATGTAAAAAAACACGAGTTAGAGCTCGACCCGGGTAGGACATACTTTTATTCCGATAAAAGGATTCCGAGGGATAATTTTCAATGTGGGTCCATACCTAGCGAGTAAAGTCGCGGCCCGAATTCAGTTTATGTTGTAAGCGCATCAATTCACTGAATAAAGAGTGTTAAACAGGTAACAGGTTAAGGTAATAACTGTAAAAATTATATAATTAATGGTGGGCATAAATAAGTAGAGCCCTTTCTTATTAATAATAAATGCAACAAACTACTGTTTTATAAGAATTTTTGCATTGAAATTTGCCCTTCATATGACTCATTTATATGTTAAACATGAATTGAACGGGTGTTAGTTTACAATATTTACATTTTTCATTCTGCATAAGTATTTACGTCCACGTACTTGCAAGAATAAACTCCGCGAGAAAATTTTCCACTTTATTAAATCGCCAATTGACAGAGTTATAGCAAATTGGAAAAATCCAGAGCGAAACAAAGGCGGCATCACCAGCAGCACCGATATCTATAAAAATCAAACCCGCAACGAATTGCTCAATCAGCTGGAAATTATTTACATTTTCTGTTGCACTCGAAAACATTTCTGACAACAACATAAACTCTACGAGTCCCTGTGAAGAGGTGTCAATATTCGTATACGCACAGCCGCCAGCATTATTTGCACTAAATTTAAATTGAAACAATGCGAAAACATATGCATTCATCCGCCTACCGTAGTCCCATCAAACTGCTTTTGCCTGTGCCTTGCATGCATATCCTTTTTTGCATACTTGAAGTCTGCTGAAGAGGTCGTAACGATGGGGTATACGTTGATGGCAACTCAAGCGTCAGCGAGGAAAAAAAAACAACAACTCAATAAAATTTAAATTTACGCTTGTTCTCGCATTTGCGTTGAGGTCCTTTTTTCGCTTTTTTTTGAAGTGCTGCCTTTTTCTTTTGTCATTTTGCGCTCATAAATTCCGCAATTAATGATGCAAAAAGTGTGAAAAGAATCTCATATGTGAGCTCGCTTTAAATGCAAAATTTAGTTGTAGTCATTTGCATTATGCTCGCATCGCATCGCATCGTGTTCTGCCCAATCTCGTCCTTGCACCGCATTTGGTTCGAGTATTACGGCATATGTGCATATGAGGATGCTTCTACCCATTTCAGCTAGTTTAAATCACTCGTTTAAATTTCGAGCGTGCTAAACGTGCATTTTTTGTGAGCATGTTTCGCATATTTGAAAAGTTCTTGGACAGAGTTTTACAGTCACAACGAAAATAATGTGCCTCCTAAGACAAATCGAGTTAAATTCAAAATGATTTTTTTTTTTTAAGCTTGAAATGAGTAGCATTTTGTCATAGATTATTCAATTTAGTTCATGAAAAATGTTGCATGATCTATGCACCAGATCTTTGACTGGTAACATTTGTAGGTAAATGCCAGATTGATTTCGTCTTTATCATGCCAATTGTCTTTAAAATGTTCTCTTGACACATTCACTAAATTTCTACATAGATCATCATCTAATAACTAGACAAGCATTCTCTTTCTATTCTATCATTAAGGCGGCTATTCGGTGCACTTTATCAAATGAATAGCGATCTATTCGATTTTAATAGATTTTAATAGACCATAAGCGATAAAATATTTTTACTGGTTTTTTTGAGAGTTGCTCATTTAGAAAAGCTTTTACATTATCTATTGCCAATTTTTTGACGACTCCTCATCAAGTTATGTCAAAATATTTCGCACAATATTAACTCACTGTTGAAATGAAGAACAGCGTAATTTGATGAATTTTTGCAAAGTTTTTAGAAAATGATATAAATTTTTTACAATAAAAGTATTTTAAAATCCTTGCGTGATGATAGTGATCCTTTTTCAATATCGGAGAATGTTTTTGAGAGAAACAATCGACTCTCAAAAATATTGTGCAACCTATTGATAGAACAGTTAAAGCCGCGGAATAATGGAAACTAAAACATTCCATTTGGGTTTCGTTTATATTTTCCTTCAAGCCGTTGCAATATTACTCACCACCACTGTAAACCTGTGGCTTCGCCGAGAGCGACTGTGATTTATGGTTCTACAATAAGACCAAAAGATATGTGGCACACGTCTCGTATGTTGTAAGCTTATACACACCCAGGCACACACACATATATTCACGCGAACTTTTGGCGCCACGAAAAAGTGCCAAAAAAATGAAATAATTTTACTATCAAAGCGGCCAAAAAAAAAGGATGCTCTCACCAATTTCTTCTTCTGCTGCTTCACAAATATTTTCGAGTGTTGCACTCAAAGTCACACTGCGGCAGCCACTTGTCCTTCGGCCAAAGTATAACAGGAAGCACAACATCAATTGTGTGGCAAATAATTTGAATGAAAAGTCCATTATTGCTTCCTGCACAGTGTGTTGCGTGCTTGTGTAAAACGCTCGCCACTTGGTGCATCACAAACAAATTCTCCATACTCCTTCGTTGACTGCTCCAGCGATGAGTCGCCATCCAGCCTGGGACAATGAACGTCTTTGCAGGCGCCAACATTAAAAGTGATTCACGGCGAAATGATGACGCCGCCGACGACAACGTTGTATAGTGAAAAACTCTAGCAGGACATTGGTCATAGTTTACATGTAAATTATGCAACCCTTTTGCAGCGTGTTGCTGTGTCCTTACAAAGCGCTCATTGCGCACTGAGCGCCGCTTAAGTGCACTTTACACGTTTTTATTGTCGCTATTGTAGGCAATAAATTTAATTTCACAAAATGTTCTCCGTTCTTTTCTCGAAAACAACTTTTATTTCAATAACTTATGTCCTCTTCGACTTCCTGGTTTTTTTGTGAAATTTGCAAAATATTTATTTGCAATTTGCATATGTAATGATCGCCGGGTTGTGCGGGTATGTCCATACTGCTACTTCGCTCCCTCATTGCAAATTACATTTCTGTTTGTTCATACGAGAAATATCTATCAGCTTTTCTTCGAATGCATTACCCTTCATATAAGGCCTTCAACACATGTGCGCGTAAGCTGCTCATGAAATTCTCATTAAGTTCCTGTAATTGCATTCAATTATCCTTGCATTACATTCTCTCCCGTATTAACTTAAATATTCGTATTAACATGACTCCACACACTACACTCAAACCACAAACTGTACCTTCTTGCATTTGGTTTTGATTTTTGATTGCGCCAAAAGCCGGTTAAAGACCTCTTTGGTGTCTGCTGATAAGAAGTCAGTTATGCGCAAATTTAATTCAATTGTCTAAGGTGCACTGAGTAAATTTTGAAACTGGCTATCTAATTTGCCTTCAAAATTGTCACAAGTTACAGAAATCGTTACACTTTCATGAGGAATGTTAATCTAAAGCATCACATAGTGGTCTTCACAAGTGATACTTTTCATTGCTTATGTGTTTTAACAGAAGCTTAAAAAAGTATATTGTGCACATCTGCAAATGAAAACCTGCCGAATGTTACATTTTTTATCAAAATCGGTTATATGGTTCAGGCGTAAAATTATGTTAAAGAGAATTTGGTGTCACGAAGACATCTGAAATTTTCCCTGTAGTTCCTACTTTACTATCCTTAACAAAAGTACTCAACTTAAATGTTCCACAAAGGTTTAGTTTGAGCAAGACTGTCGCATAATCATGTAGCAGCAGCACAAGTTTCAACTTAATTGCTGTCATTAAATAACGGTGTCTGGTGTTATCATTATTATTATTGCAATAATGCAACGCATGCCAATGAGATGTCGTATTAGTAGCATGAGGTGTATGCGTATGGCACTGAGTTCTAGATAGTTGACGTACTATAATAATGCATTTCCTTGGCAGCAGTTGCAATCAAACACACCCAACAAATAATTTCAGCGCGGATTATACTAATTAAGCGCTGCCACACACACAACTCCGTACAACTGAACTGAAATCGCCAACAATTTCCGCTGCATGCACGCGTGCATTCATTATCCGCTTATCACACGCCGAAAATGGCCGCTTCTTCAAGACGTTAATGATGATGATGATAATGAGAATTATGCTGAGCATCTTCATGAATGCGCATGAGATCAGCTTGTGAATTATAAATTGCTATTTAAATCGAACGATGAAGACATTCCAAGCGAAAATTGTGATTTATTTGTGCAGCACTGTTTCAAGACAGCCGGGTAATGCGCAGTTGGTTGGGGCTAACAAAATGGCGGCCGCTTTCCTTAGCAATTGGTGTTTTTGTCACAGTCGTTGCGGTCAAATGATTTACATTCTCAGCGTTCGCAATTATTTGCATTTAATTGTGTACTAAGTACAGGCGCGAAATGGATTGATTTGAAACGCTGTGCCACCTGCACACCTACAACTTGTTAATAATCATGATAAGCGACTCCGTGTTCCGTTGCCATTGCAGCGGAAGTGATATGTTGACATGGCCAGATTGATATCGCCGCGTCATGCATGCTGAAAATTATTTGCATTGATAAGTCGCTGATTAATGTCAATTCTGAAGTGGGTGGGTGGACTTGTGAGCGTCGGTGTTATCGTTCGATTATGGACTTAATCTGCACTGCGTGTATGTGTGTGTATGGTATATGTGTGCGTCAGTGAGTGCAACTCCGGCGTTTATTGAATTGGCGGTTTTACGCCTTAATGCTGTAAACAATTAAGTGAAGCGTATTAAGTCGGATTTGACGCATACTAATTTATGAATGCTCAATGGCGTGGCTTAAAATTTAAAATTGCTTTCAGTGCGACTTTTAAGCACTCTCATTAATTGGATGATTAAGATTGAATAAAAAAAATTATTTGTAAAAGGTTTGTTCAAAAAACAAGAGTATATTTTATTTTTTTGAAAAATCATTTACTATTTTTTTTTATTCAGGCAAATGGCGTATGACTTGATTATATTATAATATGTAATAGTATAACCTTCGGGCAGGAACTCACGATGCACTCCACCATTGTAATCAAAGAAAACAGTAAGCATATATTGGCTGATATGCCAATATATAGTAGGGATATGTGCACCAACATAACATAACATAACAAAAAAAAAAAAATTAAATCTATAACACGGGGACCAAGAAAAGTAAAGGCATTCTTACTTGTTGAACAGAGCATTATATATCATATAATATTGCTTCTTCGTTTGTGTAAACAGCGATAGTGTATGTAAGCCTAACGTCCAACAGATGGCGCTATATTTAAAAAGCATGTTATAACCTTTCAGATATGTATATGTAATCTATGTTTTTGCGACAAAGAGTAGTCTATGTGGTTTCCCAAGGTCCCATCTATATCTGTACCGAAATTCATAAAAATTGGTTTAGCTGTTTAGGCGTGAAAAGGTAATAGACAGACTACTAAGAATAGGTCTGCGAAAGTAAAGAAGTCACGATCCGTCTCGAACGTAACCGTCGTTCCGCTGCTTCTTGTCATCGCCATCATTGCAATAAAATGGCATATGATTGTAGAAACTTAAGTATAATCTATATATCTATCTATTTCAAAATGATCTACGGACAGTAATGTAATGAAAAGGGTTATACAATAAGCAAAAAATGAAATTGTTTGACTATAAACTCACAACGTTTTTGAGGTTCAGATAATAAGCTTTTCCCAGGTACATTGAAAAATATTCAATTTATCCACGACAGCCAGTCTAACCAAATTAAGATCAATTGAAATCACATCATTCAGGGCGTAAAATTACGCGACTGGAAAATGTTAATTAAATTAGTAAAAAGTGAAAAAGAACTGAGAACAGAGAACAGGAAAATGCCTTAAAGCCACAATAAAGAATAAAGAAGCGACACCTCACAGCACAAACCTACAGTAATTGCAGCGTCATCACCATCGTCATCGCCATCGCCATCGTCATCATTAGTATTAATAAACGTACCCGGGTGCAGATCAAAGTGAAAAAGTCAAACAAAGGCGGACAAAAGACAAAAGCCGGCGACGTCGCATGTTGACTGTGCCGCATTTTGTTGCAAACGGCAGCAGTGGCAACAACAACAGCAGCAACAACAAGAACAATTGAAAAATGACAAATCCAGCAACAACAAACACGGAGACAACAACTGCACAAAAAAATGTCAAAGGTAGCTGGGTACCGTATAGCAAACAATGCCAGGCGGCGCAGTGCCAAAGTTGAACAATCGCTGCCAAAGCAATCGCATAAAAGTAATAAATAAAAAATGTGCACATTTTCAGGCAACATTTGCTTTTGCCACTCTTTTTTTTTTATATTTATTTGTGGAAACAATTTTACCATGGCAAAGAAGCGCAAGAAAATAAAATTTAATGAAGCTTGAAGTGTGCTGAGTTCAGTGTTTCCGGTTCTCTGGCAACAACTTTTCACTTTACTATACGACTAAGTGAGCTGAAGACAACTCGTCGAAGAGCAAGTGTCAAAATACATCATCAAAGCCTTGGCGCCTTCAAGTAGGCACTTCCTATTATTGCTTGCAGCAAAGCAAGATTCTATGACTGTATATTTTGGGGGTATGGTACACGGTACAAATATAGCAGGGAAAATGGCCCGGTGTGGCTTAGTGATTCCAGCCTGTAGATAAGACATATGTATACTCAATGCCTTAACATTGTGTTAACAGTTAAGTAGCAGATTTTAGCTGTTTAGGGATCTCGACAAATGAGTGCGATGTTCACTCAGATCCTGCAACCCTCTTCTTGTTGAACTCAAAAAGTTTCTTGATCTTTTTTTATGTGTCACCACGAGATTACCGAATCATATGTCCCAATCAAAAATCTCCAAATATGTACAAAGCGATCATCTGAACAAGTTGTTTTCGAACATATCCGCCTATCTATTTGTCTGCCTATCTGATTGTTTGCCAATCTGTTTGTAAACGGGGAACTTGAGCTTTCGATTTATGATATATTTCTATAACATTATTTATCGACTCCAACGCCATCAGGCATTAAGTTAATTTTTTTTAATTTAAGTAGATTACATTTAAGTAAAGTTGATCTCGGGAGAAAATTTTTTTTTGTTTTAAATGTTCGCTTATACCATGGTGCACCAGAGAGTTTACGGAGGACCTTCGCTTGAAGGACTCTGCTCTTAGCAAGGTGCAACGTGGAAGCAATGCCCGAGACTTGCATTCCATAGCGCCATGCAGGTGCAGTTATTGCCTGGTATATGCTGATCTTATTTTGCAATGACAGCTTGTTTCTGCCGTTCAGCTTAATTTGGCTATACTGGTGCTAAGAGACTTTACCATTGTTGTTGTTGGGTCTTGAAACTGAGTCGCCTATCCAGATAGATACTCAGTTACTTATGCCCCGGTTGGTGGTGATAGACTCCCGGACAGTCATTTCTTTGCCGTGCATGAATTCCCAAATTAATACCAATATTCTAGCGTGTTGCCCGAAGCTCAAAATCGCGCAGAAACAGTTCGGTACTTTGGTAGCATTGTAAAAAATTCTTTATCAAAGTTTGATTCTTAGTCATATAACTTAAGGTAAAAATTCGTAGAGTGCGAACTTCAATATAGTCGATCCACGCTGTGATACTGATGAAGACGTCAGAATATATAGGAATATATTTTGAAGTAGGTTTGTTCATTTATTTTTTATTTATTAAATAATTTATATTGGTTACTTGTTATGAAATATTTTTTACAACAAACCTCTTGTAATAAAAATGCGAAAAAAAATGTTCCAATTAACACAGTTTCTATTTTTTTTTTTTTTTTATTTGAACGAAAGTCATGCCTACTCAAAATTGAAGGTCGTCTATCTCACTCACATATGTTGAATATCGCTTGCATTTGTGCACGTAACTTTCTGTGAAGTTCTTGTTAAATATTACATGCTTTGAGTATTACAAACATCAAGTGTTTTGTATGAACCGTTAGATAGGGTTGTGTATTTGGGTCAAGGTAAAAGCACTTTATGTTGTTCTATGTGGGAATGTTCTTTAAGAAGATATCCAATTAATACCAATTAAAAACAATGTTTTAGTCACGTTACAACACTTCAACTCGATTGGCGAACATTTTCTAAGATAGAAGTTAAAATAAGTGGACAAAGTCAAAAGAAGAAATAAAAATTCTAATTTAATAAGCAAATAACATTAAACGAATCAAATGCAAGGATAACAAAAGATCCAACAACTAAGCCCAAGGGAGAATCAAGTGCAAAAAAAAATTGAAATTGTCCACAGACAAATCTGCATATCATCACGAAATGGCAAAATGAGTAAGAGTATCGAGAAGAGAAGAGAAACAGAAAGAATGAAATCTAGATAAAACGCAAAGCAGAATTTTCATAAGCAAATAACATAGCCGATTTGACAAATTTACGAGTGAATCTAGCGACTAATCACCGCGAGCAATGCAAAAACGTAAGCCGGCTAAGCGAAAGCGAGTGACAACCCCTCAAAGCATGCAAATCAAAGTGGATAAAAATTCAAGTCCAAAGGCCAGAAACACAAGTTGAAGAGCCCGAGGCATTAGGAAAAATGGAAAGGGAGAGCAAAAAAAAAAGTCTGCAGCAAACATGAAAAAGGACAAGCCACTGAACAAGGCAAGTGAAATGCTGTTGTGTGGGGAACTTTAAGTGTATGCGAAAATACAAAACGCAGAAAGAAGACCATGAGAAGACGACAGCAACGCATTTTTATGTGTTCCGAGTCCAAGAAGAAAAAGAAGTTCGTACATAATTTTAATGTTTATCGTCTTTTATTGTCGAACAAATTATTTTTGATATCCTGCTGCAGGATATTATTGATGCCAAGGTGCAGAAACGTCGTCGAGCTGAGAAATATTTCAGCTGTGTATGAGTACGCCGAGTGACAGGGGGTAGTAATTTGATTAGCATGTGGGTTGAGTACAAACAACAAAGACGAAAAAACGTTAGATAAAATAATAATAATCGTAAGAAACAACCTCGGCACAGGAGACAATATACCAGGACGTTGTGGGGGCGCCAACGCTTTACTTTCACTGATGCATATCGCGTTGGTGATATGCGAGCGACGACGACAGTGCGCGGTTGGTAGTCAGTAGCCAAGTCAAAACAATTTAATGCATGAATAGAAAATAATTTCCTTGCTTGCGCGCATATCCTGTAGCTAATTTCGTCAAGTCCACTTTATTTATGCGATTTCTGATGACATAAAATTTTGCATTATTTTGATCGCGCCATGTTGATATCCTTTGAGTATATCCTGTCACACACGCACACATATTTAATTTGCTAAATTAAGTTCGCATATGAATATTTCTATAGGAAGAGTATTTATTAACAGGATTGTTCATTTAGCTGTGGGCTTTTATTCAGTTCATGTATTTTTCATTATTTGTAAAAAACATTAAGCATGGAAAAAAAAAGCGGAACAAAAAAAATTTACAAATGAATTAAAACGCAATAAATTAACGACATATGTGTGTGTGTATATGTTTATAGTAGGCTTGTGGGTGTGGTTAACATACAATTCATGGCTCTATGAATTCGTTGCTACTCAATAGGTAAAAATGCTTGTTTGCCTTGTTAATGTTCGCATATCCTCAAAGATCCTTTGTAGCAGCCTTGCCGTCATTGCTTTCATCATTTGGCGTCTTCTAATGTAAACGCTTTTAATAAGCTGATTTGTTATTTATGATGTTTTCCCAATGATTTTCTACGTGATGTTGGTTTTCTATTGAATCAAATTCCAGCTTTGGATTTAGATTTCATAAATGGTGGCGTGGGTATTAATTCTGTGCACTTGAATATAGTCTTAAAGCAACTTTCGAAGAGTAAATTATATGAGAAAAATTATGATATGTATGGAACTATGGTAATTGAATTTGACTTTGAAAGTTATAGGAAACTAGCGCTCGTCGGATGTTGCTGAAGCTCTGCGCTCTGTCTACTAATGAGGCTCAAAAATGGAATTTCAGTATGAACGCAGAAAATTAACATTGAACAGCTCTACTGTTTTGTTGAATTATTAATCTTTTAATGGATTTAATAATACGCTCATACAGTTAAATATAGTTAAGCTTTTGTATAGCCAGAAACCTTTGACAAACAACAAATGAATATATTTGCCTTTTGATTAAACAGCTCATAGCACTAATGACCACAAATTGATAAAACTTGGACTTTGAAGCACTTGTCAAATACCACAAGCGAGAGCCTTAGTAGCCTTAAAATTGAGCACTTGAGCACGTAGCTAAAACGTGAAACCACTTCAAAAACGTTAACAAGGTAACATAAAAAATGAGTAAAATAAAAAACAAACACAGAAAATAGAGCACAAAAAGAGGCAGCGAGTATATGAGAAATTTTATTTACATTGGCTGGAACTAATTTGCTTTAAAAATAAATCGCATTGAGTCCTTTGATGGAAGCACTTTGATTTGCAATTTTGGACAAATATTGGCAGCAGATTTTTTTGTGTTTTTATAATTTTTTTATATATATATTTTTTTTTGTGTTGCCTACTCACTCTTCACATTTATGATGTACATTTATTGACAAAAAAGAATAAATGTTAGTCCAACTAAACTTGTGTACTTTCAATTATTGAAATACACTTGAAATGCTTTGCTTTGATGGTACTTATATCAATACTTGCACGCATGAAAACTTGTTGAAAGTGGTAGCAATATAAAAAATATAATAATATGAAAAAAAAAATAATTCTAAACTGTTTGTTTATGGGTCACTTTCACTCGAATCTATTCAACTCCACACGACTCGACTTTCTAACGCCGCAGTGCCGCGATTTCAATTGCAAAACTGTGCATGTGTGTTTGCTTAGCTGCATGTCGGAGCTGCGGAAAACTGAATGAAAAAAACGGGTTTCGCATATCCTTTGCGCATATCCCTTTTTATCTTGTTTGCTTTGTGCTCATGTGTGCAAATAATATTTTCGCCAATTCGAATACACTCGGGAACATTTGATTGAATTTTCTTTTTAGTGTAATGCGCGTTTGGACTTTCTTTATTTTAATCCCTCTGAAATATAAAATTTTTCAAAATCATCTTCAGGGTTTCTTTTTCACTACTTGATTAAACCTTAAAAATGAAAAAAACACGCTTATTTGCTTTGGTCTCTGGTTTAATTCTTTTTGTGTGATTGATAATAATATTGATTGATTGATGGTTGCTCTTTAGCGAAGCAAAAAGGGTTGATTTCATTTTAAAAAAAATTGAAAATTAAAAAATCGGCTAAGCTGCTTGCCTTTTAAGGAATTCCTTAAAATTATATTTACCTTTCTAAAAAAAATAAATAAATAATGTTTTTTGCTTTACAAAAGCAGCAACGCCACGCGCCATTTTCCAATTCAATGCGCAAAATGACGCGGATTTTTCCTCTCGGAAGTCCCAGAACTGATTTTTGTCGCAGCCCAACGCAAAACCACAGCACTGTCGTCGCCTTTTGTATGCGTTCTGCCTTTGATCTACTTGGAATATATTATAACTTTCAATCAGTTCCATTTCCATTTGCATACACAACTTCTTATTGTTATCTCCACTCGCGGTTGATGATTAACCACGGCGCACATTTAGAAGCCTGTTGAAAGTCTATTGAACGTTTTTCTTTTCAATTTTAATATTTTTCCATGCAATTTTACTTTTTCCATTCTCCTAAAGTGCTTTTTTATTTGCTTTATTTTAAAATAGAAATGATTTTTAGATGAGGTAATGCTTCCAAAACTTACTGTCAACAATCGCACACATTTCTTAGTTTTATAAACTTCTGAGCAAAGACCGGCATTACTTTCTATAACATAAATTGTGCAGGATCCGTAATAGGGATCTGCATGAATCTAGTTAAAACGGCATATGCAACATTCACTCTGAACGCGTAAGTTTGGCTGTTGTCTTTTATATGAGAATATGTGAATGATGTCTTTGTTAATGTAATAGAGGATAGAGTTCCTATTCCCGTGTTCCTATTTTTGTTTATTTCCTTACTCACTCCACAAGTCTCTTCAATTTGATTATTCAAGACTTGTGGTGATTTCATAAATCGAGTAGAGTTGTCTGATAGGGTGTTGATTAGCCTGTCGCTACTAGACCTTGTCAATGGGAGTGCCGTCTAGCGCCTAGCCAAGGAAAAACAGTATGGTACAGTGTGGTATTTTACATACTGTAGTGCAGATCTTTCCTCAGTATCATATTCAACGGCAAATAGATGATTCGGAGGGACTGTCGCACCATTCTCTAGATAAGGTAAGGTGGCATGTGTCTTTGACTAAGAAGTGGTAATTGAGTAACGATAATACAATATAAGAAGATGGGTAATGTAGTAGAAATGCCACTGAGAGAAGTTGGTGTGATGAATTTTCTGACTGCATCACCATTTCAAAAGGTTTTCAATCCTTGGCCAGTCAATTTGTTATGAGTCGATTCGTAATATTGAGGATAACGTAAAACGTTATTATTGTTTCGACTTGATATGTGAACCCCCGTTCGAAAGAAAAAATTTGAGTAACCATTTGTTGTTTGCGGAGAGCAAAAATTTGGAAAGATTGTTCATATACACAAACCTTAGGATTAATGGCACTCATTACTTAATGTGAGCTGTTTGAATAGGAGCCCACAACCAAAGCAATAAAAAATAGCCATACGTTTTAATGCAAAAACACATAGGATAGCTCATGTGTCTGTCTGTCCTACTATTATAGCCAATTTGATCCTAATCTACTGCACTGATTAAGTTTTGTGATATACGAATGCTCTCATAGTTATAAGTTATTTAAGAAAATACACAAGTATTGGACAACCCTAGGGAACATTTGAAAAGACTTGCCAAGTGACTTACTGCAAAATATTAAAACTATAAAAATATTCAAGAATATACAGCAAGTGAGAAATCAACAATAGACAATGTATTCGGCAAATTTTCCTATAAAGACCGGTACCATACAACCTTTTTATGTTACAATAAACAAATTTGGATCAGATGTACAAAAAAAAAAATAACAACACAACGTATGGAACTCTCTCCGTGTGAGGTCAACTCGCACTTGGCTGTCCATTGTGATTTATAAGGTGTACATTAAAGTTTTGTTCCCTAATATTTTTGGGCAATCGGTAGAATATTTCATATATATATATATATATATATATATATATATATATATATATATTATAATTCGATGTATGTCTGTATGTCTGTCTATATGTCTGTCTATATGTCTGTCTAAATGTGTCCGCTATAGACGTCGAAACTGCTGCACCGATTTTGATGAAATGTTCAGGAAAATCTTAGAACAGGTGATCCTTGCGAAGTTTCGTGCGTTAGTATACCGCGAAAGTGCGGGGGGTTGGGGGGATAATTAATAAATAAATGTTTGAAATCAATATTGCTTTATCAGTTTGCCTTCGAAAAGTCTGTCAAATTCGAAATCGAAACTCTGTCAAAGAAAAATAAAAAATTTTGAATTCACAAAACGGTTAATAATTTGATACCGTAACGTTAATCGTTAAATTAAACACAAAGTAAATTCAAAATAATGCTACTAAAAAAGCATTAATTGGAAAAAAGATCCGAAGCAAAGCGAGAAAGTAAAAAAAGAGCAATGGAAACAGAAGAACAACGAGAATCTCGGCATGGACAACAGCATGCCAAGAGGCAACAACGCGCCGAGTGTCTGCTAGAATATCAATAAATAAAGGAATAGTGTTGGTGTTAAGATGACTTACAATATAAGAAAACAATTAAAGCATTTGAATACGCCATTGACCATAGGGGTGAACATGTCCTTTTTTTAGAGGAACGTTTGATTGTGTCAAACAAATTCGCATGAAGTACACACTTTTTTTATATTTTTTTTTCATCAATTTTGTCTGTGCTTCAAATTAGTTTTCACATTAGTAATTCAAAACAAATAATTTTTTTCGTTTTTGTATACATTTTTATTTAAATTTAATAGCCTACATTCTACACAATTAATTCATGTAATTCATCAAAAAAGTTTCTTTTCGGTTGGTTTATTTACTTTCAAATTTCTACTTTCGATTGTACTATCATTAGGCTCCTTACACGATGCATTCACTTCATCAATCAATTAATTAATCAAGCAGAATAATCGCTTAAAGTATTTCTTAACAATTATTTATAACTAAAATTGACACATACACGCATATATGCGACTACTTGGCAAAATAATTATAAAAATAGATACAATTGTATATATATATATATATATATTTCATCTTTTAAATGCATTTTAGCAAGTTGATTTCAGTAAGAAGCATTTAGGAGTATTAAAATGTTTTTGACTTTTTTCATAATTGGCCTTATAGTTTAAATAGTTTAAAATGTTTAGTAGTTAATGTTAGTTTAAAATAGACACTCAGAGTTTGTAAAAAGTTTGTCGCTTAAATGCTAAAAATCGAGATTTCCTTTTCTTGCATAGTTATCATAGAAACATACTTATCATGGAAACTAAGTTTACTAAAAAATATTTACGGTTGCACTGGGCCGACCAAATGAAGCTGAACTCGCCTTTAAACTAATTATAAAAATACATTTTAAATATAAGTACTTAAAAATTGTAAATATCACATTCGCGCTTTTTAATAAAAAAATTGCTTTTCCTTCTCTTTACTTCTACCGACGGCACTACCATTGAAAATAAAAATAAAATTTATAAAAACTGATTTAGGCATAGGCATAACAGAAGAATATAATCTTATAAAAATTTTCCCCGCGGGAAAATTTCCGAGTTAAGTTTTCATCAACTTTTACCAACTTTCTAATCATCACATTTGCGCTTAACTAGAGCTAAGTAAAACCACATCAGACATATCAGAAATCGTTATAGGACACAACAACGCTTCGAGGAACACCTTTGCAATTTGCAATTTGCAATTTACTTCCACTTGGTCTGCACTTGACCATTGGGCAGCAAATGCACGGAGATTGCACCACTGCTAAATGTACTGGCAGAGTTGCCGTTTTGCAGATAATAATGCTTCAAAACCTTACACATAGCCAATGCCAGTAATTTCCAAGCGATTAACTGATCTGCAGTCGAAGGCGTGGAAGTCGTAGTTGAATCTCCGTTGTCATTCTCATTGACTTCGCCGCCGGTAATTTGCGTATTTGTATTGGGATTTGTTGAGTTGTGCTGCGACGTTGGCGCCTCATAATCGACATCATCTTGTCCCGGAACCGTAACAAAATCATGCGTTGTTGAAGTCTGTGGAATGCCACTGTTGCTTGGTGTGCCATGACCATCAACTTGATCACCCATGCCGTCGTTTTCTTGTTTTGATGGCTTAGGTTCGTAGAATGGTATGGCCATTTTCTCAGACTTTTCTTTATTGTTTCGTTTCGTTTTCTTCCGTCCAAATAAATACGTACAATTTTCACTGCTTTCGACTCAAATTTTCCACACGCGAACACAGAATTTCCCCAAATATTGAGCTGTGCACACGTTGAAAGCTGACGCTGTACTGACTCGGTCGTATCAACTGCTCGCCTATTTATACCCGAAACGATGTTCGTTGAGGCACTGAGCGTGCAACAAGCACATCAACAACATCCACCTCAACCAAAAGTAACTTCATTGTTACCACCACCGCCGTCAAATCTGCCGCAATACATTTTGTAACCCACAAAAATATTTTTCGTTGGTGACTCACCCTTGTCAGTGGTTGTAGTTGTCGCTAGCTTCGTCACCCTACCCTTGACATAGAGTTTCAGCTTGTTGAGTTGCTCACGTGTTTCAATGTTTCAGACTTCCGTAACAAATACACTGAGTTCATACATCCATCCGTCCATTTGTCTCTGTGTGCTCTTTGGCCCTTACCCAACTACCCTAACCAACGATAGTCGACTCAAATATCAGCTACTTTACGTCGTCTCATTACTACGACAATGCACGCTTCGAATGCGTCACGTGTGAGAGAAAGCGCATCATTATGTGCGCTCTCATTCTTGCACGGCACTTCTCTCACTTACTCTCATCATGCACTTTCGTTCAAATTCAATACTCCTCTCTCGTTCTCATTGCAATGCTTACTCGCTCAAGTCTATAAACACTTGTAGCGCTTACGTTGCACCGTTATACTTACGTTTATTACGTCAAAAAGGTACTTCGAAAATCGAAAATTCGGTGAATCTATTTCGAATAACCAGTTTTCGAAGTTCACTTCTCCAGGCTTTCTTCTTTAATATCGCTAGTTGGCTTTTCATATAGTGCAGGGGTTGTTTCGAAAGTCATTAAATTTCGAATGTCATTATTCGAAATTCGAACGATGATTGTTTTCACGCCGACTTAGGCGGTTCCACTCTTCTTTTACATCTTACTTCGAATTAATTTCTTCTTAATTCGAATTTCGAATTTCCAAATTGCCCCTATTTTTATTTCGATTTCCTTTGTTTGTGTGCAAAGTCCTTGACCAAATTCTTTTGCTTTGTTTTCGGTTTTTTTTTTGTGTCTTTCACTTGTTCCTTGTGACTCTTTATCCTTGTCAGGACATGTTTCACATCGTCATGCTTCGAAAAGGGCACTTCTCTTCTCTCGGGTGTATGGTTGTTCTGAAGCAGCGCGTGTGTCTTGCATATTTTAGCGATTTTTTTGCGCTCGCCAACAAGATTGTCTTACTTACTTACTTACATGTGTGTGGATTACGTTTTCAAGGACATTTTTTCTATGATTTTTCTTGAAGATGTATTATTTTGTTTTTGCTTGACTGCATTTGCGGTAAGAATTCTTAATGTTTTTGTGTATCATTCTGGTTAAAGTGGTACTGTAACGTGTTTTTTAACTAGTGCCGGTTTAAGCAAGTTTTCGGAATTGTAGTGGGTAATTGTGAACTTAAGTAGTAATAATCGTACAAACTCGATTTCAGAGTGCGACGTTTTGAAAAAGATGGATTTGTTTGTCATTTACAACGAGTTTGAGTACATGTGCTTATGATATTGTGATTTAGTACATATTAGTCCCCAATGGTTTTGACAGCAATGCTTCGAGCGTATTTATGAGTTAGGGCTTAAATCTGTGGCGATAGTAGTACTTGTAAAGACTATTATTGTATGGTATACTATTGTAGGAGTAATTTTAAGCGTGAAGTTAATTAAGGTCGCCCATTTCAAACTTTCTTAAATTTCGCTAATTATTGCAGAAATTGCAGCCAATCTAATGTTAGTATTTTTAAACATTTAATGGTCTAAGAACTCTCCATTTTTCAGTATGGTAATGTGACAAACTAGAGTAGATACCTTTTCATGCACTTACCGGAAATATGTAAACTCCAATCCAATGCAATATAAATCTTTATTAGAAAGATGCATGAAACTAATGCACCATCCCGCATAGTAGCTATACCATATATACTATATACTCTTTCTCTGTAGGACACAAAAGTTGAAATTTTGGATTCCAGGCCACATTGTATAATGTAACTATTGAAATATTGAATATCTTATTGTGTCACATAAGCGAAATTACATTAGCAAGGGCGCCGACGTTGCTCGGGTCTTGTGTAGAAATTAAGAGATACAAAAATTCTTTAGTAGCGGTGAGCGATTTTTGATATGGCAAAATTTTAATTGGCGATGTAATTAAGCATCAATCCAAAAAGTATATGAAGCAATTGAAAAATCATCCAATTAAATTCGCCAGGCAACTTTTGAAGCGACGCAGAAGTGCAGGACTGAGAAGATCGCATCCTGTCGACCTCTCTATTAGAATCTCTTAATCACTAATTTGTTCCTTCCCACTTACTAATATAAGTTGTATTGTTAATTATTGTAAATAGTTTAATTGAACTTGTTTTTTACAATAAGAGAATAATTACAGGAAAAAAAGCAAAATCTTATAAGTACGCTTCACCGACATGCTCTTGTTTATTAGTTTTTGCGTTCATTCGCTCGCCTTCTTATTTTGTGATTGATTTTATACATATATATGAACATACACAAAACAATTTTTACTATTTTTTTTTGTGTGTTAATTTGACCTATTCGCACGAACAGCATTATCCTGGGTTTGTGTGGCGAAGCTTCAAAGTATTACAGTGCTCATTGTTCCCAGGCCGACCCATACATTTGCGTTATAATGAACTGTTGGATCAAGTTTAGCTTTACTTATCGAATTCAACTATATCCTTTGTTCCGAAGCCATAATGGATTGCGCTTGAGAAATTCTTATACGATTTGTCTCCAAACGCAGATCACCACCAATACTATAACTTTTATCGATTTGCTTTGTCAGACTTTCAGTTCCAAAGTTGACATATGAGTAAATATCAATGGCAATCTAATAAAGCACTATTGAGATTTTCGTACTCTCAGATAATTTTATACAAAATATTTAATGGAATTTCGCGACTACTGGCAAAATCTGTCGTGAGTGGAGCTTCAACTTCATTACTATTACCTGTGAACTTTATGTATTGACAAATATTTTCTGAGTTCTCTAATAGGTCTGCAGTTGCTTTGGTATCTATGAGTTGAGTAAAAAACATACACTTTAACATTATATTTTTTATGACAGTTGAGAAAATAAATCCGATAATCAAGTCTTTAATTCTATTTGGAGACTCAAAGCTGAAACTACTAGTGCAGTTTTCTTTTTATAACGCTTATAAAAAATGCATAAATAAGCGAAATAAATAAGAAAACACACGATCGAAGATAGAAAAAGTAAAGAGAAGCAAGTAAATACTTTAAAATCCTGACAGTGCAATCATTGATATGCTTAAAGTTGCACTAAAAACCGTTTTTATGACATTTGAGGGCGGGCATGACGATGCAGGCCAACACAACACGCCACATGTGAAAGCGCCAAGAGAAGCGTGCTGAAGTGAAACCAAACCCAGCCATTTAATGTCACTTATGCCATTGTTCTGAATAGTACTGCTTGAATGAATGCTTGAATGAATGCATGTATATGCGAGTAAAAAAGTTAGTGTGCGAATACGTGTGTTTGAAGAAATGCAAACCCATTTCGCTTATTACGAGCTCTTCGCTGCTGGTGGCAGTTGAAGAAGGTATCCTTCGCAATTCGTTATATTGAATTCTTCTGCGCTCCATCGAAGTGATTTCATATGTGGAGAAGACTTTTCGAACTCCACGCTGGCGCATTCTGTCACTACCATTACGTGTGTGTATTGCTTACAGTTTACATCAAATGATAATAAGGTATATAATTTAATATCAATCTGACAGCCAGCAGCGAAACGAACGAAGATTCAAGCCAACTTTCAATGTACATTGCACAATACATTTGCTATTTTATACATTTTCACTGCAAACTCTTTTCATTCTTAAAGAAAAAAAAAAAATATAATGCAGAAAAGGAAGAATGCGAAAAAAGGATATTGCATTGCCATGCTATGCTGCTTGGTGAGCGCACTTCACTTTTATGCACTTTTTTGTTTCGCTACATGTGCAAATATCTCATTGTCTATCTGTCTGTTTCCCTAAAACTCTGTCTTCAGGTTCTTCGCACCATTTAGGTAGCCTTCTTTCTTTCACTTATAGTCCTTGCCATACTCAAAACTGTTGTTGTTTGTGTTCTTCGTGTTGAGTGAAGCGAAACATTTCCATTTGAATGTTCTTTTAAGCGCAAACAATTTCTTTTGTTCAGACGTTTTTCCTTTCATTTTTAGCTTATTCTGTCAAGGATACCCTTCAATTTGGCTAATCAATGCAGAGAATTTGCAGGTGTTTTTTAGGAGAACAATGAAATACTCTACAACTATAACTACCACACTATCTGATATATCCAACGAATTTGGAAAGTACAATATCTCACACTTTTCTTACGTTACCGTGGCTAAGAGTATTCACATAATTGGGAACCTTCTGTTTAGAAGGTCATTAGGGTGTAGCCTCTTTAGCCGCAGCCGGGTTATGCCAACAGTGAGTGCCTTGGCCACACTGTTTCTGTGAGATTGCAGCCACAGATAATAACGACTGCTATTTTGACGGATCTCCTCAAGCAATGTCTATAGTCGTACAAATCAGCGAGTCCCAGATATGAGCCGTAGCGCCTGCTTGGATCTTCTGAATGTTGCTGGCAGAAACGGTACTGCAGATTTGTATCGCATAACGCCAAGCTGGGTAAACTACTTGCCTGTAGATTGTGCTCTTGTCCAGGATCAGTATGAGATAGCGGACTTCTAAAACGAATCTGAATCTATTTCAAAAATTTTTATTTATTTATTTTTGTCTGCAAAAATTCAAAAGAAATATAGAGAAAATAGAGTATATAGAGATAAAGTTGCATTTAATTCCAACTTTATTAGTTTAGACTGGGTTAAGCTAAATTAAATGAGACTACAGACCCATTGTGCTCGGATAATAAATTAAATTCGCCTCATTGGCTGATGTGTGGCCAAAAAAATAGGCAAGTACTTCACTTCTTTCCGCGTAGCAGAAAACCCTTTAGTGCACGTTTTGAAAAAGATTTCTTATAATCCGTTAGAAAATATTCGAGTTAGCCGAAACTCAACTTCTTCTATAATCTCTGCCCTCATTTTTTACGAAAACTAAAAATATTTCTACATTTTATCTTCGTTACTTTACTTTTTTATGCATTTCACTTCTTTCAATCCCTTTTTACTTTCATAATAAAAAGTTTTACACTTTTTAGTGCTGCCATTTTTGTTGGTAACTTTCACGCTTATGACTTGACTCCATTACACGTGGACTTACTTGACTTGATTATGTTGATTTGTGGAAACGGTTGTCCCATTTTTAAATAATTGTATACTTTTGTGCATGTTCTTTAAAGCAACAGACCTTACGGCACTGCCTGCACTAGAGCTGATTACGCTTTGTAGTGAATTGAATATTGGTGGCAAAATGGTGATGAAGAAATTTGTGAAAGTAGTGGCGAAAATATTTAAAGGCTTTTCATCGGTAATGATCGCTTTGGAGAAGAAACATAACGCTTGGCAGACTTGGAAATCAAACACATTGGTCTCTAACGTCATAGCACATTGTCTACTCTGCTATGCCGAATCTCATTTGGCTTTAACTTCGAGGAAAGTTACATATATTTTCTGCATATTCTAATATATTACTGTAGTTGAAATAAGATGCTTATCATTAAGATAATCATTGTCTTTTTTAATTGTTAATTCCGATTTCAAAGTTTTATACACTCAAACTTCTCGAAAAATATTTTTTGTTTAGCAACAAACTACGCTTGACTTGTCCAATGCCACAAATGAACTCGCTAATTAACAAATTGATTTATTAAAATTAAAATCGGAAATCTCCAGGGAAAAGCAATGCACAAAATTGAGTTTTTGGCAAGTATAAAAACTCATATGCAAAAATAATCCATTGCAAAATGCGAAAACAACCCTCAAAGAAAGCCCTCCTGTACGTATTTTGTGGTTAGATACAATGACAGAGCGACAACAACAAACAAAACGAGATAATTTTCATAGAACTGACATTTAATTAAGGTGTCTTTGCGGCCCAAAGGAGTCTGGAAACCAATGACGCTGAGGTCGGGGCCTCGCCGCAACAGAAGGCCGGAAACGAATGAATGGCTTAGAAAATGAGTCTAATTAATAACGAAGCGTTTACCATATAATTCATTGTACAACAGGAGTGTTGTGAGAATGCGTGACTTTAAGGATTGCCGCCTCTCTGACCATACTTCTGGTGTAAATGCTATGATATTTTGGTTTGAAAAAAGTTTTGCTTCGTCTGAAGTCAAGATAAGCTTTGGGTTTGTTCTGAAATGTGTGTGTAATTTTGTTGGTAAAACAAATTTATAAAATACATTTTTCGGTCGCAGATGGTCACTTTTTGTAAGGAATTTTTTTTTTTTTAAATTTATAAATTTTTTTTTTTGTTGAAAAACACTCTAAAAATCACTTTTCAACCTGATGAGTTGAGCCAACTTGACTTAAATTTATTGCTTGTCCGATGTGAGACTCCGCAACATTTTACAATTTTAATTTATGCAAATTGTTTTTTTTTTTTTTTTTGTAAAAAGAGAAAAGAAGTCGAATTTATATTGAAAATAATACGTTGGTTGATTGTTAATTAATGATTTGTTAAATTAATGAAATGAGTTTTGGTTTGGTTTCCTCTCTTAAGAGCTGCCCATTAAAGCGGTGCCATAACGCTATAATTGATCTAAAAAAGGATCAAACATTTACAATATTTACAAATATACAATAATTACCCGCAACAAATACCCAGCCACAGTATTATACAATAATAACAATACAATTTATGATTCAAAAAATAATTCACATTCAAAAGTGAACCCAAGCACATTTGGCAAATAGTTGTTTCTTCCTTGGTGTACGGGTGGTACTGAGACATCTCAATATTTGAGACTCAGTTCCCCTTTTCCGTTAAGCGGACAATTTAATAGTTTTTTTATGTAACTTTTTTAATTACCTCTATTAAGCGAACACTGATATTCTTATTTTATCCCTATTTTTAGTTAATATTTTAGCACCCTTAATGTGCATGATCACAATCCCAATCAAAGTAGCGGCAAAGAAATTTCCAAAGTCTATAACTTTTTACTATTATTTATTGTATCCCATCTTAAGTGGATTCACCTGTTAGATGAATGTTAACCTTCTTAGTATTAGACTTGAATTTGTCATCGGATCTTTGCACTTACTGGTTTCAAGGGTGTCTACCAACCAGCTCAGGTTAAAATTGCAATTAAACTTTCCTAGTGCTAATAACTTAAATTGTTTATTGTTTATAGACACTATTCCATAAGCAATATTCTCTTCTCATTAGCATTTCGACAACTCTAGCAATCCAGGCGTCACCCTTAAAACAATTAATTTTCTTGGGCTTTGTTGAAAGAAAATTCAAATTCTGGTCATATAATCTCATAGGAATCGTATTTCTAATTTAGGCACATTTCTTTTGTTATCCCTTGAATTTCACTACACACTAGCCATCAACTTTCACATGCGTCACTCGAACAATAAAACTTCGAGACGTCAATCTTGAATGGTTGCTTCCAGCCGTTCTTCATTTTGTCTCGGTTTAGTTATAATCGAATTTTAACGATAAACTCCACATCCTTCTGCTGCAGCTCATATCCTTTCGTTTACGAATTTCCATGTCCTGCAGCTAAAAGTGTATAATTTTATTGCACGAAGAAAAACAAATTTCTGCCACTTTTTGCCCATTAAAACGAAGCGAAAGAACACTACAAACAATGAGTGCCACACCAGGAAGACATCAAAAGCATATAATTTATGGTTCGTTAGGTCAAGCGTCTGTTGGAGCTTCGGGCCACGAAAATTTACTTTGCACAACGCTTCATTTTAATTTTATGGCATTCGCCTTAAAGTTGATATGAGCAGTTCCATCTTGCCTCTGCCCACATAAATTCAACGACATCGCTCAAAGTGCCAATAAAGTCCTAACACAACGGACAATGGCCAACATGTGGCATTAGTTTTAGACACACAATTCTTCGCCCACTTCAATTGCCCTGGCTTCTTGTGTTCAAGGCGAAGTTGCAAGTTTCTGCTTCAAAACCTCCTTCTTCCCTGTCCAAATTTTATTTATTCAAAAGGTATTTAAATGCGTATTCATCTTCGTCACATGTCGTTCTGTCGCTTCTTTGTTCGCTCCAAATTTACAGCTTCTCTCGTTGACTGCTTTTTAGTACTTGCCAGGATCTTCTTGCCTCGGATTATATGTTTTGCGGGTATTCCTAGTTGCTTTTGTTACTTTTTCTATTAAATAGAAATTACGTTGCCGGAATGTTGTAGGGGGTAGCACTTCTGGCTTCTCTTGTTTGCTTGCATGCAAACATGCATGTATTATAATGTACAGTGGTACGATTTCAGTACTCTCACTTTAAACAAGTGCAAATCATTTTCTGTGTATTTCTATTATTTCATAAAAATACTTAGAACCTGTATTTATCTCCAATTAAAATTAGTCTTCTTAGTAAAAATTATAAAATTATTAAATTGAAATGTTTACTTTGACTCTATCAATACTTTTTATGAGATTTATTATATTTATTTATTATTGATACAATAATTATATATTCTTAAATTATTCTCTTAAGGTGGCCATAAACGACGAACATGCTCGTGTGATTCGTACGTGTTTCAGATCATGCTCGTTGTTTATGTTGATGGTGACGAGCCGATGTTCGTGTAAAATTTCAAATTTTGTTGATTTGCTCGAGCGAAACACACGAGCATGTTAGTAGTGTATGGCCAGCTTTATAAAAATATGACCTAGGCCCTCTCACAAAGTATGCATATGTATGGGATTTTTTTAAATGAGTCCCCGGGAAAAGCTACTTGAATTCTTTCAATTGAAAACAACGGTCACCAATGACCAACTATACAATATAAACTCCCAGCAGTACAATTTCATTACTATAGTCAAATATTTATTTAGATTAAGAACAAATGTCTTTGGTAATGACGGAATAATTCACTTCATACGTTAAGCACCCTGCTTGTTGTATTTATTTTATTTTTATAGCTAGTGACTTCAGCGCACTGTGCACACTAAATTTACCAACCATCGAAGGGTGACTTGTTGTATACATGTATGTTTGCTTACATGCCAAGAATAATTTCTTTTTGATTTGCAAATACTCAAAAGCCACACCCCAACAATATTCACAATCACTACAATCACCCTCCGCCCATCGGCATCGTCAACAAAACGCTGACCACATGGATTCACTTGCAGAGCATAAAATGCGACTGGAAAAGGACCAAACCAGCAGCTAAGTTTTCGTTGTGCAAGACCATGTTAAAAGGACACATGAATATAAAGAAAAAAAAAGAAGTTTGAAGAAAGTGCGATTAGTGCTAAAGCTACATGAAGGACATCACAACAATGCAAGAAAATTTTGAATGAATGAATGAATGCTGGAATAAATGGAAATGGTAAAACAAGCATAAGAGGCGACAAAAGGGCCACTTGTAACAACTTTTGGTCGGTCACTTTAACACTTGTAGGTGGAATACCTTTTTCTTTGCATTACCTTTTTTCTTTCGTTTAGAAAAGACTTTGAAGCCGTTGGGTTTGAGTTTTTGATTTCGGTTGGATTTCTGTGTGATCTTGAAAATGCTTGACGAATTCAATTCCATGATGATTAAATGGTATTTTCTACATTTTCATGGTGGTACTACGGCAAGTGTAGCAAGCAATTTATATGTGTATAGATGGCTGAGTACTGTTTTGTTCGTTGACTCTCGGGGAATTGTTATTCGTACATTAAAATTTGATATTAAATGTTTTATTATGGCCGACACGGTCGTCTACCTAAATCTCATTCGACATATCCTACTTGGTCCATTCGACTGTCATACAATTTTTATTGTCAGCTAAGCTTTTAATTTAAATTATATTTCAAAAACGTTGCTTTTTTACAATTGCTCTTTCGCCCATTCACTTCACTTTTTATATTAGCAATAAGAACGAAAGAAATCCAACTGCAAGAGCAATTCAAAGTAAAAGCAAAACATTAAAATTATGCTTTATCGCTATTTTATTCCTTTTTGCTCTTCAAAATTTCCTTTGTGCAGATTTTCCGGTCTTTTTCTTAACACGGGGGTGTGTTCTACTCGCACTGAAACTGTACGTGGAATGTTTTTCATCAGTTTTTATTTTCGTAAAATCATATTCAGATCTTTTATTGGATATTATAAAGAGACTCCACCAGTCTAGTTATTGCCGTGTTCAATTCAGTTTTTATTAAATGCCCATTCACTTTTAAACTGAATGTGTGCCAATTTCGTCATTCGACGCTTTAATTTTATTTTTATAAGCTTCATAAATCTTTTCTTTTTTTGCAATTGTTTTTCTTCCCCATGGGGTTTTTTAAATGGTTTGTAATATCTAATAAAATATACTATACATGAATACAGAATAAATTAGAAAATGATTACCAAAATTGTATAAGCAGCTACGAAAATCAACTGCTTTCAAACAACTGAGAGCATCGCGGTAGTGCGACTAGAACCTATACGATCGGGTATACGAGGTAAAGAATAGATTCTCAATGGAGTCGAGTCACTAGTGAATGTGGTTGCCAAGAGTAGCCATATGAACAGATACATATAACTTTCTTTTAAGAAGAGAATAAAAAATAACTGACCTGAAGGGAAATCTAAAAAATAATGTGAAAACGGAAAAATATCGCTTCAAAATTAAAAGTTGTTAATTACTTTTAGCACAATCAAATTTAAAGGATTATAGCCAAATAATTATGATGAAGTAAAAAAATATAATAATTGAGTAAACTGAATGATTCAGTGAACGAATCAACGTTCATGATAACCGTAGATTTGGTTCTTAGTTACAAATCAGAGATTTGTGGAAATTCCAAATCAATAGTAACACATCGCCCGATAAGTTTCCGTTCTAAAACATAAATGGCAGCACAGCTACAGAATCAGTCATTTTTTTTAGTTTGTACTAACCTTCAAATGGCAGCAGTAAAAATTACAATCTATAAAAATGAATTTCGTGTGTTGACTAAAAATTGTGTTTTTTTTTTTTTGTGGGAAAAAACACCGTTGAAACGAAAGCTTAGCATAATAGGTGTTATCCGGACTCTGCAGCAGCAACTCCCTGGTTTGGTAAAATGTAAACGTGGTCACACGAATATACCGATGTAGCGTAACTCTCTGGTCGCCCAGAAAAAGTGATTATAACCGAAAATATCAAATAAGTCCACAAAATCATTTTTATAAACTGTGAAAGTGAAGTTGCATGAGATAGATAACACTCTAAACATATCCAAGGAATATGTGTGCTTTATTGTGCACGAACATTTTTGCATGAACAAGCTGTTTTCAAAGTGCGTGGATGATGCGTTTGTTGTGGACACAAAACCATAATGAGTTGATGATTCCGACCGCTATTTGGAGCTGTTTCGGTAAAATAAAGAACAGTTTTGGCGTCCACAAGTAACGATGGACAAAACTTGGACCAATCAATAGCCAACGCTACATGGTCGTTTGTAACAGGGAATTTCGAAGAAACGGTCCCAAATTGCAAGTGAAGTATGTGGTATTTCACAAAGACAATGCACCGTGTCACATGGCTTTGGCTACAATGGCAAATGCACGAATCGTCGAAACAAATGCCTATGAATCGTTATTTAAGAAAGGCATCGTAATATTTGACAAGCGCTGTAGTTATTGTATCTCTCGTGAAGGAGACTATGTTGATGAATTAAATCAAATTTGATTCAAAGTGTTTTTCTCATTAGACGCGGAAGTTATCAGGCAATGTGTTATTATTATACGAGTTTATGAGCGTCAGCTTACCGGCATAACTAACGTTCATTTCTTATTTTATTATTTTTAAATTTACGACTACACCTATTTTATGAACAAATTTTTCAATAAACATGAAATATTTACTTCTTGAGATGTCCGTCCAAGCGACTTATCGGTTTATAAACATTAAATCGTATTCAATCAAATATATCTTGATTATATCATGAGCGACTTTTTTTATTGCACAATAATCCAAAGTCAATTTATCAGCGATGAATGAAGACATCAAACATATCGATTCACATCAAAAAAAATATTATCGACCTCAGCACATTTAGGCACAAATAAGACAAGCGACAACTCAATAAATTCATACAAAAACTGCCTCAAAAAATCCGAGAATATTTTTCATATAACTACGCACTAGCAAAACACGTTTGTGTCAGCATATGTGTGTGATGTGTATGTGTGCAATAATAAAAAAAAAATATATATATATATATATATATATGACTTCAATTATGCACACTTCACACCATCTAATTCGATCGGTGAGGCGGAGAAAAATGCCTCTAATACTGCATAATTTATCACACATGCCTACACGACTCAAAGCCATCTCGACGAGACAATGTGGGGTGAAATGAAATGCTTGCAACGAAATAGTATGTTTAAACATGTTCATATTCAAATTTCATATTCATATGTCGACGTCGATATCCTTTTTTGCTTGCTAAACGATCGAAGCGAGAGCACATAAATTTTCTCGCCTGTGCAGTTATCCGGTGATGATTTGCAGCCGACGCCACTAAATCAAGCATCATAAACGCATTCATCACATGCTCCTGTGCGCCTTAATCCGTCTGGCAAGGATACTCGTCTCTTATAATAAATGAATTGTTTATGAACTGACGAAGTGTGGTAAATGAGTGCAATGAATACAGCAGTAGTCAGGTTGTGTAGTCATTTCCGAGGGCGGGGCATGGTGAGTGCGGGCTGGCGAGCTCATAAAAATGACTCCTGCTACTTCCTGGCAATGTAATAAAACAAAATGCTGCATGCTCACATATTGCGATGCAATCAAAGGATCAAAGAAATTTATAATTTAGTGGAGCGTGTTTTTGTCTTACGGGAATTTGATTGAACGCGTTCGTGTCTGTGTGGTGGAGCAAACAGGTTGTAATGAGTGTCTTAGCATTTTTCTGATTATTTCAGGAGTTATGCCACTCTGTAGACAAAATTTGTTCAAATTCCAAACTGTCCGAATATGGATTGCCAGCTTAATCTATACCATTATATCAAATTGTTTATATGTAAGTTGTATGTAACACTTTGGCGCAAATTTTACTGAACCGATTTTAATAATTTATTTTTTGAAAAAAATACATTTGCGCTATCGAAGACCTGGCATTCTTGCTTTTTTGATTTTTTAAAGGAATATATCTTTTTTGGGATTTAAGTTTTGCAAAACCACTGCAACACCAAGCACAAAAATATTTGTACGTTTTTACGTTGTTTATTGTTTTCTATTGTTGTTGTTCTTGTTGTATTGAGTGCACAGGAGTATTGCGATTTATATGCTGATGATTTATACTCTGAGAAAAAAATAGTAGTTAGTGTTATATACAAAAAATATTGGGAAGATATTGTTGTTCAAATTAAGGTAACGTTGTTACCATGTAGTTAGGTAAGCACAAATGTCCACTAACTTTAATAGCTCAGAACAAGATTTTTTTTAATGTTTATTTTATTTTTTATTCCTGTATCACTCCGCATGGGAGTATAGGGCTTCTACGAGAACTCTTCTTTCCATGATGTGTTCTCCATGGATAGCTCTTCATTTATGAATCCGCGCTAAGTTTCTTTCGGTCTTCCAACTCGCCTTTGGCCTTGCGGATAAAGGATAAATTTAGCATATTTTTGTGGTCGTTGTTCTGGTTCAAAATTTATGATTCACATCATCATATCTGGTGTATTGTAATGGGTAATAGGTAACCGTATTATATATGTGGTTGACTGTACTCTATAGTTCCTCTCCTCGGTCTTCCTGCTAATCAACCCTACTTGTGCTATGCAAATGCGACTTGTTACTTTTAAATACATTACTATTTGTTTTCCCTACTTTAACCAAAAAGTGTTTTAATTTGTTCTTCGTTATGGCTTTTTATTATGACAGCAAGCAATAAACCACTGTCATTCAAAATATTTTTCCCACAGTCGATAGCAATCAGGATTCATTTTCACTTTTCTCCGATGTCAAGCAAGCAGCCACCGCTGTCATTTATCGACATTAGTTTTAACCCATAAATACACCAACAATGCGCGCTGCTCATGCCAAAGCAATTAATAACAAATTAACATGCTTCACACGCCTCTCCATGTCCTGTGTATAGTAAATGGCGTTGACCGGTGTCGGTCAAGGCAGAGAGCGACACATGTCCTATAAGGAAATAATAAATGTATTTGAACAAAAATTAAAGAAAGCAACAAAATCAAAAGTACAAGAATTGCTATTTGCTTTCTTGTTGTCTAGCCCTAATTTAACAATTGTTTGACGCTACCACAGAACACTTTTACAAAGGACATGCACGAGTGGAAAAAGGCAAAAGCAAACAGAAACAAACAAAAACCCGAAAACAAGCAAACTGTGAAGTTGTTTCCTCTCGCTGTTTCTCCTTTTTTCCTTTGGCTTTTTCGGGAAATTTATACTTTACGTGAAACAATCGAATTCGAAGGCAGTTAGTCACGTGCTCCACTGCACGTGTCCTTTTAATGACCAACAAATGTAAATGCTGTGCGCGAAGAGTGGAGAGCGTGAACTCTTTCTTTGTATTGAAATGCAATTCAATCGTTGAAATTGCTGCCACGCATGAGTTCCATTAGACAAAAACCAATCACAACAACAACAACAAGAAAAACATCACTGGTCAAAAATATTGAATTCAACAATTTGCATGACCAACCACGTCGATGTCAGCGGCGATGTTGGACGAGTGAATGCGTTCTTTCAAAAGAATATGTCAGCCGTCAATTGAACTGAACTCTTTGCAGAGTCGAAACTCTTTAGCCGTTGGGCTTCTACCATCACTCACCTTCGCCACGAACAACTGCCGCTTTCCAACAACCGATAAACACTGACTGTGATTGAGGTCCACTCACGCGACGCCCGTGGGCATTTTTCGGTACTCAGCCACACAAGTTCGTTTGCTGAAACGTTTCACTTTGCATTCACTTTAATTGAGGGCGTCTGACAATCGCCTCTGGTCGGCGGTTGCGACGTTTCCTTTTATTTTTATTTTTATTTTATTTCATTTAATTTTTTGTTTGTTTTTGGTTTCACCAGGTTTCACCAGGACTTAAACAATTGACCGTCGTTTCGATTCGGTTACGCATTGAATTTCACTCTGTTCCCAGGGTATTGAACTCAAATGAAAGGGCGTTTCTCTTCTAGGTAATTCGTAGTTTGTGTATAAGTAACTCCCATAATTAATATAGTATTTATTACGAGTTATTGTCATCAAAAGTTATGACTATTTGACTGTAAAAGATTTCAGAGAGAGAAAGAGATTTCGTAGACAAGTACAAACTGGCTTAGTGCGTCTGCCCCTGAAACTCCCATTCAAACTTAAATCTTAAGACAGCTTGTGTAACACCGCCTAAATCTAAACAAACTAGGTTTGTCACCCTAACCAGAGTGTAGGCCCAGCCTGGCATACGTAGTAACAAGACTTCACCTCCTATGCGAGTGTACGGCGATGACCAGACATCATCGGAACTCCGTGAAACAGGTCTCTGTGTCACTCGCACTGATCAGGAACTCTTAGACAAAGAACTTTCTGGCCTTTATTAAAGGCTCTATTGTCTTAATTAGGGTATAGGGTACAAAAGATCTTCTCAGGTCGCAGTGCGCGCTTCCTTTGACAGAAATAGCCCACTACTGGTTGTGGATCCCCGGACCATACAATCGTTAACAAGCCGAGGCATGGTGTCGCGTGTTCCACTGGCTCGTTCAGATTCGATCTCTCCCACCAGGTCATGTCGTCCTTTTTTTTGTGTGTGAATTATGAAACCAAATTTCCAAGTTCATCGGCATTGTGGATAATGGGGCTAAAAAGTAATATGATCCGAGCATTTCCTAGAGTAATATTTTGGGTAAAATTTTAGATCTGAGAAACTAGCTTAAACACGTTTAGACTGATATGACTAAATCAACCCATATCAAGCTAGTCCCGACATAACATATATACTTTTCGGGCCTACTTCATCGATTATTGTATGTTTAGAATTGCAGTAAACCATATCGTCAATTAAGATATCACCGAACTCATATTTAATGTGAAGGGCTATGTGCCAAAGAGTTGTTTTCTTTAAAAAAAATGCAGAGAGCCAGATAGCAACCTTTAAGAATAACTTCTATGCGATAACTACCTTTATAAAATATACACCACTATCTCCAGACCAAACGAAAATATCGTCATTAGAGAAGTCAGCAAAGAGTTATCTGAATGCTTACCTGAAGTTCTTTAATAAGGCCCCAAATTTTACAGACTTACAACATGCGACAACAAAAAATTATCACTTTTTTTATTTTAAAGAATCTTCATTCAAACTCATCACAATCTTTCAAATAGACTTCCACTCAGGCTGATACTGCCATCAACTTCTAATTATACTTAAAATCAGACTGGCAACTTCTGTTTCGTAAATATAACCAATTACGTTAATTGCGTAATTTTCAATATGAATTAGCACAGCAGGACAACTGAGATGTTTCAGTACTTATATGTTACAGACACACGCACACAAACACACTCACTGACAACTGAGGCAGGACTAAAACTAAAACAAATTAAACGTGTCTGAGGATATGTGCTTACATAAATTTTCAACAATCAGCATGACAATGTCAAATGCACGAAACGCAAATAAATAAAGTGATACTGAACGATGGCCAACAAGGACGAAGGCGACCATGGGAAAGAAGAAAAAGAAGTCCTTTTGAGCCAGGACTAATTTGTCGCTGATCATTGTTTTCATTTCATTGTTGTTGTTGCTGTAGTTGTTGTAGGGCAAATGTTTAACACATGCGAACACAGGATAACAAAAATAGACTGACGATGAAGTCAACACACAAAGCGACGCCAAAAACAGCAAAAGGATAATGAGAATGACGTTGGCAATGTTAACGGCAAGCAAAAAGTGTTGCGCAATCCAGACTCGCCGTAATAAATAATTATAAAGGAAAAATCGCTGCAAGGATAATAGCACATAATGATGATGCTACTCCAGGCTCATTGTGCTAACAACAGGCAAAGTCCTGATATATCCTGCCATTGGTGTTCTCTGTTTTTGCTGTACTGGCAATGCTTCAATTGAGAAGTTTCAATAAAATATACACCTGAGCTCATTTTAATTGAGCTGAGCATGAGTGCGGCTCGCATTGCCGTGGAATTGCGGGCTGCTGAGATATGCTGCTGAGGGCGCGGTATTGAAAGCTCATTGATTGGAGTAGTCGTCGATGACGCAGGATGCAAACAATTTGTTGTAGTAAATTATTTAATCGCTTGGCACAAATAAACCCCTGGCGATGATTTCTTCTTCGTTTGCCAACGACTTCTGCTTCTCTCCATTTTGTGTTTTTGTTGTCGTTTGGCAGCTGTTGAATTATCCTTGAAATTCAATCTTTTGGAATGGACTTGCCACGCCCATTGGATTTCTCTTATTACAAATTAGTTACAATAAATAAAAAGTGGCGAACAGGACTACAAAAAGCGAAGCGTACAATTTGCATAATTTTGAAGTTACCACCTTTCTAGCAGCACAAAAAAATATGACTTCAAACAGAAACCAAACGTGGAAAAAAATTATTTGCATACATTTTTTGCATGCCAATGTCCTTTGGCAACTCGCTTCATTTTCCTCAATAAACATAAATTCTATTTCTTCGACTCATTGTCCTTATTTCCTTTCTTACTAGTCCTAGGCTCACCCTCAACACTCAGTCACCCCACAACAGGCATAACACGATCTGGTCGCACTGCCGTGCCAACAACAAATTGCCAATAAGCACATGTTCCTCCGCACCATCCATATATCCATGCACATCCTTGCGCGCTCTTCGAATTTAATGTAGCTCGCATGCAAATTTGTTACTTGATTTCCTAATTTTGTTTCAATTTGCGCTGAAAGTGATTTCCCATTTTTTATGTTCGTCCTATTTTTATTTGCATGTCGCCAAAATTATTTTGTCTTCCTCTTAGCTCTGCTATTCTATTTGTATGTCCTTTTGCACATTTGACTTTTCAATAAACTCGCTTTACATGTGTCTTTGTCTGTGTTTATTGTGTGCATTCCTGAAATAATTGTGATTATCCTTGTGGCGGGGTAGATCCATCGCTTCATTGGTTATGGTAATTTGCTTGCAGATTTGTTTTTTCATTGCACAAAATTGATACTCGCCACTTGTCGTCAGCGTCATAGCTATCATCGTCCTTTCATTACTTCTGGCATTTGATTGGGACTCTAATATTACAAATTGTTACACAAATTGAAATTGAAAAGTAAACTCATTGATATGGGTGCTGAGGTGAACGCGAAAGAGGTATGTGTGTCCTTTGAATTTTATTTTTCAATATTCTCGTTTTTAGATTTATTGGTTTTGGTAATAAATACCAGAAATCAGCTTTGACAATGTTTTTCAATATTAGAGATTTAGGAAGGCACTTTAGATGTAAGCTACACTATCCCTTTTATAATGTAGGGCTTGACGTCTATCTAGTGACATAATTAAAAGGTGTGAGTATATATATATATATATTGTTTTCAATAAAAGTCTTAATATGTTTAAAGGGTTGCATTAATCCAAGAACTTATCTACATAATCGTTAAAATTCAGTGTATACAATAATTCCCGTTTAATTGCTACCCGTTTATTTGATATCCCCTTTTAATTGAATCATATACTTACTAATAACTGTCAAATCCACAGCAAAAAATTAATATTAAGTAGCAACATTATATGTTTAGATAATGATATTTAATGACGGTTGAGAAAGGCCCAAAATGTGTACATATACATATATGCTCCATTTTGGAGTATAAACTTTGGGGCCTTTATAAACTGCGACCATTAATTAAGCGACGAAAATATTATAGCAGAGGTCTTTAATAGTGATGAGTCCGAAAGTGATTGATGCCATTGGACTGCTTCGAGAATTTTTTCTGCCAATCGATCAGTTCTGAAATGAGCTGGAATAAATGGAGGCCGCAGTTGTGAAGAGCATGAGCAAGGACCGCATACAGTCAAAAATAACACAATTCTTTTCAACCACCTAAAGTGTACACAAATATATAATATTTAAAAATAAACGGATAAATTGGTGGTATTAAAATGCATAGTTTCGATAACAAAAAAAAACTCGGTTAACTGCAAAGATGTCTCAATTGTTCCTTGCAAGTAAATTTGTAACTTATTTCCTTACAAGGTTGTTATGCAAAAAAATAATGAGAAAACCCTATATGAAAGGTTTTACTTTTCTTTTGTTAAATTTAAGGACAAACCTCTCAAAACCTGTTTGTACTATTTGTGGGAGTCCAGCACACGTACACACAACGCGAGAGCCACTTCGCAGCAGCGGAATACAAATTTCGGAGATTTAGCTGCCGTCGTCATATTGTGTTCTGTGAAACAGAACAATCTATATACACATAAGTATGTCAAAACCCAACGCTATTATAGACACAATGTATTAACATAAGACATACATCAATGGAAAGCTATAGCTGTGTAGATGTGCACAAAATAGTTTAATTGTTAAAAAGTTGTGTCTAAACACGTTAGAAAGACTTTTAACGCCCTATTCTGTGCACTATATCAAATGAATAGATAGATTTTAATAGACAGTAAGTGATAAAACATTTTAACTGGATTTTTTGAGAGAGTTACTCATTTAGAAAAGCTTTTTAATCTATCTATTGCCGATTTTTTAACGCCTCCTCATCAGGAGATGTCAACATATTTCGCAAACTATTAACACACTGCTGAAATTGAGAACAAAGTGAATTGATGCATTTTTGCAATCTTTTTGGAAAATGATGAAAATTGTTACTGTAGCTTTGTAGTGTAGCTTTTAATGTGCGCGAGAATAGCAAAAATGATAAAAGCTTCTATGTATTCAACTAATATTTAATTTTTAGATAGTGTGTACAGAACAGAGCGATTAAACAAGTTAAATTGAAACAACAACGGAAAGATGAAGAGAGAGCGTGAGTAAGAGATTGTGAACATGATGGATAGTGCGATTAAAGAGGAGTTAGCGTAATAGAGATGCACGAAAATCGCAATAAAACAGGTTTGTGTGAAACATTTAGGGTAAAGTCATATATGTGTTGTATGTGTTATAAATGTTATAACTGTTTATAACGTCGTCAACAAACTGACCTTAGCTCCATAGAAAAAAATGTTAACAATGTCGTATACTTGTCACACAATTGAGTGTTATAAACGTATAACTCTGCGTGTTGACAACATTATTGTGAATTTTTATATTTATTGTGACTAGCAAGTCAGCTCAGTCATATGGTAGTTGTGATATATTGTTGTATAACACATCTTACCATCGTTCTCACCAAAAATTTGCAAAAATAATAAACTATTTATTGCATTTTCTATGCTTATTTGAATTAATTTGCTTTCGGCATTTTAAAATTTGGTTGTTTACATTTGTGTATAGTACAACAGCTGATATGAACAGACTACGACGTCAAAAAACGAAATTGGTCGTTCACGAAATGTTGCTTGTAACTTTATAACTTTTATATATTTATAAAGTTTCGTGAATACCCTTATTATTTTCTATTTCTTCTCCTTTTTAGCAATATGCTAAAGACCACTTTATTGTATTTCTATAGCTATGAATATTAACGTAGTTGCCATCAGATCTCGACGAGAACATATAATGAAGTCAACCTCAATATATGTATGTGGTGCAAGACTTTCGGAGTAATCTTTTATTCAACCGCACTTAAAAATACTTTCCCTATTTCAGAGTATTTACTTGGTGTCAATTTCTTGGGACTCATAGTTATATGGTCATGTGGTTGTGTCAAGAAATATTCAAGTGAGATTTTAAGAATTTTCTTCTGTATCAATGACCTGCTAATAAAGCTTGACATGAATCTTGGTCCAATAACGCCTCAAACAGAGCGTCATCAAACTTTACTGGCATCCCTTCGCATTCTTTGTCGTTGGAGTCAAAATCACCAATTTTAAAACCCCGAAACCAGTACTCACATGTGCTTCCCGCAAACAAACCTAAAATAAGGAAAAAAAGTATGTGTTAATTCATTTCTTGTAGCACAGTGTAAGATAGTGGTTAAGTAAGCTTACTGTTGTTCAATGGAGTAAAAACTAAGAGTTCACATTTCGTGGACAGAATGTTAATGATTTCTTGGTGTAAAGAAGCTGATAGTATTGTGTATTTGGCAATCAGTGGAAAAAGTTAAATGATGCTTATAAGTGTGAATACAGTATATGAATTAAATTTGAAATCGGAAATAAAGTTAAATTTTACAAACACCCTGGAAAAACCTGCAGATTCAGCCAAACAAGAAGGCATGTACACACGCTGTTGAAGAGACCAAAATCGAATCAACAGATTTGTTGTGCATGTGACTCGATGCCCACGTTGTCAAACTGCTTAGGCGTCTAATGTCTGTAATATTAACTTAAACTCTGCTTTTATACTTTTTCCTCTTCAAGGTCGGTTGCCTCACTTGGTTGGCTTACAAAAAACATCGCCACCCTCATAGCCTCAAAGTGAGTTGAAAAAATTTTATTTTCGGTTTTTATTTCATCTTCTATGGTAACCTTTGCCCGAACCAATCAAACCAATCATGAGCTACCGTCAAATTTATATCCATAATCCACTGCTAATTACGCTTATCAAATTTCAACGCCGAAGGTGTTTCAATACATAAAAAAAGAAGTGCACTTTGGAAAAAAGTACGAAATTGAAAATTTTATAATTGGATGGCCATATTAAAAGCATGCCAGCCGCACACATACAGTGGGTACTACGCCAACATCACCGCATCATACGAAAATAATTAGCATAAAAAGTGAATTGCAAAATAAAAATATTAAATTACACAATTAAAATTGCGCAAAAATTAAAAAAAAAAACTGAGTTAAGCAAAGAAGATTGAAAACGCCAAAGGGTTGATATATTGAAATTTTAGACGGACTTTAAAAAACGCGGAAAAGTCGCTGAATAATATTGTAATAAAAAAGAAGAAGAAAACATTTTTACAAACCAGCTCAAGTTACAGTTAATAAGATTTCGAACGGTTGACGCTTTAACAAATAAATTCTATCATATTTAATCCATTGCAATGGCCTAACGCCTAGGCATATGCTGCACCTTTTTCTCTTTCTAGGCAAACACTTTAAGCAGCAAATTTAGTGCCAAAGCTACGAAAATTGCGCCAAAGACGCTTAAGGACATAAAAATTATTTGCCAAAGGACAATTTTCAAGCTTACACTTTGCGCAAATACAATAAAAGTCATAAACCTGTTGGAAAATCCACAATGAGTTGGCAACATTAACATTAATTTTGATGAGGGGTACATATATTTTTTCTTAGAAGAAGAAGACAAAACAAAAAAAAACAAGAAAAAAAACAACCCCAAGCAATTTCGGCCTTTCGGCTGCTTGACTTGACTGCTGCTACTGTTTGACTAATAACACTTTCAACAAAAGTTTTACAATTCTCCATCTTTTTTTATTTTATTTTCTGTTAGAGTACAGAACGATAAAAATCTTGCTGCCAACACCTGTGACCACAATTAGGAAGCAAAAAAAGTTGCAGATAAAAGTTAAATTGAGTTAAAGGCGTAGCGTATTTAAAAAGTTTTCATTGCCTTAGAAAAAAATGTTGACCGGAAGAATTTTTTTCTGCTCAACTTTTTTCCTTGACTTTTAAACATTTTCCATGCATTAATTAAATGCAGCACCAATTGGGGATTTTAGCTGATGTTGTTCCTCCGTTAAGTCGACCCAAGCTGCACGTGATGAAAGTTGATAATTTAATTGAACTTGTTAAAATGTACTTTTTCAGCGAAATCGTCGTCGACTGAAGTAAAAAAAAAATCTGACGCTATGCAAAAAATACCTTATTAAAATTGTTGAAACGTAATTAGCGGCGCACGATTTAATTGCACTGACAAGGGTTCACTTAATTACATGAAATATTTCTGATTTAAATGCGTTCGTTTTATTATAATTTTTTTTATATTTTTTTTTTTACCCCATGGCATTTTTAAACATATAGTGAGTCTCATCTTAAAATGAGACGTTTGAAAAGTAAAGAAATATGTGTTTTCTTTGTGTTTAAATTTTGTTACTATAATACTATATAATAATTGGCGTACATGCGACTAATAATTGCAATTGAACTATGATAGTGACCGCTTCATGCTTATCACAATATTGTAATTGACTACTACTACCTTTTGTTAGTATTGAGTTGACGGAAAAGTAAGTTCATCAAATTTAAGTGAACCAAACTTATGAAGTACCACCGGCAATCAATCGTGACATTTCTAAGGTTCTTATAATATCTGATCGGAATACATCAGTTTCTGACTTCGCGGTTTGCGTCCTACAAATATGGACAGTGGACCTATTTGGCATGCGGCGAGCGAATTGTTTGAAGCTGTATGGATGTAATGGCTGTATCAGGATAGCTTAAATTTGTGTTTCATATTCTTTGTTTTTTTATAACTTTTTTAATATTTTTATTTTTTTTATTATTTCCCAAAAGAAGAGTACATTGTCTATTATAAGATATAATCCAACTATTGTACAGTTTCGGTGAATTGAAGTGGGTGAATTTTAACTTTTACAATCAGTTTGTAAATGTAGTGTTGTTACTGGATTTTAACATAAATAAATTAATTTTAATAATAAATAAACAATTAAACAATTAAAAATTAATAAATAATATAATCTGTGTCATGTGAGGTCCACTGGTCTCACCCTTATTAGCCTTCGTTACCGCGTTAGTTCTTCTTCTCCTAATGTATTCACACCATTGTTCGAATGATGACAAAATTTGGTCTGGTATTTTCAGCTTAAATTGGTTATTTCCTCATCTACTGTCGTAATTCGTAGGTCTTGATTAAGGATCATGTTGGTAATATAACATTGGACTTTTGTGATGGTGCGAATAATTTTAGATTGTTGGCACTGAATTATCTTTACATTTGATTTTTTTGCAACTCACCATATTTCGGCTCCATATGTCCAAATTGGTTTAATAGTAGTCTTATAGATTAAGAGCTTGTTGGTCACGCTTTTTTTGTATATGGTGTTTCCAGTTTAGTTTACTGTCAATATATAATCGTAAGTACTTGGCTTCTTTTTGAATAGTTATGTCGTCTCCGTCAATATTTATATGGATTGGTGTGATTGTTTGTAAGATTAAGATTTTTTGTAGGCGTTCCGTAGTTAATAAAGTTGAGTTGTGTTGCTAAAATAGTAGTGTGTTGTATTATCACCTTAAAGATCCAGAGTTCAAATTCCATTATTGCTAAGTTGCATGCACCCAATCCATCGCCGTTCTTGTCTCCGACTTTTTTCTGCGTCGTCTATTAATGGTGGTTCTTTTCGTCGGAAGATTTCACAGCTCGATGCCGACCATGGCACAAGGGGTATTTCTTAGGAGAAATGTTCATCACAGACTCATTCAGAAATCATAGATATTTTTAAGCGTTTGATGCACTACTTTTCTACAATTCCGTTTATCCCGAGATACGCTTTAATCAACCATTTCTTGCGATACTCGGTCGGCGTGTGGAGAGTTCCTTATTTTGTTTTGTACTAAAATATTGTTACTAAAAATGACTCATAGCCATATAATCACAATTTTTTACAAATAACACTCTTCTTCTTTCACTTCTTTCATTGACTCTTGTTAACACTTTCCAAATAACACTTTCAAACGAATGCTTATTTTATGTGGGTTTCGTGCTACTCATGATACCAAGAACAGTAAGAATCATTCCATTTCATTCCACTTTTAATTTAAACAATTTATAAACTTTATGTGAAAAATTATCTAACAAACACACCCAACGGAGAAGAGGCAAATAAGCGAGCGAATGAACGAAAGGATTACAAGTCACGTGACCGCACGCCCTCAAAACAGATTTCCATGATGAATTTATGGCTGACATTGATGTGCAAAGCCGGCTGTCTCGAATTTGAATGCGAGCAGCGACACTCTACAACAGGATCACAATAACATGCAAATCGTCATGAAGCAGCTAAACAGCATGAGGACGGGGTGATTGCAACTAATGCGCTGCGCTTTTGACACACCCGCAAATAAATGTGAAGCCAACGACTAAAGAACATTAGGCATGACTTTAAAATTAGTAGACTTTTTAACCCTTTACTGAGACCTTAAACATTTTTCCACTGCAAAGGGAGTTTATACTTGAAAAATCAAATAAAAAAATCTTTCTGTTGAAAATCCTCCATGAAATTCTGTTGCCGAAAATACTCTGTATTCACGCACATTCGATGCGCCAGCATGCACGCGTTTCCGGTTTCAGTTCTTGCCACAAATTGCAGTATTTGAAAATTGAAAGATGAGAAAAAAATTAAAACAAATTGAAAACTTTGACAGTTGCTCATCAAATGCAACGACAACGACGTGCATCGATGGCAGCGGAAGCGTTGAAGCGGCTACGCACGCCAGCGAAACATTTTCAAAGGACCTGCGCTCAAGTGTGTTTGCTGTTGTTGCAGAGTGACTGCGTTGGTTTGACGAACGGAAATGTTCTTCTTTACTTTTTTAAGTGGCGACAAGCGTTGAAAGACCTGCCTCGGTGTTTTTCCATTTTTTTTTTTATGTTTGTAAGTGTGCATTTTTAGTGCTTGAATGCCTGGCGTGTGTTGTTGTAATTGAATTCTGGTGCAAATTCGATTTGCTTTGTCCTTACCTACAATTTTTTTTTCTTTTTTCAAATCTTCCGTTTGCTGTGTGAAATTTGCTGCGTATGAAATGCCCCTAAAAGCAATATTTTGGTGACAGCAAGGAAGCTGGACAATGAAAGAAAAGCGAAGTCAAAGCATTTTTTTACGAGCTTAGATTAGGTTCTGTTTGGTAACATATGCAATGCATAGCGTGTTTGGGTACACAGTGAGTAGCAACGCAGTAGCAGAATGGTATCATAGTAACCTTACAGCGATTGGTATAAATCCTACACTATTTTTTCGGAACTCTAAGATTCATGAACTTAGTAAGCGAACTCTATTTAAGTTTCATATAAGATTTTTTTTTTCCATATTTTATTCACTACTACTCTCGGGAGCATAGTGCCTTCACAAGCTTCTTCCATCTTACTCTGTTTTGGGTTTTGGATTTGCACTGTCTCATGTGCAATTGGCCGTAGCGTCGACCTTCGCCAGCTATTTTTGAGTCGACCGCGGCGTCTACTTTCTTGCGGATTCCAGTCAATCGCCATTCTCGTAATGGAATTCGACGGTCTTCTTAGAGCATGACCTATGCATTACCATTTTCACCGTTTCATTTGCGGCTGTATGGGTTCTTCGTTCGTTATACTACACAGCCTGGTGGTAGTAATGATGTTTGAAAATATATAAGACTAGCTGTTTCACAGACTTCGTCTACATAGAATTAGTACTTCGTGTAGCCTTTTTTTTTCTACAAACTTTCATCAATCTCCATACCAATTAAGTACAGTTTTAATAAATCGAAAGAGAAGTTAAATAAAATTGCGCACACCCTTATTTATGTGAAAGAAAGAATGTACGCATATACGCATGCGTGTACTGAAATGTTTATGCTCAGAGAACTCAGAAAGAAAGAAAGAAAAAAAGCGTTTGTGGCGCTAACGTCCACCAGCTGGCGCTATATTTAAAAATAGTTTTTACCTGTCACCTTATTCGCGACAAAAAGTAAGCCTATGCTCTTTTTAAAAGTACCATCCTATCTCTATAACAAAATTCCTAAGAATTGGTTCAGCTGTTTAGGCTTGATAAGTTAACATACAGACAGGCCGACCGAGTTACTGTCGCATTTATAATATTAGTAAGGATTACTGAATACTATTGTTAGTATAATTAGAAAATTTTCTGTTCTGAAACGAAGCAAAATTGTTAGTTTATATACAAATTGAGTTGACCGTAAAAAAAACTGCATTTTCAGCAATAATTTCAGTAGACTGTAGCAAATCCAATCCAAAAATTGTCTATTAAGTTTCAAATATTTTAAGATTTTCAAATTTTATCTTCGTTCTTGTTTTACATAAATTGAAAACCGCCATAGAGCAACACGATAGTGCTCGATAAATTAAATTTTCTCTTTAATAAATTTTCGCTTTGAGTAACTTGAACTAATTTTAATAAAAGCAGCTAATAACAACAACAAAAATGTTATGCCGCGCAAAGCCTTTTTAATTTATGCAAAAGAAAACTAATAAAAATGTGCTTAAACCACAATCGCGAACTGCAAAACGAGTACAGTTGACCACACACACAAAAACAGCAGCCATAGAAAAGAGAACACCATCGACAGCAAAATTAACGCATTTTAATTAAATTTGCACCTAGAAGGATACAATTATGTATTAAACGAAATGGGTAACATGTTGATGATGTTAATGAAGATAATGCACATCACCAACGCACAACACTAGCTGTCGCAAATGCACCAACAACTGACCACAGTTTTGGGGGCAGCTACAAAATTTATATCGCCATTTATATTTATGAGTTCAGCTGCAGGTGATGAGCTGATTTTACAAGCACTCATTTTGCGGTGTAGGTGTGTGTGTGTGTGTGTGTATGTGTAGGTGTGCGAAAGTAGAGTACATTATAATTCAATAAAGTTGAACACGCGTGATTTTAATTGCTTTTCAATGAAAAAAAAGCGCGTGAATTGCGCCGCGTTGATGCGTACATGACTGCGTGCATGGCTGCGTGCCTGATAAGCCGCAGGACAGCAATAAAGAAGCGTGTTAAAATGCTAATGAAGGAAAAACAAAAATCAAAACCAGGAATTGAGATACCTTGAAAAAATAGTGTTGAGCATGAAATATTTCAACGGTGTTGGCCAATATAAATTTTTGATTGTCGTTTTGCAAAGCTTGGTTTTGATTTCATTTGTATTTTTCTTCTATTCCATTTTTTTAATTTTACTTTTTTTTAAAATATTTTTTATACTATTAGCAAAATTGTTGCGTTAAAAACGTACATTTTTAATAAAATTAACGTTTCCTGTTGCATGCAACAAATTGCCAAAGGATATGCCTGGCATACATCCTGTCCGAAGATATTAAAATAAAATGTGTGGCACGTAGTGTGCTCGCTTACAACACTGTTGCCTGTACTATGATACAGTTCGTGTTCCTGTTGCACTTAATAACAGACAACAACAATGTTGTTTGTTTTGTTTTGTTTACATATGTACAGGACACGACCACAATAGAAGGACATAAGCACACATACAGCCACTGAGCCAGGCTATTAGCAAAGCTAGTGCGCAAAAATGTCTATGTGTGTACGTACGTATGCCAGGATATGCTGTCAGACCACACAAAATGCATCAGTCGTGCACCGTTGCACATTGAAGTGCCAAATTGCGTTTCACTTACAACGCAGGCAATACACTCATCGTCATCGTCATCGTCATAAACACTACGGCTGCAAAGTGCATCTGATGGCTGTGTAATTAAAATTAAATTTTTGCACCGAAATTTGACTGCAGGCATTGCCAAACGCACACATTGTAGTAGACAAGGACTCAAAGTGAGTCTACTTTCGGTGCGGCTCATCTATGTGTGAATGCTTTTAGTAGATTTAACTCAATTTGTTGTATGACTTGCACTGCTCTACTCTTATTTAAATGCAATCCAGTTCACTCCACTTCACTCCACTCCACTCCACTCTACTCTGTTCGATACTCATTCGCTTGTCTATTAATATTGGCATTCTCTCCCCAGGCTCCAGGACTTGGCTTGTCTATTTGATTTGAATTTTTTTGTTTTTTGTTCACGCTGTAATGGCTCTACGATTTATTTAGTCAAGTAGGCGTTATGCATTTTAATTGTGATGATGCATAACGGTTGAACAAGGCCCTGTCTTATGTGGTTTAATTTTGAGTACAATATTTTCCATCAAATTAAGTGAAATTAAATAAAAAGAAAATCCATATGAAAATTCACAATGTTAGCTAAGAAAATGCGTTCATTTATACAAAAGACGGCTCCAAATTTGCTCGAAGACCAAATGAATTTAAAAGGTTCTGATTTTTACAAGAACAGATTAAGCGATCTTACAGCAAGTCTCACGGGCTATGCACTCTTCAACAGCCTTGGCTCGTATAATTTGGTATCTCGACTATAGCCGCAATTATAAGGTTTATATATCTCAATTCTACTACATATTTGAATTCATCTGCATTTCATAAATAAGCAACCGCCTTCTTCGAAAATCTAAGACCTCATGAGCCTCGCACAATGAAACTGCTACCGGCTATAATTATTTTTGATTAAAACCGAAAAATTCATCAAAGTCTGCTAACATTAGCCACGCCCCGCCGCGTATGCAGGCATTCACAGCATGCAATCTGCAATTGTTTGTCATAAAGCATAAAAATAATGATAATTTGAGAGCGGATGAAAGCAGTCAGACTGTTCAGACTGACGAACAGTTGGTTGCATTAATGTATAGCCCGAGGTGTACTCGACTGGCGAAAAGTGCATCTCGCCATACTCGTTGCATAAGCGTGTGCTAATAAAATTAAAAGCAAAATATTTGTTTTTCATATTCGATTCGTGATTTGCTTAGCGTTGATGCGTAACCGCATCCGGCCGCGTTGCAAGCCACTTGAAACGGAAGTGCTTCATTGCTTGGCAAGTTCCGGTGCTTTGAAGCTACACAACGCATTGCATTGAGTCGTGGCGTTGCAACAATGACCGCGGGCATTAATTACACTTAAACGTTGACCACATGCTACGATTCGAGTTGCAGATATGCTCAAAAGTATGCTATGCAAATTGTCGCAAGCCCTGCACTTGCCCCGGGGCGTTGCAATAAAGGCGCGTCGAGCTCATGCAAATTTCCCTTGAGATATGCCGCCGTTTGTTGTTGTTGTTGTTGTATTTTTGTGCATTTGACAAATTCTTTATTTTCTTTCAGTCGTGGTGTCAACACTCCATCGAGTGCAAACAAAAGTCGCCTGCTTCGTGCCATTAGAGCACACGGAAACTGAGTTTGAGTTTGAATCGGAGTCTGAGTCTAAGTCTGGCATTTGTGATTAAATCATTAAATTCATACGCTCGACGGGTTGCACTTTTTATTGGAATTTTTATACGCCTTGACCAGAGGGTGACTTTCGGCTTCATGTGTACGCAGATTTGCAGTTGAGATTATCGCTTGCTTGATTATTTGGTTTCCGTTTTCATTATTGAAAACGCCGAAATGCACTCAATGCACACAATTCGATTCCGCGTCCTAGTCCGTGTCCATTTTGGATACTGGGTGCACGTAAATGCTTTTGGGGCATTTTTTAATTAAGCGAGTGTTGCAATCAAAGTGGTTCTCTGGTGACACTGACTGCTGTGACAATGGTCGCGTGTGACGCACACGTGCAGTTTGGCAAACATTCGTAGCATACTTTTAGGTGCGCTAGTATGAGAATTTAACAAATTTATGACAACACTTGACAGATCTTTCTAAAAGTTGACAACAAGTAAAAATTCATAACGCATATACATATAACAGACAAAATATTTATTAATACTTCAGCCATACTTCAAACAATCAGTCTTGCCACCAGCCTCGCATATAAACTGACTAAATTATTATATTTTCATAATGCGAATGCAAATAAAATGCAAAGTCAATTTTAATTAACAATACTTTTTTTCAGTCAACACACAACAGAACACACTACAAAATGTGCACCTGACAACCCTTGCCAGAAGCAGCATTCACTGACGCTGTGTTGTATGCAACACGTTAATGCAAAGTTAAATAAATGAGCTCATGTAAAATATTTTTGCGTTTTGGTAAAAGCTTTTACCGGCAACACACTCTCCACTGTGTGCCTGCTCCTGAAGTAAGGCTTCGTCGGTGTCGGTCAGTTTACGACCTGGATCAGAGTGCCTGCTTGCTTGGCTGACTGCAGTCGCCTGCATTCAACTCTATGTAGTCACACTCTATGCTAGCACGTTGCTTGACTCTGTCCGACTGCATATAGCACTAAATAACCTTGTTAGCGTTTTTAATTAAAGGTGTAAATATTGATATTTACCTTAGTCGCATGTTTCCCGTTTTTGTAGGTTCAGCAGTGTTGTACGTGAAATTCCGGAAATGAAATTTGCGTAATTTTCGATATTTAAATGATTACATTTTTAACACATTACACTGTACTGAACAGACATTTAACCGGTTTAATTTTTTTTTTTGTTAGATATTTAAATAACATCGGTTCAAGACCAATTTTGATGTTTTACTGAAATAACATGATAGAAGTTATGATCATTCAGAGGATGTTATAAATCTATTTATATAAAATGTGTCTTTTAACAATCTTTGTTCCTATGCTTGTGTATCACGCTTGACTGAGTTAATCGATCGCTATGAAACTTGGAATATATATTCTTCCAAGACGGACGAAGGTTTGTGTCTAGGTTTCATTGCAATCCGCCAATTAGAAATCTAGTTTTTTACTTTGAAAATTTAATGTAATTTCATTAAAAAAAAAGCAAAGCAAAGCAAAAAGTATAGAAAACTATAAAAAAGTAAAGCACACTTTCAGGAATAAGATTTTTCGGGGTTAAATGATTGAAATTTTAGTGGTCCGATGAGAAAAATAAGACGCGGCGCCGGGATACAATATACCACTCGAAAAGCATGCCAAGAGGTAGCAACTTGCCGAGTACCCTCTAGTAACACATAAAATAGTCAGTCTTTATTTATTTCCAAAATACTTGAATAGAAATACTATTATTACACATGTTGGACATTAGCTTAAAAATTATCTATTCACTGCCATACAAAAGATGCGCACTTTAACTAATCGATGCCATTTTTTCAGTTATGAGAATAAGCAGCGAACTAAAGACCAATATCCCAAAGCTGAAGTGGCTGCCCTGTCATTGTATTTTTAGTCTAGTCCATTTTAATATACAATATAACAGTAGAGGTGACAGCATTAGTTGATTTATCGGTGATTCCATCTTCGTCAACTCGTTTATATAGTGTGTCCGAGGTCTCTGCGTCCTACCCGAAGTCAATTTCATTGCTGAATAGCTACAGAGATACAACATATGTATACTTCGATATGGTACTTGTTGAACTCTCTGTTTACTTTCAGGTTAATGGCTCAGTTATAAAGAAGCACAATATTCACATAAAAGCAAATGAAATAGACAAACACTTTAGAAAAATCTATGTGGAAAGAAGTGGAAAGAGCCTATGCATAATCTAGCAGTCATCAATCGGTTATTAAACAACAAAAAAATGGCCGGGAGGATAGCTTAAAATATGATCAAATGTTAGATACTCGGATAGACCAACAATTCTACAGAGAATATTCCGAAATAAATTACATAAAATTACAAAAATAAACAACAAAGCGAACTAAAACTTCGCCAGTGATCATAGTAGTATGACAGACATAAACTGCAAAAGAACCTGGTAATACTGGGACATATCGTTTTTCTGATCGGCTCCATCTTTTTTTTACTACTCCTTTTTCAACTAAAACTGAAAACTCTTGGTATTTGTTAACCTGGTAAAAATTGTACTCTTACAAGAGAGTCTATATTATTTCAAAAAGTTTTTGTTAAAGTATATTGTTAGTATAGATGTGCTGTTCAACCTCGAGAACCCAATCCGAACATCCGAAAGATATGATAACGGTTTTCCTCAGAACCAGTTTCTCAGATAAGTCTTATTCCATGGCTATCTTTAGTAATACGCTCATACTTAATGAAAGTAGTATTGTCAATCGCATATACAACTTCATTCAAAGTAGCTGCCAATTAAATTATCATAAGCTTTCGCCAAACAATCATAAACCGGAAATGTCAAAAAGACGCATAAAAACTTTAAACCACAAAAGTCACACAACCAACGTTTTTATAACCATCATTTAAATGTCATTTACATATGGTAGTAGCGAACTATAAAGGCCGACATCAAAACAGCGCAAAAGTCAGAGTCGCATGTTTAATTGAGAAAACTAGAAATTATGTCGTAACAAGCACACCTCCTCGCGCCTGTAATTATGCAACACATGTCGAGCAAGTCTACCCAAATGGTTTGTTGGGGTGTGTGTGTGTGTGGGTGTGTGTGTGCAATTTGGCAACCCTTTTTCTTAAAGGCTTTCAATTGTGACGTTTGAGCGTGAACAATTCGCTTGGCACAAATTCAATTTTCGCGTGTCTCATCAAGTTTTGCGGCCGGTTTGAAAACTACTGCAAGTGAGTTGAGTTGGGAATTGGGCGTGCTCAAGACAGCATACAGAATAATTTTCTTTGATAGTTTTTGGGCGCACAGAAAATTTCCATATTTTCGATTGAAGTTCAAAGCGTAAGAAAAGTAGTTTCGAAAAAGTTAAGTGTGGCAAGGGCTTAATTGATATTTGTGGCTCAAAAGTAATTAAGTGTATTCGAAAGTAGTTGATGGCAAACTACTTGAAAATTAATGTAAAAGAGAATTGCTTAAGTAATGGCAGGTTGCGTGTTTTAGAAGCTCTGTTCATGAACGGAAAATCATTGGATTATCCATACGAAATTAAGAGTGCTAAGTCCAAAAGGCTGAGCCTGAGTTGTAGAATTACAAAAAGAAAAATGTTTCTTTTTTTTATTTTTCGTTTGTCATCGTAAAATTTGGTATAAACTGAGATATTTTATTCTTATCGTAATTCACATCTCACTAACACAAATAAAAGTTATCATCAACTCATGCCTCTTTTACTGAAATCCCCTTAGGGGCGTTTTCCTCAGCTTCGAACAAACGCGTGTGACAGCACAGCTTAATGTTGTAATCCGCTGTGTTGTTGTCAACTCTGAGCGACGCGAACACAACCCTTCTATCAATGAGTGCCAGCAATTTGATATGCAACCGTCAACAGAAACAGATTCTCTTCAATTATTTGTGCGACATTCAACACAGCCGAAGAAAGCTAGAGATTTTTTGACATTTATATGCAATATTTTTAGCATTTTATTTGGTTTTGCTACCAGTTTTTGGCAACTCACTCGGTGGGTGGTCACATTCGCCACATAAAAACCACATCACAACTCATCACGAACAAATAACTTCAAAAACCGCACACCACCAAACGAAATGTTCAGCATTCGCTCGCCGGGCAACAAAAAGGGTTCGCCGAAAAGTGGCATCAAAATATTCTCTAATGAGTTTCAATTACACTTTAGTGTCAGAGTAATTTTTTTTGCTTTCTTCTTCTTCCAAGTTGTAGTGAACACCACTGAGCCTTTGCCGTCAATTTCAATTTCGTGCGCGACTTTGATTGAAACTAAATGAGCTGTTAGAAAACAATCTGCACTCATCGTTACACTCAGTGACTGACTGCAATTGCAGGTTGTCTTTAATTAAATTTTTCACCACAAATTGCGGCAGAAGCAGCTGAGGCCAAAACCCGTAAATGCTTTTGACGAAAAAGACAACGTACCGTAGTTTTTTTTTTTTGCTTTCGTTCTTCCTGCGCGTTTCATCCAACTCACCAAAATAGTCGTAAAGTTTTATGCGCCCGTCTGTCCGGATGTCGTTGTAACAGAATGGGTCTCTTCGTCTGTCAGTTTTGACAGTGGCAGTGTGTCGGAAAGCGTGTTTTCGGGCTTTAGTTTAAACGATTATGAGCGAGATTATATTTTGAATAATTAATATGGGAGAATCGAAGCTTAGTGTGAGAGGCACGGAAATGTTGTTGACAAACCAAATGAGACGTATAGGTAACCTAACCCAGTTAGTAGAAATTGGTAACAGCTGCACTTCAACATTTTTGTATTGATTATTGACTGTAAGTATTATCTCCATATAGTATCCCTTACTCTCAATTGAAATTTCATTAAGTAGTGGAAAGTTAGGCCTAATAAAATGCCCTAAGCCATTATTGTTGTATTATAACTTGTCACTTGTTAAAATGTCGCGTCTAGTTGGGTAAATAAATTTAGAAGGAGCATATGTTGAAATTATAAGTTTTTATTTTTTGTGGTTTCGTCTTATGGTTAATAGGTATGACGATTAAAAGTGGGCGTTATCCCACTCGAAACAGACCAGATACCAGACGGATACCTTGACTAATTTGCTACCGCCGACTAGAGTTACTTATCATACATAGTATGAACTCTTCTCCAAACCAAAAAGTAATATTATCAAACGTAGCTCAATTCAATTTGAAAGCGTAAGATTTTTTCAGGGCCAGCCATAAATAGATCGCTCGCACAGCTGATCAACAAAAAAAATATCTTTTATTTTCTTAAGAAAACGACTTATCTCATATCAGGTGTTCACGTTTTCAATTAAATTTTACTACAATAATAAAATAAATCTATATCTATATATAAAAGTATGTCCGGTTAGTTACACCACTCATATTAAATAAATAAATATAGTAAATAATCAATATAATAAAATATAATAAAAAACTATGCCAGAAAAAGCGTTTATTGCCCTCTGCTGACCGTAATTTTTAACCAAGTTAATAAATTGTAATTTTTATTTAATCCTGCTTATCCTAGTTAGGTCATAAGAACAAAGTTATTAATTGCCATGGGTCCTTGATACGTGTGCAAAGATTCAGTTTAAACCGACTTTTTGAAGTGGGTGAAAATCTCGTTTAAAGATGTGGTTACAAATTACAAACCTACATGTGAAGCTTATATAAAGCATGTAAAAAGGAAAGAGTACGCTATTCCGGCTTATGTATGAGCAAATATTTCTAAAAGTAGTACTCGCTTTGAATGTCATTAGATAGTCTTAATAAACTATCTATTAATGCAAGGAGGCAAGCTGCTGCCTGAGAAGAAGAAAGTGAAGTAGAGCGCACCCAAGCTGCTGTTTTAATTTTATTAAAAATGTTGGAAAACGTTTTTTTTTTTTTTTGCCTGGCGAAGCTGACGGTGTTCAGCTTATATATTTTATTATATTTTTGCCCTAGTCAACAAGCATTTTGCTCCACTGTAGGGAGTCCTTACAAACTTTTACAAATGTAATAAAAATGTTAACAAAACTTTTTGACCAAATTCAAACAAGAAAAATACAGCAAACTACACATCTATGCAAAGAAAGTGCAGAAAACTTTTAGACACTTAAAATCGACTGCATTTCAATTCCCAAACGATTGTAAATGGCAGGCAGATGCAGTCAGTCGGAGTTGCCAGACCGTTTGCAAATTTAATTTACAACCTACGAGTACAATGTTCTTCATTGTACATTGAAGAAGTAAAGACCACAGCAGTAACAACACCAGCACAACAGCGTCAGAAATAATAAAACGAAACACCGAAGTCGTGTTGTTGCAGCTTATTGTGTACTTGTAAGAAATTCCTCGAGCGCCAAAGCCAACGCAAGTCATGTAGCCAGTTGGTTGCATAAAAATACCAAAACAAGTAACTTATGCACAAAAGTTGCGCCATTGGCTTGTGTTGCTGGTTGCTTTAACAAAGTAACTGAAATTATATTTTGCCACTTAAAAGTGCTCGACAAGGGGTTGCTCCTATAATGGTGGTCGGTTGTTGGGTTCAGTACGATGGCAACAAGCTCAAAGCTAAGTGCCCGTTTGCGTAGTCCTTGTGAGCGACGCTCTTAATGAGCAGCCAACTAACCTTGCCACCTTTGGCTTAGTCGTTGGTCCTTAGTCCGTTACCAACTTTAACTTTCAAGTCGAATTAGCTGTGAAATTTCTTACCATGCAAATTATGAATATTACTGTTGCTTTGGTACATCATTTCGACTCCTTGGAGCCACCAAGCGCCTCCTTTGACCAGTTGTATGAGTAAACGGAAAATGCTCGACATAGGGTATGTGTCTGAATGAATATATGCAAATTTTTGGAAATTTTGAGTGCGCTTCTAAGTTGAAATTCAAATTAATAAGCATCGGCAGAGTGTGACGCCATTGGAGAGTTACTTGAATGTTTTGCAGAGACGTAGGCAAAGGAGTTACTGGCGCCAACTACAAATATGTATATTTAAATATGTATATTCGTTGATTGACTATTTGAGCTATTATACAATATTAAACTTCGCTTAATCCCTTCAACTACGCCACTGTATTTCAAAGTACACAAAAACAAAAGAGCGACTACTAAATTGCGCTTTAATTACTACTTCACTGGCGCAAAAAGTTTCAGACTATAAAAAGTTTTTTTTTCTCGCTTTTTGCCAAAAAGTGGACATGACTTCTTAGAACACATTTTAGCTTTCATAGCAACAGTGCTTCTAGAAGTGGAAATTGGTAATCATCATAAATAAGTGATTAAAAATAATTAAAGCCAGTTTTTGGAGAAACTTCGAAGAGTTCTACTTGAGTTAACGCAATAGGAGGAGCATTAATTTGATGAAGTTTTGAGTGTTGAAAAGTGATTGTTAATTTTTTTCGGATACATTACTATTAAATTGAAATACAGCAAATAGGCTGCCTGGAGGTCTGGAGTGTGCAGACTGATAATGTAAAAAAAAAATAAAGCCATATTCTAAGCATCTCTCATACTCAGTTCATCGTGGGAAAACTGAGGGAAAATGCCAAATATAAAGGGTTTATTTTATCGATATCATTTCAATATCTTCAATTAAAAAGTTGATTCCAAAGAAGTTGTCTTCATACGAGTACACCGCATTTTCCTTATACGTTAAATAATTCGTTCATTGTTGGCCATGCCAACTGAATCTCCGAATGATCGACTAGTCTGTACCGTCTATGCTCGGTGGTCTTACAGTCCTTCTTAATAATCTCCTTCTTCTTAATTTTGAAGAGGTTCAGTAATTTTTTTATTTTTGTTGTTTTGCTTTTCCATAATTAAAGGATAAAATGCATCGCAGTGAACTGCTTAATACATTTGTCTATATTAGACTCTGACTAAGGTGATGACTATGATTCTAGTTGCGCCGTTAAGGCAATGACTGAGAAGAATATTGATTCCCTCTTAGGGTGAGATCATCCGGATCATCTTCAGTATACGCCTTGTTGGGATATGGGTGAGGGTGAACGCCAACGGATTTCGGTGCGTCAAAACTCTTAAGTGATAGCGAATGATGTGAAAATTAATCACTTCCATAACCGTTGGCATGTATAGGTCTTTGGCCAGCGTGGTGTTGCCGACGTACCAAAGAGGCGTCCATAAATCTGCTGAGTGCACGCCTGAGTGTTCTGGCACGCCTACACTCTCCTATTGTTGTAGGTGGCAGTGGTGCCCCAAATTTGTATGGCATAACGCCAAGCAGGTGTCACTGCTTGCAGATAGATGAGCCTCTTATTAGCTATTGATAGCTTATTCGAAGGGCGAAGAAGCCACTCTAGTTTCTTGAGTTTTTGGTAGCAGCGCGCTACCTTTGTAGTTAAGGCGTTTGTCCAGTATAATAACGAGACATTAAAGATGATCTAAGAAGCTTTATAATAATGGATGAATCGTTATATTGGGACATACACCCTCAAATTGGTTAATGAGTATATATTTTTGTTCACTCAAATTTTAATTTTTAAATAATTTTGATACTTCAACCTCTGACAAATCATTTCTCACATTGTTACAACTATAATACTAGCTAATCACTTAATTCGACATCTTCTAAATGTAAAATATCCTCAAATTTGATACCTATGCGGCCATTATGCTTGATCGAACGCAACCAGTCGATATATGGCGTTGGAATATCGGTTTCAATAGCGCCTTTGACGAGGCACTGCAAATAAGTCTTAGATGGCTGCCGATTCTCTGGTATTTCCTTCCATTCTATTTTCTTAAGATCAGTTTGGGGTTGATCAACCATGCGGTACGAGCGCGCTTTAACTACCGTACTATTTGCGAGCTCAATAGGCACCGTCACTGGTTCGTAGAAGCTTTCACTGACACCTTCTTGACTGAAAAACATAAAAAAAAATGTTAGACCCTAACTAATTCAATATAGAATGACTGCTGCCTTACTCGTCAATATCGTCGAGATTTGATAATTCAATCTCCCATAGAGCACCATAGACAACAGAGTGTGGCATTGGCACAATTGTCGCCACTGAGCCATCCCAGCCGGGCGTGTAGCCATTGAAATCCAAACGGTAACCTCTCAACAGACCCAGTCCGACACGCTGGGCTGTAGGATTTTGTATGCGCAGACGTTCGCTGAGCAAATTGCTTCCATAGCCGAAGTAGTAGAAGGTGTTGCCTTTGATTTCAGGTAGTGCTCTATGTTCGACATGCGTGGATTGAACTAAAGTGGCTGCGATGAGTAGTTGCAGCAATGCGCAACTTAAAAGGAATGTTGAAGAAATCATTTCACGAAGCGACACCTTTGCTCGTTGAAAGTCAACTGAAGCTAAGCGTTGGAAATTTCGCATCACATAAGCATTAAATTAGAATACAAAATTTTTATTTAATTTTCTTAGTAATTTTTGTTGTTGCTGTTATGGTGAAATAAATAGTGCACATGAAAAAATAAACTTAAAAAGCGGCGGCTCGCGTCAATTTCAGCAGATAAGAAGCGTGTGTCGAGCTAATCAATTGACAATGGCGACGCTTTTCTAGTTCAGGTCTCAGGTCGCACATTTGTTATGCCAAAGCACAAATCAAGCTGCTTCTATTGATGCTTTGGTGATCTCACTTATGTTAGCACTAACAATCACTAATTGCAATTTGTTAGAGAATCATTGTGTAGAGTGAGATATTTTCGATCCTTTTGCGATGTTTTCGTTGTGGGTAATCGACCTTAACCAATTGATGTAGGCCTTGGATATGCCCGCCTCAATGGCGCACTTCACCAGACATTGGAGACTAATGTATAAGTATATGGGACAAGCCCAATTTTCTCAGATTTGTTGTTGTCTGTGGCTTGACTAGTTATAGTCGTTGCTCGAAATATGACACCATTTGACTGCGATACACACAGTCTGAATTTTGTTGTGGCTTAGTGAAGTCTCTTTCAACTTAATTTATACACTAACATTTATTGATATCACCCAGTTTTGTTAAATAGATATGGTAAAGCGCGCCGTACACTTCTGTACCTGTTGGGAGCACAAGAGTCACCCAGGAGTCGGTCCAACGTGTATGAGGCAAGTTCACGCCACACTAATAAATAGAACCGCTTAGACCAGTAACCGTAACGTTATACTATATCTGCATCAAATATATATGATCCTGTTACTTAAAGACAGGAGTTCGACTAAATAAAGGAATCAACCGAACTTTTTTAACATCCATATTCACTCCTCTTGGCAGCATAGCACACAAAGCTCTTCCAACTTTTTGGATATCCGAGGCTTGTTTTGGTTTCGAAAATCAAGTGATTGTAAGGTAGGGTTGGTGATTAACCTTGGATGTGTCGACTGGCACCGACAAGGATCAACACCTCCACAAACGTTGGAGAAGTTCGTCTGATGGTGGTGACGTGACGATTGAACCGCAGGTGCTTTGAAATAACTGCCCATTACCGTGCAGTTTGAACCCTGGAACTCTGGTACGGCAGCCGTAGTATACTTCCACTAGGCTAACGAGTGCAGAACTGAACTTTAAAGCTTACTACGTTATAGAGAAGCTCACTCTACAAATAAATTTAACTTAACTTAGTGGGCCAGTAGTATGACTTAAGAAGTCAACAATTTATTTGGCAGTTTGTATTAATTTGTATATAAGTGTTCTTGTTTTTAGTTGAATATTATCTTTCGAAATAAAAAAATTATAAAATGGACACTAGAGCGAAAGAACGAATTGAATATTACAAGACGGTAGTGAAGCTACAGAAACAGATGCGCAAAGGCAGCTGGACTTACTTGTGCCGTCATCCAGAGGTAACATCGTTGTATTTGTTATTTCCTTATTATTATTATTATTAATTTTTGTTTTTTTTTTTGTTTTGTTTTTTTGTTGGGACTTGGCTTTGCATTATTGACACTCAGATACGTGCTATAATTCGTGTAATACTTACTCAAGCTATAAGCAAGAATCCTGCAGATATTTTCCAATTCACCGCTGAACTCTTCAGTTGTGACAACACGGATCAACTTGTCGACATGGTAATAATTTTAAATACCAATTCAATTTCATAAATTTGATAGGTTGGTTACAGATAAATGAGCAATTAAAGCGGGTCAACGATCAACTAAAAAAAGGCACTTGGAGTGAAAATGACGGCAAAATGATGTTCACAGAGAGCAGCATGTCTGATGATCAAGTTGTAGAGCCCGCAAGCAATCATGCGAAAACGCTTTTGGAATATGCTCTTGATAAATCTGAAGAAGAATGTGATCCATAATATTGTTTTTGGAATTTGAGATTATATTTCAAATTTTCTATTCAAAAGTACCCAAAACTATACTACTTATTTTAAGCGAGTCATAAGTAACACAGTTTTTATGTGCGTCACTTTTTATTTTACGTTTCATTAGTGCCTCTTTTAAACAGCCTTCAGAAGCTGGTAGTATTAATTGACTCGCTGCCAGAACTATTAACTTTAAATTTGTTGATAAATCTCAAGAAGTATATAAAAGATATGTTTACGCGTACTATAGATAGATTTTACAGTTCCATACATTCCAGTTCTAGTTTCTTTTCAAAGATCTCAACCGTTTCACCATTATGTTTGACCTTTCGAAGGTAATTGATATACTCGCAGGGTATACCCGTTTCTTGTGCTCCCTTCACAAGAACTTTTAAATATGTTTTCGAAGGTTTCCGATTGTATGGTACGTCAATTTCAGGGGCATTACGTATATCGTCTTTAGGTTGATTCGTTAGATGGTAGGCACGACACTGTAAAATGCTATCTTGACCCACTACCTCCACTGGCACTATGATAGGTACGTAGACGCCCTGGGGTACACTCTCTTGGCTATGTAAAAGAATCAATTATTATTAAAGGCGTATTTATGTAGATAAATGCAGATATAAACTCACTTATCCAAATCATTTAAGTTGCTCTCATCGATTTCCCAAATAGCACCGTAGACGTGTTCACCAGGATTGGGTACAATTGTTGCCGGCGCACCGCACCAGTTCTTGGAGTTCGTATGAAAATCAAGGCGGTAATCCTAGTTAAATAGACGAAGTTAAAGACTTCAATATTTAAACTTTTTTTTTTTGACTAATATTTTAAACTCACCTTCAACTTTCCAGCGGCAATGCGTACTGCCGTTGGGTTCTGTATGTGTATTCTCGTAGCCAACATATTGCTGCCAAAACCAAAGTAAAAGAACTTAGAGGCCATCCTCAAATACGTTCGCTTTCTGAAATGAAATCGTTTCGAGATTTGCCACATAATTTTTGGTAAGGGTTTTAGGGAATATATATAGTATATATAGTAGTCTAAGTACGTTGCCTCTTTTACTCATTTGAGATTAGTCAATACGAAAGACTTTGGAACCCCAAGGAGACCTTTTAAATATAAATATTGTATCACATAAGGATGATCAATTTTTTTCCCTTTTTTGAAAATGCTCAGATCGTCAGCTGTTACTCATTTTGAAGTGTAATTTCAACGTACTTTACCATTGGCCAGTACAATTGATCAAAATTCATAAAGTCTTACTACCAGTTATAGTTATAGCGGAGCACGATGTAAGTTGTTAAAGATAAGATGTAATAAAATGTAATATTATGATTTGAGATAAAGATTTCAGTTGCCCTTATGCCTAAACCACGAAACTAACGCGGGTTTTGTAGCGCCAATTAATGTCTGAACAGATCCAGTCATCTACATGCTAACCCAAAACATGTCAATTGATGAAAATAGGCTTTTCAAATATTGAGACTGTAATGGGTGTGAAAAGTATTAGTCAAAGTTAAAAAGGAATCTCATTTTTCAAAATTCTTGCACAACTTCTGTAAAAGCCCGGTTTTCTTAAGTCACCCTTTTCATTGTCTGGCAACATCGTGCGTTGCAAAAGCTTTACAAATGGTTTGTGTACGCGCTTATTTACAAAGTTTCTTTACATAAAGCTAAACAATAGTCAAATGAAAACAGCTGTTCGCCACCCAACTTGACGCAAATAAATTAGTGTTTAGCAAACGCCACAAAATACAAAAAAAAAAAAACTTTTATCAGATACTCACCTGACAACTAACACCAAGCACACTTTATTTATATACTATAGCTATTACTTTTAAAATAAAATTGTTTGTACGTTTGTTTAATATGAATACTGATGAAAGACATTGACTACCAGTTGAAGTGTCGTTGGCCCCACTGAGCTAGCGAATGGGTTAGCTCGTAATCGCATATTGCCATATGGAAAAGCTTCCGGACGAAAAGCACTCATCTTATCTATATCAGAGCTTTCTGTGGTTTATCTGAGCTTTCTGTTGTGGAGTTAATATAAGCTAAGCTTTTTGGTAAATTTTAAATTGAGGTTGGCTTTAGTATAGTTACGTACCAACAGTCAGGTATTCTCATAAAGTTTATCACATAATACTCATTAAATATTATCATTATATTATTATTGTTATTATCGGGGCTGTAACTGAAAACTTTAGAGCTTTCGGCTTCAGTATTATAATTCTGTGTCACATTCCCGCCGCCTGGGACAATAAAACACTGTCATCATCATGTTGGCATCATCGTGAAGGAGCCCAAGAAAGGCGACCTGTTAATTGCCGAAACTGGAGAAGAATAACTCTGCTCAACAACATTCATAATATTATAACCACCATAATTCAGACCAGATGGCAATATAACAAGGTTTCTCTAAAAGACAAGCAGATTGAATTTCGCCCTAATCGTATTTGCCTCAACCAAGCTAATACACACCGCATAATAGTCGAGCAATCGTTAGAGTGACGCTCCTCACTGTGAATGCCATTCGGCGGATTCAAGACAGCATTGGAGCTGGCAGTACTGCACAACAGCAAGGCTCGTGTAAGGCAAGGCTGTCGGATTCGAGGTCAGCATCGAGAAGACAAAGTCAATGAGGGTAAATGATTTGATCAACGATTACATCGTTTGCGATGTCTGCGCAGTGGATATCGTAAATAGCTTATGTTACCTGGGCTGCACAATCTCCAGAGACGGTACAGCCCAACAGGATTGAACAAAGCAAGAACAGCGTTCGGCTGCGATCGGTATGGTCAAGCTCGCAAATATCCAAACACACGAAGTTGCGAATATTCAACGCATGTGTTCAACAGCAAATGCTTGAGGATCATCTGCAGAATATTCTGGCTACCCATTATTACAAAACAGTCTTATACTATTACCCTAAGAAGACCGCCGAATTCCATTACAAGAATGGTCGGCCCAAAAACACCTGGCACGGGTTGACTCTACGCGAGCTTAGAACGACCAACTGCACATGGAACAGTTAAAAAACAACAGCTCAAAACGGAGTAAGATAGAAGAGCCTTGTGAAGCACCTATGCTACCATGCGGAGTGAATAATGTTAATAATAAAAGCAAATTATAAGTAAATTTTGTCAACACCTAAACCAACGCCCAACTGTATAACATCTCCGTAATGGTTTTTTATTCATTGTAATGGAATAACAATTGAGTTTGGCTGTATGCCTTAACAGCCATGGTTCTTATTCTCTGCAGTTTTTAGTTTGTATTTATAGGTCTACGAGCTGTAAGTAAATTAACGTTTAATTGAATTTTTATTCAAATAAATGGAAATTGATTTTCTAATTCTTTCTTCTATGGCAACGGCCCAATTTGTGTAGAAAGTCATGAAAATTTGTTAAGGCCTTTCCTCGACATGCTCAGGAAACCATTATAGACCGTGCAGTGCATTGTATTTGGGAATATTGATCGATGTCAACCATTGAATCTTTGTCAACGTTGCCACCAATCTGTAAATAATTTTTAACTCAACTCTTATCGTCATATTGTAGTTGCGGCATGTTGAATGGGATGGTACTGACTTAGCCATTTTTGTTTATAATAATTACCTGACCATTTTTCAGTGCATTGTACTCTTGCCAGACTTTATTTATAGTTTTACGGTTTTGACCACAATTGAATACCACATGTGGCGACATAAAGAAAGACTATTACTACATTGTTTTAATGATATTTTATGGTTGTAACTAACTTATATAAGCATCATAAGCATCGCCTTGATTTCCAAATTAAGTTTTTAATTTGTCGAATCGGAATCATCGTGTTCATTGATTATTGTTGAATTGAAACAGATAGTTAACTTTTATCGATTTATTTATTTTCTTGTATGTTTTATGAGTAGTGTGTTCACGCAAGAGCATTGTAGATAGTTATTTCTTCAATTGCTCAGCCATTTTGGCGCAAACACTTTATTTTTTCTGGCTTATGAGTTCTTTGAGATCTTATCAGCTTTTCTGGGAGTATGGAAAAAGCAAAGACCAAATCAAAAAATGTTATTAGAAGCTCAGGCAAAAACTTTTCTTCACTTCATAAAAGAAGCGGTATAAATAACAATTGCAAAACCAGTGAAATACACGACTGGTTCTGGAATTGTTTTGAGGAAGTTACCACAGAAAATTTGCCAACGGACGAGCATGTCTTGAAGAAAAGCGTTATTACTAATGAGCTCGATTTTTTATAAAACTCTGCCTCGATCGCACGTTGGTGGTCAAGAAACGCCGCACATTTTCCAGACCTGACACTTACGTCTACATATGCGTAAAAAATTGTTTTGGTACACCATAACTTGCCTCATAGATTCAATCTATTAAATTAAATGTAATAATTTAAGGCTCAAGTAATTAAATTTTGAATTAATATGTGCAGATTCCATGCGAAATTTCCGCTTTTTAAACTATTTCAATTAATAAAATATTTTTTGCTCGAAAGCATATAAAACGAATTGCATTAAAATAACACCAGTTTTTAGTGAATAATTAATTTAAAGAATCATAAAATATTGTTTAAATTTATTTTTATAATTAATTATTTAATATTTTATCAATTTAAAAAACAAAATTCCTACTACAAAGAAATTGTCTGTTTTCACTGATTCCTTCACTGAAGTGGTTCGCCTAACTTTCCTTGATTCTTTCTTTTGGTTTCTTTAGGAACACTGAGTGCTTTATAATGCACCCTGTGCCTTAAACCCAATCCTCCATTGAGGAAGAGGTCAGACGGGAGTAGGTAGTTAAATAACCCCGCCTTGATTGTGTGGAACTGAAATGGTAAACAAAATTCCTTAATCCGTTAAAGAGGATAAAGTTATTTTTGGAACTTACCAATATATGGTTCCCATTGCGTGCTTGTAAGAGTAAGAGGAAAGAGCCACACGAACTGAGTTTTGGGCAATAAAAATAATAGATTGCATCGACTCTTGTAGCTTCTACGTTGTTGCTCCCCCTCTATTAACTTCTTTTTCATATGTATTGCCGTTTGGCTTGTGTTTAGTATGTTTGTGTCTATGCTGGTTGATAGTTATTGCGCAGTCAATGTTCTTTTACACTCCCTTTGGTAATGTACAAATAGCAGAAATCGCAATAAAGGATGGTTTGTACGATGCCCGCGAATATCGCAATCAGATCGTAGTGCAAGTCCACCATGTAACGGTAGTTCCAGTTTTGCCAGTTTGCTGGCCAAGAAGAGTTGTAGCAGAATTGCAACCGATTCCAAATAGATCGAAAATATCCATAGCCAGTAGATACTGTGGAACTGAAATAAATGATAAACAAAATGAGAAAATTATGAGACATTTGTGACCAGTACATAGTTATATGGGACATACCTGATTTCTTTGATTCTGCGAGCAAAGGTGCAGCTGTTGGCGGGGGCAAATAAGAGAATGACATCAGTGCAAAGGGATGGAGTGTCGGTGTCATTTTGCATGGAGAAGTGCAAAATGGAGTGTGACCGTGACCAACTGCCCACTTGAGCCTGAAATTGTAAAAGAAAATCCATTAATATATCACAAAAGAGAGAAAAGTTATTTATGTCTTACGTGTATATTTAACATCTCTCCATGTGGGGCAGTAATTAGCGCCGAATGCCTTCCATCTCTACCTCATGGCGGCGGTTGCACGCTTCACTCGACGGGACGGGTTTCTTAAATTTTAATGTGCGCTAATTACGTACCTCACTACCCATCACTAACATAGCACAACATCTTCGGTGATTGACCCGCCAACAGAGTCTCCCAAAACCAAATAACATAAACTGACTTTCACTAACAGTTGTCTTCTGCACTTAACACAACTAACGGTCCCTTAGCACATAACGCCAAAATCCCAACTTTGATGGATGAATCAAATGAAATCAAAAAGCAGCGCTCCCTGCAAATTGTGTTTTGTTGGCACAAAGGTTTACACTTCGGAGAAATACGCTTTAACAAGAATGGAGTGGCCAGATCCTCCGGCGTTATCTAATCTTAGTTATGCCAACTTTGGTTAATCCTTCAAAACTTCACCTAATAATGAAATTTTGAATTCACTATAAGTTATTATACTCCTAAAAATGAAATTTATCTCAAAATGTCGGGACGGCGCGAACGCCATTCCCGGCTACCAAAAATTACACGCACGAGTTATTCGCATTAGGAATAATCGCGAGGGTCAACTCAGCCGTAAGTGCAATGGCCAAGCCTCACCCCGGGGGAACCGCCTTCGTGATCACGGTAGCCCCTACGCCAGGTAAGTATGCTTAACTTCGCTCACAATTCTCTTATTCACCAGAAACACACATTAAACGTTTGCGAATTATAAAATTTAAAAGCAAAATAGTTCATATTGTTTGACTACCGCTGCAGACAGAGTTTTTCTAAATCAAGAAACAACATACGTTACTGCGAAAGATTAGTGAACATAAGCCACTTCAAAATAACGGATGGACTCGTACAAGCTACCACCCAACGTCACAACCAAAGGTTAGTCTTTAAGACGACAAAACACATGGTGCTGCTAATAAATAAACGATAAATAAATTAAGAAACCAGATACCGTAACTGTTATGAGTTTTATTTCAAAAACTCATTTTTAATTATTATTTTGTAATTTTTACTTTAAAAATAAAATTATTTTCGATTTTTATTTAAAAAATCACAAAAAATAATTCTTTTGTGATTTTTTTCTAATTAATCATGAAAATAAAAAACAATATACTATATCCATTGCTAATTTTAAGCGATTATTTGTTTTGTTAGTTATTTCATCAGATTTAATTCTATAAAAAGTATTTTTTTACGCTGTCTGCGTTAAGATTATATCTTCAAAATAATTTCCTCAATTGGATTTGGGTCTTAAGCTCCTATTTCAGCAATAGACTTTATTACATAATTATTTCTATTTTCGTCTTCTTCGTTGTCAGAAGCCCCATCAATGAATGGTTGTTGCTGTGAAGTCAGCACGTACTTTCAATTCTGGGCTTATTTAATGGTTGACTATTCAGGGTGTTCGCAAACACTGAGTCATTATAATTTTTTTAATTTTTTTTAATCAAACAAATGTGTGATGCAGTTTACTGCGCTAAATGTTATAATTTAATTATAAAAAAAAAAATTAATTTACATGCTACAATGGGACAAATACTAGGCATCAATGCCAGAAAAATTCACAGAATTTAGGAATTCAACTTTGATATAATTTATTGTAATAATTTTGGTTTCACAGGTGGCGCCACAACATTGTTGCTGCTGTTTTTTGTCAGGTGGCGGTTGAAGTCTTCAGAAAATAATATGTATTTTGTTTTAGTAAGTACACCAACCTTCAAAATCTGGCTGTACAAATTTCATGACAATCTAACGAACAAACACAGTGAAGTTGAAGGAGATAGCTGACACTCTAAACATATCCAAGGAACGCGTAGGATTTGTTTTTCATTAACATTTGTGCATGAGAAAGCGGTTTTCAAAGTGGGTGCCGCAACTGTTAACAGTAGGCATGGGTATTGATCAATCGATTAATCGATTGACTTGTCTTGACTTTTAAGTTTTTGTAGTAATCAGTAGATAGAAATCATATAGCGAGTAACGCCTCTCTTGTCGAATTTTAAACCTCATATGTCAATGGATTTGTCAATGAATCAAAACTTTTTATTGTACCTAAAAAGATAACTACATAACTGTATTTGTATCTCAACGAAGAGCTTACAATCGAACGTTGCTCAATGGATAATCAGTTATGAAATCATATTAAGTTCACAAAATGATACTAAAATTGTAAAAAGAAAGAAAAACAAACAAACAAATAAATCGTAAATATGGAAGCCAGGCGACAAACATTTGGCGCATTCAGCAGAAGCCATCACCCATCATTTTCTCTGACTTATTGCTAACTGGTTTGCCTCTAATGAACGCAGTGATGCTAGATTTGTAAGATAACTGTGCTTAGCTACTTTGCAAATAGCCTTTTTCATTTCTACGTTAAATAATTTGCTAATAATTAGCGTATTCTCCATTCCACTCATCTGTTAAATACATATTAAGAAAATAAATACATATAAACAAAAATTAAATAAATAAATATCATTACTTTTCACTTTCCAAGCAACTAATAACAATACTCAAATTATTTACTTTAAATTTTGTGTCTTTATTACTTTGTAAACAAACGAAAAACATCTGATTGAAATGTGATGCCTTGGTTATCAAAGTATTTTTATGATGAATTTTTCGCCATCGCCATCACGAAATTTCTTTCGAAATTGTCAATTTGGCATTCACAATGAACGAATAGCATCAAAAAAGGTTATCAAACACGTTTGCTGAACGCGCCCATTGACAGACAGAATAATCTGTGTTTACTTTCAGACATCTTAAAAAAATGTTTTTAATTTTTCATACAACTTTTATTTCGAAAATCGGTAAATCGCTCCTTGCCCCCTGGCGAAAACTGAAAGCGGACCCATAATATCTCCACTCGGCGTCCCCCAGCAGGTACACGGCCGCCGTCACAGCAACAACACAGCAAGCTCCGGACTAGCAACGACTGACCGCCAGCCTGAACGCCATAACTTGACATTCGCTATTCTAGTTCAAAGAAGGCGGGTACAGGGGCCCGCGTCCTGACTGCGCTCCTCAATGCAGTATGGCGGTGTGAGCCCGTACCATCCGTGGGAGACCTTGAGCTTGCGGACTACATATCGGCGGCACCTCTCGCCTCACCCCATCAAAAGCTATGACGTCATATTGGGCCAAGGTCCGCTCTGCCAGTGTCCCAGTGAGTAAGCAGTGCAGAAGGACTCTAGCGTGTGAAAGATAGGAGTCAGAGTTCGTGTGAGTCAGAAGCCAGACGCGAGTGTGATAGAGAGAGCGTGAGACAGTAAGACGGAGACAGAAGAGAGACAGTGAGAAAGATGGCAGCGATACTTTAGACAAACGAGAGAGAGAGTGGTTGAAGGAGACAAAGGACAGGCGTGTGAGCGAGTCAGAAGAAAAGTCGGAGTGAGATGGTCGAGCCAACCTCAAAAACGGCCTTAGGTGCGGCAAGGGAATACAAAATTTTTCTGCCAGTGAGAGTGGACAAATAATCTATCGTCTGCCCCCTCTTGCCCATCCTGAAAATACCATGGACAGACGAAGATCGAAAACCTAGTGAGGCACATTAAGCAGCAACATGTAGAGCCATGTATAGTGTATGAGTGCTGGGGGTGTGGCTACACCCGAGCACAACTGCTTCGAGCACAACTTTGTGCTGGGCGAAATCATCCGTGAAACAAGGAACTCCGGAAAGCAGCTGGTGGTGGCTTGGCTCGACTTGGAGAGTGCCTTTAACTCGCTACCTCACTCTTCTATTCGCAGGGCTTTGAATGGACATGGTGTGCCACCGAAGGTGATACGCATGATCGCTTCTCGGCCTCAAGGCTTAGATCAAAGTGTATTTCTCGTCTCGAAGCCTTCAACCTTGCCCGGCGTGAGAAGATCGCCAAATACACTCCGCTGGCAGAGTTCCTCAGGGGACAGGGGTACACGGTGGACCTGAACGCGTTCGTCGTGGGAGCGCTGGGTGCCTGGGACATCAAAAACGAGGCCGTTCTGAAATCCCTCCACGTGGGTAGGCGCTATGCGGCCATGATGAGGCGCCTCATGGTCAGCGAGGTCATAAAATGGTCCCGCGACATCTACGTGGAGCACGTCTCGGGCACGAGGCAGTACACGCCTTCCAACACGCCTCCGCCAACAGCATCTCCGGGCCGCCTCTACCGCCGGAACCAGGATTAACCGCGGTAACACCGCACTACCACACTGTGTCCTTATTAGATTTAGCAGGAGCAGCTCCTTTCTGAATAATAGCCATAGGATTATTATACTCTATTTATTCATACATATAGCAGGCATAAGCCATTAGATTTAAGTACCCTTAAGTGAAGTTCTATTTTAAGTAAATATTTTGCTCTGTATTATTTCTTCTATTTCTTGATCGTCATATTGCTGCGTGCATCTGCTTCGCGCTATTTTGCACGGGCAGCGAGGAAAGAAATAATAATAAACACATAAATTTCACTGCTTGAGAGAGACTTTCCAACAAAAAGCGATTTACAAGTGGTCAATAGTGCAATAGTGTGCGCGAAATAACGATTTTCGGTTTCGGTAAACGAGTGAATCGTCCGACAGAGAGTGTGCAGTGTGAAGGCGAGACCGGAGGACAGCCGATTGTGCAAGAAAACCGGAGGAGCGATAAAACCGGTGTGCCCTAGTAACGGTTAACGGTTTTCGGCATAAACCGGAGTGCCTAAAAGCGGTTAGCGGCTCTCGGTATAAAACGGAGCGCCTAGTAACGGCTAGCGGCCCTCGATATCGGCGAACGCTTGAAACGGTTGACTGTCCCATTTTCAAACTGCGAGATGGACGAACCAACCACCAAAACGGCCCTTGGCGCGGCGGGGGAGTTCAAAATTCTTCTGCCAGTGAGAGTGGCCGAAGAATACATCGCTTGCCCCGCCTGCCCATCCAGAAGATACCAGGGTCAAACAAAGATTAAAAACTTGGTGAGGCATATCAAGCAAAATCATGTTGTCCCATGCATTGTATATGAATGCTGGGGGTGTGGCTACACGGCATATAACAATCGTTGATGTATGTGCCCCCTTCGAAAATCGTCTCGAAGCCTTCAACCTTGCCCGGCGTGAGAAGATCTCCAAATACACTCCGCTGGCAGAGTTCCTCAGGGGACAGGGGTACACGGTGGACCTGAACGCGTTCGTCGTGGGAGCGCTGGGTGCCTGGGACATCAAAAACGAGGCCGTTCTGAAATCCCTCCACGTGGGTAGGCGCTATGCGGCCATGATGAGGCGCCTCATGGTCAGCGAGGTCATAAAATGGTCCCGCGACATCTACGTGGAGCACGTCTCTGGCACGAGGCAGTACACGCCTTCCAACACGCCTCCGCCAACAGCATCTCCGGGCCGCCTCTACCGCCGGAACCAGGATTAACCGCGGTAACACCGCACTACCACACTGTGTCCTTATTAGATTTAGCAGGAGCAGCTCCTTTCTGAATAGTATCCCTAGGATTATTATACTTTATTTATTCATACATACAGCAGACATAAGCCATTAGATTTAAGTACCCTTATGGGAAGTTTTATTTTTAAGTAAATATCTTGTATTTGTGCTCTGTATTATTTCTTCTATTTTTTGATCGTCATATTGCTGCGCTGCTCCACTTAACGTTAGAAACAATGTTTGCCTGCCCTAGAGAAATTGGTTACCAGAAGAGGTCAATTCGAAGTGTTTCGAGTATGGAATCCAAAACCTAGAAACCGTAAAGTGTCCACCAGCAATAATCACCAAAGATAACGAACCCTTAACAGTAACTCATATATATTAGATATATATTGTTTAATGTCATACAGAAGAGAACGCCGTTTGTTTGATCCCACAACATTGACTCAGGAAACTAATTTACGGAGCATTATAAAATGCCTGAACAATTGAATATCGTCTATATCTATATTGATGTACCCGAAGTGTACTCATAGAATTTAGCAGTGGAACAACCCCACGACAATTACAAGAATTTCGAATGCAATCAGATCCGTAGGTAAAGAAATCGACGTTGAAATCAGCGCTCTCCTTAAAAAACTAGACAAAGGCACTAGAAATTTTCTTAAAATCTTGTTGAGTTGAACCAGAGCCGAAATGTGTAAGTTCGATCGAAGTAGAATAGCGAATATCAACTCAATTAGTCAATCACCAATTAAATCCATACCGACCTAATATGCGAACATAAATGAAACAACTTCCCCAATTTTTAGTGGAAACAACTTCCCTGATTTTAAGTAGATCTAGCGAATATTAAGCTATACATATTTTTAAACCACCGTTGTTCCTTAGAAGGCGACAGAAATGCCAATTCTTTACTTCTCCAAGTCCATTTGGAGGACGCGACCAAAGTAAAATGAACTTCGCCAACCAACGACTGCCTTCAGACTGATTTATATTGAATGTCTCACTTTACTGACAGCTCTGCTATGGCGTGTACAGAGCTGTCCCGTTGTATAAATGTGCAGTTCACCTCATGTACGTCTGTACTAAGCTGTATATTATGTGCAGGTCACTGCATCTTTGTGTGTATGTTATGTTTAGAGCATATTATTTTGTCATATAGGAAGCATTTAATAATATCGACAGTGGTGGATTACGAGTATAAGCGTGAGCGTGGTTACGGCTGGCCTAATATCTCTTCCATAGCTTTAAAGCTATGTTTTCATATTCCTTAAAGAGTAAACAGTGGATCTTGTTTTGGAGATTGTGATACACCGAATAAATCTTCAGAGGCTCTCTAAACTGTATATAAATTCGGCCTACTCAACGAGGTGGATCGATTTAAGTTTGTCGATCTGTCCGTCTGTAGGCAAACCCTTCGTCATTGTTCGGAGTATAGAGTAATCTTCGTACAACGTAGTTTCGAAAGTTTCAGGAAAATGTACTTTATGTTGTTATGATAAAGATAGACCCCAGCTAAAATTACAAACATGTGTACATATGTACCTGTCCTAACGCTCTGTTTAGTGAAGAGTGTTACACATTCGGCTTAGCCGAATGCAATGTTTTCATGTTACTGTTGCTCTTTGGTTTCCTGGTACTGGGTACTGTTCTTACGGTCATGATATTCAGTGTCACACGAACATTAGAATAGTAGTATTAGTATTAGTACCGATCGACACAAGTTCAGCTCTCCGCAGAATATATGCATGTATATATGAATATGTGGGCACGAGCTGTAACTAACTGTTCTAATACATCAAGCGAGGCATCAGAGACCCCATTAAATTTAGTACATGGTGTTCGGTATGACAAGAACTACGATAATTAAAAGCACATGTATTGACGTTTATGAATTTGCTCACGATTGTGAGAGCCTAATCTTAAGGCTGATCAACATTCTCTTATATATTACTTTTTGGAACAATTCCAAAGCCAACTTTTTAAATTAGTGTTTTAGAGTATTCAAGACTAGTTCAGGTTTTATAATAGTTTCAAAATAGTCGAGGTCAAGAAAGAGTGTTCACATTTTGAGGCATTCTCGTTTTATGGTGTTTACGTTATTCCGAGAGTAACATACGTCCATAATCAGCTCAACCAGGATTCTGGGTCACTCCAATAGATCATACAAAAATGTTCTAATAATAACTTTAATTTGAAACCTTCGTTTTTATGGGAGGTATCTCTCCTAGTGGTGTAATCCTTTTTTACACCACTGTGCGCGCTAGCTGCCACAATGCCACGTTGTTGTCTCTGATGTGTTGAGTTGCGGCCACGACCATTGCTCGATGTATTCGTAGTGATATGAGCGGACATAAGTCATGAGCACAAAGGGGCAGTTTGGACAGCTGCCGGCACCGGCTAGCTTATCAACTGTTGCAGCACAGCGGAAGAGAGAGTGAGAGACTGATATCGAAAACGATAAAAAAAAGTTAACTTCGACTATGTGGAAATTGTAATATTGTTCGCTAACTGCTTTACATTAGTATATACATGGATTTTTGTATATGTACCAAAGGTACAGTGTGTCAGAAACGGAAAAATGATTACAATAATAAATATTCGTTTGTATGAAGTTTATCCCACCAAGTAATCGGATTAATCGGTTCTGAAAAATTAACATCTTATGGTAAGAATTCTTAGAGGGAAATTTTAGCTCTGAGGGAATAGTTGGCATATATAGGGATGGAAAGACAGAATCCTGGTTGAGCTGATTATGGAGTCATGAGGTGCGGAATTTACCGACTGCAGCAGACTTACGATGATATTCATAACCCATTTGCCATATTTTCCGTCGAAATTTAGTCTATTAAAGTTATTTCCGTAATATACCGGAGAGAGCTTGTGAATTGTGGTTCGATGCTTGGTAAAATGTCTAACAAATGTGTGCGTCATAAAAGAAGGTACTTGCGAAAAACTTCATAGCTTACCATTCTCGTACACTGTTGTATTTTTATCAGGTGGTAACTGGAAGAAAGAAGAAAAAGTTTCTATGTAAATATATTAGAATAAAATATTTTATACAGGTAATCGATGGCTCAGCGAAGGACCATAATTAAGCCACTTCACTCGATATGCCCTTTATTATTATACGCTATTATTATTATTGTAATATTATTATTATATTGTACATTATTAAGTGAGGTTGAACGTTTTCGTTTTCTCTCCTGCCCGTTCTTTTCCCTTGAATATTTTTCTAAATTTGAGGTCTTACGGAAATATATTAGAGATGAGATGACAAGTAAAGCAAAGTAAAGAAGCTCAAAAATGAAATTTTGTCAAAAATTTAAATTGATATTCAGAAAAGGACAGGCGAATGTGACAGATTGGCTGTTTGATTGATTGAATCGATTGGTTAATTGATTATGTGAATGGATCACCTGATCCATATTGAATAAAATGGGAAATTAGCCATAACTTTCTTAAAATTTTTAAAACATCAATAGAGGCTTATCCCGCTTACACATATTTGGAGTGACCACGGTAATTGTAAAAAGACTCTTTGAATAGTAAATCTCCCTTGGAATCACAGTGGGTGTGACCAAGGTAGGTGGAGTTTTAATCATCGAGCAAGAATATAACACATGCAAGCAGCGGAATGGGCAGCGGAACCAATTAGCTCAGGGGCGTTAGCACAGTAGCGTATATAAACCTTTTCTAGCTCTTAGCCATGCGTATTATATTACAATTATTATTTTAGTGTACCTCTTTGCTACTTACCCGGTATTTACGGAAATTATTTGATTATTATTATTACTTTAATATTATTTTTTTAAAAGTTGAAACTTTTAGGATTCCATGATGTGAAAGCAAATGCTTAGTTGATCTCGATATATGAACTTTTTTAAATAGATATTTAGATGTGAATGTACACTGGCTTACAGTTCATCGACCGCCACAAGAGGCCAAATGCTACAACAATGGCAAACGGTCCCACAGCCACACACAGCACTAACTAACGTCCTCCTGAAATACTGCAGCAACCAAGCAAAATATCTCCACCTAAGGTATCCCCACCCTGCTCGGATTCTAAAATCGTACATAGAGAGCCAAAACGTAGCACTTTTGAACTGGCCCCCATTCTCACCAGACCTAAATATTATAGAAAAATATTATAGAAGACTTCTTTATTGAGCTGAGGGTAAGTGACTTAACATGAATTTATAATACATAATTTAATTTCGACTGCTGGACTCAACGAAGAAATGAGAGGGAGAGAGAGATACGATAATAACTGGAAAGGGTGAGTGGAGAGTGTGAGGGGAGTATGTGAGTGATATTAAAGTGCAGCCAAGCTTACAGAAATCATGCTCTGAAGGCGCCAAATTTACAATAGTTTGATGTTATTTCCGTAATATATAATATATAATACTAAGTATATAATACTAAGTGATATATAATACTAAGTTCAAGGTGTCTGGCTCCAACATCCTCCAACATTGGAAGATCAGGGCTTCCAACTAGAGCTGTGCGTGAAATCGTGCGTGAAAATGTGCGTGATCGTGAAAGGCCCCAAAAATCGTTAATTTGTGTGATCGTGCACAAGTAACGAGATTACCGTGAATTTCGCGAAAAGGTCGCTTCACGAAAATTTACAAAAACTCACGACATCACAAAATTTCACGGAGTCACGAAAACTCATGACTTCACGAAAATTGGCGATGGAGTCTAGCTCCGAAAATGAACCTGTACTTCAAGCGTACTCGCTTTGGTATCAAAAGTTAACTAATATATGCCTTTCAAATACTCTAGATTCCTATGTTATGGGAGATGTGAAATCAGCAGTTCAAAATAAGTTAATAGAACGTTTTGAACCGATTACAATTCAATACATAGCCTTGTTGCTAAACCCTCCTCTTAAGTCCCTAAATTGTTTAAGTGCAGAGAAACGAAACCACATAATTGAACCAGTAAAGGTGATGTATATAGATATATTTGCAAACATGCGCAATATTGTAACTAATAGTAAACCAGATTCTAAAATTTGTTTAATAGAGTATAAAGAATTCGGCGATGCATCTTTCAATTCAAAAGCAAGTCTAACTGAATTCGTTAAACAGATTTTTGTTTATATAAACAAAGAAATTGTAAATGCTGAGCCAATTTTTGACCTTTGCAAATCGCAGAAAGATTTGCTTATTCTTCAAAAATTAGCGCGCCAAATTCTTTGTGTTCCACCCTCGTCAACGACGAGCGAACGAGTGTTTTCGACTCCAAGCCGTATAATAGATGAACGGCGAAGTAGTATAGTAGGTAGTAATTTACATAAAATACTATTTTTAAATAAAAATATGAAAATGTAAATGAATATTAATTATTAAGATTAATGATTAATGTTTAAATAAAAAAAAGAAACAATAAAAAAATAATTTGTTTATTACACCGCAACCGAGCATATTTGGCTAAACCACGCGAATGCACGAAAAACTGAGACTATTTCCGTGCGTGATCGTGAAAGGCCCAAAAAGTCGTCATTTTTCGTGAACGTGATAGAAATATTATTTCGTGAATGTGCGTGATCGGGGCGAAGATTTTGGTCACGCGCACAGCTCTAGTTGGAAGTAAGCAACGATTTGCAGCGTGTGGAAGCGTACAGCAATACCAAAGAAAAATGAAATAATGTTGCTTGCTCCGTGTAGAACGGGTTTCTACAATTAAACTTATACTGATTATGTTATCATTATGATGATTTTTTGTGGTTTTATTGTAGTACTAGCAGATACCCAGCGCGTTGTTGCCTCTTGGCATGCTGTTGTCCATGCCGAGATTCTCGTTGTTCTTCTGTTTTAAGTGCTCTATTTTTACGTTTTCGCTTTGCTTCTGATGTTTTTTTTTTTCAATTGATTTTTTGTGGTGGTATTATTTTGCGGCTTTTTTTTTTTTTTTGTTATTTTAATTGAACAATTAATACGCCTTGATTTAAAAAATTTACTAACGTCTTTACGGGTTCAAATTATTAAACCGTTTTTTGACATAAACTTTTTTTATTATTTATCTTTAACAGACTTTGGATTTCGAATTTGTCATATTTTTCATACAAATATTCCAATGTATTTATTTATATTTTTTCCCTCAAGTTTTGCACGAAACTTGACAGGATTACTCTACAGACCATTCTAGAGTTTCCCTGAAAATTTCATCAAAATCAGTGCAGCAGTTTCGGCGTCTATAGCGGTCATACATATTGACATACAGTCCTACATACAGACATACTTCCAACTTTATACATATAGATAGCATGAAGAATCAAATTAAATAAATTTTACAGAGCATAGTTACACAATAACTTAACAATAATATTAAAATTACGAGTATAGATTATATGTATAGTGTAAGTGAAATAATGTAACGTGTCTAAGAAAAGACAAAGGAGACAATTATATCATTGTTAAGAACATAAATATCATAAGCTTCTATGCTACCCCAATATGTTCGAGCGTACAATGAGAGTGTACATGATCCTCATGTTCAAGAAACAATTTGAGGCACTAAAAATTGGCATCATATCGTATAATTATTCCTCCATGTATAAATATATACTTTTCTTGAATTTCTATCTTTTTAATTTTAAATATATTTATTATTTTTTTATGTTATTTAGCAAAAATTGTGTCAAATTTTCTACGATTTATGGGGATTCATTTTTCCGTTTTCTTGAACTATAATATAATATACTGTATGGTACTTTTAGAACGTGAGACTTAATTTAACATTGAAAGTTTTCCATTACGGCCCTGGAAAACTTAATTACGAAGAGCTTAACATTGCATATCTTTACAAAAAAAAAAATGCTGAAAGCCTGCAACGAACTGCTTCCAACTGAGAAATTTTGATGAACCCAGCCTTTTGAATTTAATCTTTTAAGTATTCACTTAACAACATTTTTATTTTACACAACATTTTCAAACTTGCTCAGGCACATTGAAAAGTTTATGAATTGCGTGAAAGCATTTTTTTCTCTTAAACAATGTATTTAATTCAATTAAACTCGCATGCATTTTTAAAGGATTTTCTTTTCTTGTTTAAATTTAATTTTGCAAAACTGTTCAAGTTGCTTGGTTTTAGTCGAACATTATTAATAGGCAATTCTAACATTTTATTTAAGAAGCTTATTTTAATATGAGTATGTGTTTGTTCTTAGAAACCAGGCAAACAATTCGAAAATGGCATTGTTATATTTTGTTACATACTTTTTCAGACTAGAATTCATATTCGTTTTTATTCAAAAATTAAATTTGCTTTCCAAGGAAAAATTGTTTTATTTTGATAAATTAAAAATTCCAATGAGAGTCTGTCAAGAATCTGTAAGCTTTTATTTATAATATGTTCGTTCAGCGAAATAAAAATTTAATTTATTTCAAAAATTGTGTAAAGCCTTAGAATTGTAATATAAGGAAAATATCAATATTTTTACTGAGGTCTAACGAGACCACGCCGAGCGAACTGCGACGACTTACATGAGAGAAAGTAAAGTTTTTGGTCTTCTCGTCTCTAAAAAACAAAAACAAAAAACTGTTCAAATTACAATCACTACAGATGAGGTAAAGCCACAAAAAATAATCAAAACTACTGTGAAAGCTTAAAGAAAAATTCCGATCCACAAAGGCGTATGGCTACTTCCACGCTGAGGGGCTAAAAGTGTGCAACGAACATTTATAAAGCCATTTTTGTGCGCAACGAGCACGACTGAAATGAGCTCTTATTGTGAACGAACGGCGGAAAGGTTAAACAAGCAATAAAAATAGAAGTCCTGAGCAAGCAGCTTAGTACAGAAAAATGAGTATGAGCACAATCAGAACGAGTAATCGTATAAGTCAGGTAAAAGCCGTGAAAAACGTTAAAGAAAAAGTATTAAAAAAAAGACACTAAAAAACACAACAAAATTTAATTGTAGCATTTCTCCGAATGTGCTTTATTTAATTAATGTTTCCATTGTAGCTTTTTGTGCGGCTAAGCTGAAAAACTCAGGACTGGGAGTAGAACTGAGCCGTCAAAACGGGAATTTCTTATTATACCAAATGTGTTGTTTACGTGTTAAATAAAGTCTAAGAAACCAAAAGTCCAGTGTTTGGCTGTTTACTTCTGTTTCATTTTCAACGCACGTTTCTTTCTCTATACTGGTAACACTTGGCGTATACACAATAAAATTGCCGGCCACCAAGTGGTAATTAACATAGTATGTATCTAACTTGGTTTTTACTGACGTCGCTACGCACACTTGTAGCGTTGATCCCTAGTTGGCCATCTCGTATATTGTGTTCATCGCCACATTCGAATTCTGGGGCTGTGCTGTGCCTAAGTGAAATTTTATTTTCATTTTGTGCGTGTTTTTTTGCTGCTTATTTCCGCATTTGGCGAAGTACTCAGAGTACTGCAACGCACGACTTCATTATACGAACACTCGCACTCAATTCCTTTCAATAAACAGTGGACACCCACTTGAGAAGCACTCAAACCGTTAGATAGGCAGATAGGCATTGTTAATATACGCTAGCAATTTGTAACAACAAAATGAAATTGATTGCATATTTTCGTGTGTGATGCGGTACACAGATACACTTTGAATGACCAGCTTTATGCCTAGGGGCGGTTCACTTCCGCCTCGAGTTCATTGACACGTTTGAATCAACTTTACTATTTTGTTGTTGTTGTTTTTTTTTTTTTCTTCAGAAAATACTCAATGCCAACTTTCGCACTTGCATAGCCTAAAATTATGCTGTGCCAAATATATGAGCACCATATTTCATGACAAGGCAAACTGATGGCTTTCGTTCATGTTGTTCTAACTTGTTTTGCTCTTTCTGATTTATTTTTGGTTGACGCAATACATTAACTCATTCGCTAGAATACTTTACTGCTTCACACACACAAAAACTTTCGTTTAATCAGTAATAGCTTTCCACCCACCCTCGATTTGATCGATATGCCTGACTTTTATGCTGACTTTTGTGCCGTTTGCGGCTTGTTATTGCTCAGTTTATCACCATTTTATTTTATTTTTTTTATTTATATTTATTTATTTACTTTTTCTTTTTGTATTTTTCTATTGCTAATGCAAAACTTTTTTATCATAAATCATTTTGCACTTCGTTCTTGAGGCATACCAATATATTTATATTAATTTCTGCCTCATGAAATTAAGCGTCACGCCCTCTTAGGCGCCACGAAGTTCTTCATTTAATTATTCATGCGACCACTTGTTCATTAGCTTCTGCATAAAGTTATAGCATAAATATGCTATTGGCTTATTTTTTATCAGATTATTTTAGGCAGTATGCCAAGAAACGTTAAATGATTGAAACCGATTTAAGTCAAACTTTGGAATGATCTAATACCTGAATATTCAAGAAACTCTCTACTTTAAACCACAAAACTATAAATAATCGTAAACAACATCTGCGCAGTACCTTTCCGTCAGTGGTTCTTAAGTGTAATCCGAAGTGCATCACTCATAATTCAAAAGTTTTTCAATTTAAGTAAAAAATTGTCGGTAAACACATAAAATGAAAGTACGACAGCGTAAAGCTGGAAAGTGGGGAATGAAAAAAGCGTGAGTTTTCATTATGCAATATTAAGGTAAGCTCCTCCTTGTGTATAACACTCAAAGTCGTCGTGAACAACTGACGAGCTCAGTTGCCGAACTTTGCATTTTATACATAAATTTTTGGAAATTTTCTATCTACAACTTTGTCACATCGTCTTCGCCATCCAGCGCCGATGTGGAAAACGCTTGAAAAATGAACTTTGTCCCGGCAAATATCTAAAAAAAAACTGCGACAAATATTTTACTTCAATCAATGGTATAAGGAACAACTTTAATGATAATGTTCACGTCCAAAGTGACAATTTCAAGTTTTGACAAAGTTTATCGATGATGATCGATTTCGGTAATATTATAAAATAAAATAAAACTTTTATTTTATTGCAGAAGTTCTTTCTCCAACTAAAATGGCACAAAGCAGTAATATGAAAATGTCAGTTTTCTTTCTATTGTAGACCACACGGCTGCTAATTCAAACCATTACTTCTTTAAAAACCCACATAATTGGAACGGAATGTGATACTTTTTTTAAGGTCTCCCTTGCGGTGTAAAAGTTTTGCCGTGGCATGTTTTACTTTCCGCTTTGTTTTCGCAGGCTTGTTACACTTTGTCATTGCATATAATTATATAATTAGGAGCTCTATGAATATTCAAGACTATTTTAAATGCTTAGCTGCACTGAAATTCAAGCTGAGTAATATTTAAGTGAGAAAAATCGTAGGGAATTTAATTTAAAATATACATCTATCTATATGTATAAAATTGAACTTATGTCTGTCTGACTCTCTGTTATAGACGCCGAAACCGCTGGACGGATTTTGATTAAAGTTTCCAGAGAAATTCTAGAATAGCCTGTCGAGTAATCTTGTAAAGTTGGGTGCGTTAATATATCGCAAGTTGGGAAAAAAAAAAATAAATAAATTGGATTATTTGTATGAAATCAATATTGCTGCAGCAGTTAACCGTTTTCGAAATCAGAAGTCTGTCAAAGGAACATAATAATAAAAATAAGATTAATTCAAATCGATAAAATCAATTTAGTGTGCTTCAAATTTGGTGTAAGAAAATAGGCCAGTGAGGCGTCGAAATCAAAATATTGTTCGGCGTACGCGCGCAGGCAGCAATTGGCGAGAGGAAAGATCAAATTACCACAAGAAAAGGAGTGGTAAAGCTTGTATGTATGTGCATGCATATATAAAATCAACCACAGAACACGAAGAAGGCGAGCGAATGAACGCAAAAAGGAATAAACGAGGGCATGTCGGTGACGCGAACTCACAGGATTTTTCCCTACTAAAAATTGCTCAACGCTACTAAAAAAGTTCTTACTTGTCGTTTATATCTTCATTTTACACACATCCCGAGCTATGCCGGGGAGGCTGCTATTATATATATATATAAAACATATTGGTTTTTATTAATTTTGCAAATGGCGAATTAACCTTGGAAGGCATACGTTAATTTTTCAGCTACCTTTAAATAAAAAAATGTATAGTAATAATTACACTCAATAACCTTTGAATATGGTATGAATGGTATGAATGCTTTATCTGTTTCTTCGATGAATCGCCATAGAAGGAATAGGAAGTTTTTTTTATTTTTTATTTTTATTTTTTTTATAATTTCCTTTATATTTAATTTTTCTGTTATTAAAATAAGAAGTAGGAATTATTATTATTATTATTATTTTATTTTATTTTATTTTCTTTTATTCAACTTTGGTTAATATAGAAACACTCTTCCTCATCATGACAAGCGACATTAAGGCCGTAATTTCCATTTAATACAACTTTCCACCATTGATTTGGCTGCAGCACTCGAAGTCTACTTCAGCCCACAAGCCAAAGGTTTATTTTGTGTGTTTTGTTTTCTTTCCTTTTATGAGAACCAATGTTGCGCGCTATTGTGTCATGTCATTGTTATCCTAGCTTCTTTATTATTTATTTTTTTTTATTATTTTTAGACATGCACAGCTTCACTATATGCCTTTTATATTAGTTATTGTACATTTTCGCTAAGTTCATTTCTAGCGTTTAGGTTAGGATTTACGAGTTAACTAGTATTAACTTATCATCCAAAATTCCCAAATTAAGCAATAGTCCTGCAAAGACGATGAGTCAATTTTAATCATAAAAACCGTGACCTTGGTTTCTTAGAATTCTTAAAGGGAGGAAGTAACATTTTATACAAGCCCTACTTATACAACTTCATTAAAACGATACACTGTTAGATTTGTTGTGTTCATAACACCACCTTTTTTTTATAGAACACAAATACACAAATATAATAAAATAGAACAAAAAAATATTAAAAAAATAATCAAAAACCCAGACATCGCCTAGTTCTAAGACCGCAAGCATAGACAATAGTGCGTTGCTTTAGGCATCATTGACAGCAACCCATTAAAAAGAAAAGAACACACACTTCTTACACTTTGACTCAAGTAAAGCCGTATTCATTTTAGCAGTGTATGCGCAATTTGCTGCATGAAATCCGCCACTCTTTGTTATAGGTTAGCGGCGCTATAAAGAAAATTGCCGCAGAGGAAATGGTTGAGAAGATGTCTTGGGGCTGTATTTGTCTTTTCATGATATTTTCCATTCTAATGGGGCGGAGTATTTGTTTGTTTATTGTTTGCATTTTATGTTTGTTTTATTTGCATTTAAAAAATTTCCCAGGCCGCTGAAATTTCAGCACCCGTAGTGGCGCTGAAGAAGAGCCGATGGGGGCATAGTTGTGGGCGGTGTGTGTATGTGTTCTTAATAAAACAAAAATAATTCCCCAAAAGTCGTGTATTGTATTTGAACGTCGTCACAAATTTTGTTTGTATATTTGGGTTTCTGTTGAAAGTTTTAAAATAAATAAAATTATACATAAATCGAAAAAAATGAAAAAGAAATTGAAGGAGCGGTGGAAAAAAAATTTGGTAAACAAAATTCTTACCTTCAAATTGAAAAGTCTAAAAATATTTTTTTCCTTTTCATAGAAACTCTAACAATGCGACAACTACTCTCGTTTACTTGGACTAGCTAGAATTAACTTTAAGGGGCTTATCCAGAAATGGTAGTAATATCGAAGAGAAGAATAGCGAGTCGCAGAAGCAAATGTAAAATAGTCGACATATTATAAACGTTATAATGAAACTGGAGCGTAAGTGGGTTTTGATATTATATCAAAGTACCAAAACATTGCCTGGAAATATTAATTTTTAAATTGAAATTGAGTATTATGTCATGCATTAGGCTATTACAAAATATTTTTAACAAGTTTAGTTAGTTCTGCGAATTTGAATCAGCTGTCAAAATTAGAGAGTGTCCAATATTAGTGGATTTATCTGATAGTCAGAAATATTACGCACCTTCACAAATTATTTTAGATTGTCAATATTCATTGTAACTCAAAACTTGGAGCTCCCAATCAGCTGATTTGGATATAATTACTTTACCAAGTTCTTTCAAATTTACGATCATTGAATTAAGGCAATACGCTTCTTGTAATGTCTCCCCAAACATTAAATTAGTAATGATGACATTAAAAATAAATTATCGTTTACAAATTCTAGCACGTAGCACTGACAGTATACTGCAAATAACCTGCACATCGGGAAATAATGTAAATGAAACAGTACAAATGTTCTATTTTCTTTATGCTTCGTAGCATAACCTCTAACGTTCCATCACGGGTTACTAGAGGTTATATTCCAATTTCTATCGGTTTCTGTAGCACTACTTATCTGCTGCATGAACCATTTCGCGTCTTATATCAATCATAAAATTTCCACTATAACCTAGTATCCATCTCTAAATCTTCTGATAATTTAAGGTCCCTTCAATGAACTCACCGTTCTCACACACGTAACGTCGTCTTAATTAGCGTCGCTGAATTAATGCTAGTTTTACTTGTTAAAATCTTTATTGGTATGATATGTAATGAATGAGTTGAATCTTAGCTTAAGATCATCTTGCATGCTTATTTGTTAGATGCTGATGATGCTTTTATCTGTAGCCAATATGTAGTTCGTAGACATTGGCTTTGGTATCGCATGTTCACCAAAGAACTAAGCATTTAAGACCAGCTGAGTCCAGCCTACTATGTAACTGGGTGAATTTTGATTCCATATAGTGAAGGCGCACACATTGCGTACCTGCTAAGTCAATGGCAAAAAAATAATAATAATATATATATATATATATACCATTTTATAAATTCAATATAGACTTACTGAACCGAGTCATTGTTCTTTTACAATAGCAAAAAATATTTGTTTAATATTTATTAATATAAGTGGATAGATAAAAAATACTTTTATAAAAAAAAAAGACTTTAATATATATATACATGTATTTATGTTTAATATGTCACCTACATCCAAAATTTAATTACACCACCACTAAGTAAGCTAAGTTAAACAAAAAATACTCGATGCTCCTCATTGGCGGGGTCAGTTTGCACTGCCATCACCTAGGTAGTAGCAGGCTAATCACCCGCGCTGAAGAACAAAACATTCGATTCAAGATGAGTGAATAAGGAAAGCAACTTGAGTACAACAGTTGAGATTTCAAAAAGAAATTCCTTAGATTCTTTCATAGTTTTCATTAAAAATGTTCTTTACTTTGTTCTTTGTGCATCAATTTTTATAAGCATCCATAAAATATCCAATTAACTTACACATTTCGGCGCTAATGCCTTCTTAAAGCGAATTTGTTTAATTGTTCTATTTTAAGTTACCAAAAAAAAAATATTTGTATAGATAAAAAAAGATAGATGCAAAGAAAAAGTGAAAATCATTTCATTTCGGCTTTAATCTGTTCAGTTTCAACGACCGATTTATGAAGTGCTAAGTATTAATTTGATTTCTCTATTTCGAATATAATTTGCCTTCAATAAATTAGGTCAAAAAATCTCATGAGATATTTTTGCTTTGAAGTTTGCCAAACGCAAAAAAAAGTTGACTCTCAAAGTCAAAATGCAAAGTAGAACAAAGCAACGCATTTCATAATTCACCAGACAGGTGAGTGTTTTCTCAATCAGTATGTCAATAATTTTTGGTTTGCATCTGTGTACAGCTGCTCTGCTTTAGTTTGTTTTACTTGGTTTTGCTTTGTTGTTGCAGATACATTTTCTCTGTGGAGATACACGCTCATGGCATGTTGTTTTTCGCAGTTTTATATTTTTCTATTATTTTTTATTTATTTATGTTTTTATTTTTCTTTTTTGTAGCTTTACACTTTTAACCTTAAACTTCAACATTTTCCAAGGCAAGAATGCAATCGACCTGGCAGTCATGACTGGTAGAGGTGCATTTTTTGTAATGGCGCCATACCTCATCCCAGCCACTCATTATTAACATGATAAGAATAACATCAGACTTTCCTTGCTACGTCCTCTCTATGAAGCCATTAAAACTCACTCAAGATGCGAAACTTTCTTGGAATTTTTATGTGTCTTCTTCGAGTTTACAGTAAACGTAGGAAATTGCATGACTGGCAGGGTCCATCCCACGTGTTTTATTCGTACGCATTTTCCGCATTATTTCCTTAGCAACAGCTGCGCTTTTCGTTGACTTTCAACACTTGAGCAAAACATATGGAAATAATCGGCTAGACTAGAAGGTCAAAAAATCTAGGAGAATATGCTAGGAGACCAAAGGTGGAATCTCAGGGGTAAAGGTTGCAACCTATTTTAGTACAATTTAAACGCTAAAATGGTGGCACATTTTGGTGTATTTGACTCTATTAAATTGAAGACAACTCGACGACTTAGATTAAAGTTCATTTTTTTTAGTTATGCACATCCTCATTTGCTTGCCTTTATTGAACTCATCCTGTTTGTGTGGGTCAAATCTTGTAATTTAAATCTTCCCTACTTCATGTTGACGGATTGATCCGAAATTTGGTACACATTTAGTTCTGATGACCATACAATAACTTGTCACCAGGATCATCAGGATATTTTTATATTTCAAAAAGTTTTTGCGTAATTTCTAAGCATAAAATTTGGCTTAGAACTTGGTACATCAAAAGTATATAAGAAGTATTCTATATATCCTGTCACTTGGAACATTAATTGAAAGTCATACATTAAGTGGTATTGTTATAATTTATATATAAAACAAAGTTGGATCTTTGTATCCATCTTTCTACAAACTTTCTTTCTTTGTTCCTATGCTTGAGTATCACGCTTAACTAAGTTAACCGATCGGTATAAAATTTGGAATATATATTCCATTAAGAATATATATTCTTCCAAGGCTGGCGAAGGTTTTTGTGTAAGTTTTATTGAAATCCGTTAATCCGTCAAGTTTTTTAGGTTGAAAATTTATTACAAAAAAAAGTAAGTCGTAGAAAAGTATAGCATTTTTACAAAATGAAAAAAAGAGTACTTTTGAACATACAATTTTTTTCTGAGCAATTAGATTGCTGAAATTTTAAAGGTGCGGCAGTGTCCGAGAGAGTGAGCGAGAAGGGGAAGATGGTGTTAACGAAAATACGCTGGCGCCGTGATACAACACACCGCGGGGGAGCTTGCCAAGAGACATTTACGCACCGGGTATCCTCTAGTAAACGCATATATGTGTGAAGTTATATGAAGTGTCAAAAACTGCACAAATTTTAGTTGTATCAATAGACATGGATTGAAAACTTCTGACCACCCTAAAAATGTACAGGTGCTGCTGTACTTAGAAACACAAACTTAGAAACACCACTAATTACTAACCACTGCTAAACCTTTTTTGTAGAGTTCGGTCCAAGAAAAAAATAAATCTATTGCTACATGTCTGAATTTCTCTTTCAATGTAGTGTAATCTGGAAAATAATTTGTCACTATTAATTAACTATGATCGGATCTTGTTTCTAGTTTTAGCATACTAAATGGAGATATTTTCTTTGTCATATTCTATTTTCTTTGTTGGGTCCTTTTTCACATTCAATTTAGCTACCTCATTTTTGCTAGCAATCACTTTCGCAATCGAAACTTTCCCTTAAGTCATTTTAAGTAAACACATTTTTAGCAAAATTTCAGATAAATGGAAAGAAAATTCAACAAACAAAAATGAAAAGTTAGTAAGACGCAGCAAAAGCATATTGTGAATTCTATAGAAAGAGAAAAGTGCATTTTCACTCTTATTTAATGATATTTTTTTTTTTTTTATATATATATTTTATTTTTTTTTTTGATATTTATTTTATTTATTTGTAGAAGAATTAAATAAAAAACGAAAACTTTAAGAAAAAATTGCAGCCCAGAAAAGCACATAGGTTGGTGGTGTTAACAACAAAGTTCCATTTCAATTGTTTGTTTTTACACGACTCCCTCCCCTGTCAACACTACTTCAATTTTTCAGTTTTTGTACTTTTTTCTTTCTTTTTTACTCTTTGCTTTCTATGTGTGGTCCCATTGTCCAACTGCAAATGAGAAAAGCGTTAACCCAACGCGGGCTACACTGTGACAAAATCAATTTGCTTTTTACTTACACTGTTTTGGCACTAAATTTAATTTAGAGTTGGTTTTTTTTATTGCTTTGCGTGTTGAGGCCCCTCTGCCATAATCAATTGCATTTATATGCCTCATTGCGCCCAAAAGCATGCCTCAGTATTTATCTTTCATTTACTATTTGCTGCATTCTTGTCTGTTGTCTTAGCGGCAACATTTTTGCATGCAAATGCACTTTACAAATCCTTTTTTCCTATTTTTATTTTTCATTTCATTGTTTTCTCAGCTCAGTTTTTAGAGCTTTGCGTCTGCCTCTTTCCTACCATCTCTCTCACTCACAAACAGTCTAAACAATTCAAAAGACTCGAGTATCTTTTGTTCTTTGGCTGAAACGTTGTCTACTTGGCATCTTGTGAATTTTAAATGGACAAAACAATGCAAGACTTCCTCTTTCCCTTTATATGGAGTCTTTCACTTGCAATTGTTTTGGTAGTTTTATATTTTCTAACTTTAGTTTTTGTATCGTCACTTCATGTGTTGCCATTGTTTTAACCTCGCTTGATGTCATGATCTGATGACGTTGTGATGACGTTGTGATGACACGTTCAAAATTAAACTGAAAGGAATTTATGGGTGCCTGAAAGTACTTCTACACTCTGTTCAACACATTCTTATACTTTTTGTTATTCCATTATTGTTATAAACTAGAAAGGCTTCAATTGATTGTTACATAAGCCGAGCTCTGTGAGAAAACTTCGAATCAAGAATATAGTAAAATATAAATATTGCGACCCCTGACCATGCAGCTCTGTGGTGAAGCTATTCCTCAGTCTAGGAAAGTAAAACATCTGGGAATACTCCTCGATCAGCGGCTCATTTTCAGACTTCATATATTGTCTGTGGTGCATAGTGGCCTCACTAAGATGACCAGGCTCTATTGGCTCCTAAACGAGGAAAACATGTTGTCTTGTGCGCCTAGCACAGCATACTTTTAGATCATTGGATTTATACCATAAAGTTGTGGAGAATATCTACCAAGTATCTACCAACGCATTTAATCACGGATTGTCTCTGGTTTATCAGCAATACAATCCTCAAGTAGCAGGTTGTCTTCCTCTCCTGCCGCACCAATAATCGATTGTTGGCCCATTGCGAACCCTTGGCCAAACTCCTGGCTCCAGCAGCAGCTTTCCGATGGCTCGAAAGGCTTCTCTTCGGTATCTAGTTCATCGCTTCAGGCCCTAGTCCATCACCGACACTAACTATAACACTTCTATTATTGCTTGTTCGATTTGTAAAACCTTCAGATAATATTACCTATACATAAATAAGAAAGAAATTACGACAACGTAAATCTTGACAAATTCGGTTTTAATCCAAATGCATATATTTTTCAATTATATAATTTTTCACAGAGAAATTGCAGTGTTTCCAAAAATATGCAACTATTTCACACAAATTATTTTACTTTTAATTACAATTTCCATTCCAATGTTCCATTCAGTACCATGGACACATGCTAACGCATTTGCCTAACATCGCCATTTTTTACATGAGCGCTCCTCGATATAGCATCAAGCTCATATTATTAGGTATGATATCTGACTTTAATTAACTCTTCTGTGACCGCATTTACGGGCTCATCTGCCAGTTGAGCTATAGAAAAATCCCAATTGCAGTGGTCCAGATTTTAATTAAACGATTTAACGATTAAGTCTTACACAATTTAATTTTATTATTATTAATTTAGTAAATTTCAATTCACTTATACAATTTGCTTATCTTTTTCTTAACTAACCAATGCATTGAAAATATTTAAACTCTCTTTCTCCTCTATTGAAAAGGGAGAAATGGTTAAGCCTAATACAAGTAAATTCAGAATTAAATTCAATGGAACAATTTACAATTAAAAATGGTCAGCAACTATGCTTAATCCATTAAAACATTGAATGAAATATCTTTGACACGCTTATTTGGAACGTCAATTAAAATACTAATCATGGCAAAGTGCACATTTACCAAAAATGTTTATTGTTTTTTTTTTGTTTTTTTGTTTTTTAAAGATAAATTTTTTATTTATTTTTTTTTTGGTTTAAGCTTTGTTAATACTAATAATTATTATTATTATTTTGAAATATTCTGATTTATTCATAGACAAACATTATTGAGAATTCAAGGTATTAATTCCATTAAAAATTTTAGCAAATAATTTTATTGATTTATTTTTTATATTTTTCATTAATTATCTTTTACATACTCATATTTCTGATTAATTTGATTTTATAACAATTTTGTATTTATCATTCATATTCGTCGACATTAATTAAGTTAGTTTGGTTCATTTTGTTTGCTCATTAATTTTCTATGTAAAATTTAAATAATTTAATTTTTTTAATTTTTTAACGATTTACGTTAAAAAATGTTTGACTAAATGTTTCAAATTCTTTTTTTTTTCGTTCCTCTAAATATACAAAATTAAAGTAAAGTATTTGATCATAATTTACACTGTATTTATTATTAACAATCACATTTGCATGAATTCGATTTATAACTTTAGTTTCTATTGGAATTCTTACGTAGTTTTTTGTTCTATTGAATGGTATTCCTTCGAAAATGTTCATACTTTCATTCCCTCCCCTTTTTATATGTTTTGGGAAATTCTCATCAGAAATACTTTTCAAATGATGCCAGATAACATCTAGAATCTTCAATAGAAAACCTTACTTCAATTTCTTAAATGAATACACTAGCATCGTTGGTGAAACATTACCAACTCAATTCGAATAGTGCAGCGAATTAGTAATACTAGTAGTTAGTACAAAAATGAGAAGGGGCCATAAAGAAGGAATGAACGATACTGTGCTCTCAATACACTATCAATATTTAATAAATCTATATCCTCCTCTGCGCTCTGTCTACTGCTGCGATTTTCTCGCTGATCTTCCAGTGTTTGACTTTTTGGGTGGCATTTCGTAGTCTTCATTTTATTTTAATATTATTTTCATTCGAATATTTGAACATTTCGACTTTGTGCAGCACTGCCGGCAAACTCAATTCCCAGAGGCTACTTTGTTTTTGTGTTTTATTTGTATCCATACAGTTTGAGAAGCATCTGCAAATTGAGTTGGTCTTAATATTATGGAATCCGATGATTTTTTCGCACCAAACTTTTGCGAAATTTTCATGGTGCTCGGTCAAATGGTGTCAGATTCCATAGGGATCAAGACACAAACAAACATCCTTTTTTATCTATATAGATAAGCCAAAACATTTTATTTACCATCCTTTTACGCCTAAACCATATAACCAATTTCGACAAAAAATGTACCATTCGACCGGTTTTTATTTACACGTGGTCACAATATATTTTTGAATAAAATTAGTTTGGTATTGTGAGCGTAAAAACAGTTAAAAGTTGCTACACACACAAGTACCACAAAGACTCACACACACACTTCACATTTCACACGCTTGCGTTTTGTTAAATTACCTTAACGCGTGTGGGTTACTAAGTGACATATTACAATTCAATATTATTAGGTTTGTGGTTGAATTTCAACCGCTGGGCGAACACTATGTATAAATCAGAGACCGAAAATAACTGTTATGGGTTCGATTTTTAACTAAAAAAATCATTATGATGGAATCGTTGTACATGTATAAGATGTATATGAAAATTATTGCTTATTCAAGGCTATCCAAGGCTATCCAAGGCTATCCAAATAGTGCATTAATTTATATTTTCAATTTATTTGTATAAAAATTAAAAGTAATTGTTATTTTCAATTTTTATTTTAAAAATCAAAAAATAAAAATGATTTTCGAAATTTTTTAAAAATGACAAATATTAATTATTTTGTAATTTTTATCTAATTAATCATGAAAATCAATATCATGACGCTTCCCGAACAAAATCCATGCCCAACAGTAAGTTTTTTAGGATGTAATGTAGGATGTACAAGAGACTAGATACTGCTGTGGATTACTTTTGCGGTAATTTTGCTTGTTGACAACCATAAATGTTGAACAAAACACGAATTTTTATAGTAAGTCTCAACAACTTCTACGCTTAGATGAATAGTGTAGCACTCCGTGATAAAAAACTTAACTATGTGTTGCCACCACTCGAATAGTTCTGATCCAAACAACCGCATTAAGGGAAAAATATCATCTATTACTATCGATTTGAAGAACAAAAACGGATTACGAAATAGAAACCAACCATGCAATAAAGCGCATATCAGGAGGCTTCGGACACATAATTAATAAGTCGATTTATAAAGTGTTTGTACAGCTGTTGTTAGATAGGGTTGCGGAGTCAATGAATAACATAACAATGATTAAAGCAAATAATTATATTTTGACAACTGCCAAATTCTATAATTTACTTTAATATAGTAATGCTAATAGACAATAGCATTTAGCATAAAGCGAGCACTGCTTTATAAACAGAAACATAATTAAATATTTGCTTATTTCCATTTTTTAAATGCTTTTTGAATGATTTTGAATTTATTTTTATTTTTTTTTATTATTAATTTTTTTTTTTGCCTATCCAGTTCGTACCATAATTAACCACATTTTTAAGAAAAACCAGCTAAATTGGTTAAAAATTAAGGTCAGCAGAGGGAAATAAACATTTTTACCCAATTTGTTATATATATATATATATATATATATATATATATATATTAGAACTCTTACACATTAAAGTTTGCAACATCTAGAAATACGGGGAACTCTATTTAAAAACCTAAAAAATATTTGTAAAAATATGTGTAATTACAACTAGTCACATCTAAAATAAATAGAAACATGGAAATATCAATAATATTGTTGTTGTTTCTGATGCTTATTTAGCACAATAATCATCGATTAGGAAGCTTAGGCCGACAGCTCCTTAAAGTCTCATTCGTACACAATGACTCCATACACAATAATACACCACATAATAATGTATTTATTATCCATTACAACTATTTGCACAAACAGCTTCTCATACCTATACTCTAAACTCACACACACAGCCTACATTCAACTACGCGCAATATATACAACCGTCTCAATGGCCATGCCACCCTCCAACTCTTATAAATCTGTGTGCAAAACTGGCGGAACAACACCATTGCTCAACTCTGGTGTGCTTGAATGCTCCAATGGAGTGGAACTGTTAACTACCAGCAAAGTAGCGTTGATGCCGCTGCCCGTTGCTGCGAACAACTCCGCGTCACCGCTGCCGATATCATCACAAGCTATTGTCGTTGTAGGCGTGGCATTCAATTGCGCGTGCACCGGCTGATAAGCACAGGTAATGCCATCGGCGTATATGGTCGCCGTGTTACCCAACCCTCCCGTCATGGTTGTCGTGGTGGTTGTAGTTGTGGTATTTGCGGCATTTTTATTCCGTGCCACAAGTGTTTTCTTCTGTTTCGACTTTTTGCCAGCGGCGCCAATTAAACGCTCCGACGTACGATTCTTACCGAACTTGGGAAACATGCTATTCTCCAGCTGCAGTTGTGCATTAACATCCTTACGCGCGGCACAGGTGCAGGCCTTCATGAAGCTCTTCTTGAAGTTGTCGCTTAGGAAGGCGTACAATATCGGATTCATAGCCGAATTTGAGTAGCTGAGGCAGCCGCAGAGTAGGAAGACGGCCACTTCAAGTCTCGAGGCGCACTTGCTTGGTGACGAGTTAATCAACGCCACTTGAGATATCCAATAGGGTAGCCAACACATGATGTATACTGTAATCACAGTCAGTACCAGTTTGGTGACCTTGCGGTGTGAGCGCTTCTTCTCCTTGGACTTGTTCTTCGGACCGACCGTATGCAATTTACGTATGACGAGGCAATAGAAGACCAATATAAAGGTCAGCGGCGTGGCGAAGCCTAGCGCCAGTGTGTACAGTATAAATGTGGTATCCGATTGGGTATTCTGGGCGTCGGGCCACTCGATATTGCACGATGCATGGTGCTCACCCTGTCGCACTGTATTCGCAAACAATATGACGGGCAACATGAGCAACACGGATGTCATCCAAGCAATAGCAGACACCATTTTAGAGACGAAGGGCGTGCGAAAGCGCGTTGACGAAATGGGATGGCAAACGGCTATATAACGATCTGCCGACATGATCAATAGGAATATGGACGAAGTAAACTGCGTTATCGATGTGCTTACCATGTACGCTTTGCACATGTACTCGCCGAATGTCCAATTGCCAATCTGCATCGTGTAGATGAGGAAGGGTATACCAATTAGAAAGCACTCATCCGCAATTGCTAGATTCAGTATATAAATATTGGTAACCGTTTGCATCTTGGAAAAGCGCAGCACGACATAAATGACCAGCGTATTGCCAAACAGACCGACAATGCAGACGGCAGCGTAAAGTACCATGGTAATCAGCTTGACGATGACATTCTGACCGTTGAAACAGCCACTCATGTCCTCATCCAGGTACTCATAGCCGGAGCCATTGAAATTGAGGCTGCCATTGTACTGGCGATAGATGCTCGCGTTCATGTGCTTATAGAACTCGGCCGCATCAAGCGCAAAACGGTTATTATACTTTGTAAGTGGCAACTCTGTGACTGTGCCGCTGCCATTCGCATTTGTGGCAGTTGGCGCCATCGATGTCGTCATCGTTGTCCTTGTTGTCGTTGTTGTTGTTAACTGCACTGTGGGCGTTATTAAGCTCGTTAGTGTTGTCAACATCAACAGCATCGTCAATAACAGGCTGCTGTCACTTCTGACAATTGCAGCAGCATTTTCGCTCAAGTGTTGCCAACGCATTCTCATTTCACACTCCATCGTCATCTCACTTCACTTTGTCATCACTGTCGCCGTAGCCGCTGTCTGTTTGTCCCTCGGCTCTTCTCTTAATAGATCCCCTTTCGCTGCGATAATTGTTATAGTTTGTGCAATAACAATTTAATTATTTTGATATGTCCTGCCATTTTGGTAGTTATTTCTGTCGATTCTTCCGTTGCTGCTACGCATTCCACTTATATGCTTGTGTTTTGCATCACATGTGAAGCAATCTGAAAGAAAAAGAGGAAAATGGACTTAAAATTTCATTTGATTGGCCATTTAGCGTACTCAGTGTTTTAAATTAATGCAAATTGGACAATTGTGAAAAAGGATTTCAATATTAAACACATGGCACAAATGTTGCTCAAAAGAATTCAAAAGTAATTAATATTATAACATAATGTATATATATTTATATATAAAAGAAACTGGCAAAAAACCTGTGTTTTCCTCTGCTGACCGTAATTTTTTGCCAAATTAGTTTTTCTTTGTTTTAAAATATAGATAATTAACGTAGGAAGGTCAATGCATACTTTTTTTTAGTTTTTAAATATACTTTTTTTGATATGAAGTGTTTTTATAGTTATTTCTGCTGTGCTTCTTCTTCATTTTTGTGTTTGGATTTCTGAGTTGCTTGCAAAAAGAGCGTGAGCAGATATTTGCTAAACCAATGAATGCGCTCTGATGAATACCGTGAGCATTAAGCATGAGTCAGTCGTGCCACCACATACTAGAGTGGGCAAAACAACGTTTGCCAGGTTTGCTAGTTATTTATAAAGGAAATCGAGACTTGAAGGTTTCTCGTATATTTCATTCATTGTGTTTTATTATAGACTTATCAATGCGGTTCTCACATTTTCTGTTCCATCTATAAGACCAAAGGGCTATTAAATTCATTAAATGTTAGTGTAAGGAGTTTAATGATGCCTACACTAACAAATCCTATTTTAGATCCTTATCCAACTACTTACATTGTTCAGTCGAAGAACGATTCTCGGTGTAATGTTTTTGCACAATTTAATTGTTGTACCTATTCCCCTTCTCTGCTTAGTAGCATAAATTTTAATGTGCCTTCTCTGGTTACAAGAGAATATTTCTCAATATTTGTTGGTCTGTGTAAAATTACTTAGCATGCAGCAAGATCTATGGCAACTTTCAATAAATTTCTTTCAATAAATAAATAAAAAAAATTATTGTAATTAAACATTGTTCGCTGACTCCTACAGCGGGTGATCCTCCGGAATGTGGTGCAGAGTAGTGACTTTGGCGTCGCATGCCTGTGTGTTTTATGCAATACGAAATGATCCGGCGCACTTTATCATTATATTCACAGCCAATGCTTGTTTCTATTATTTAGCAATTTATTTCAACTTTCAAACTAATCATTTAACGCAGCGATATGGCTTGACAGAACGAGACCGCATTTTCATTTGATTTTCTGCCCAGTTCAGAGTTAGAGTTAGAGTTAGTTTTTTTAAATTTATTTTTTCTATGTCAGTTCTTTAACAACGCTAATGCTGAGAATAATTAAAAACATTATTACGTTTTATTATTTAATATACTGAGTTATGCTTGTTCGCTGTTTCGTTTTGTTACATATGATACAATAATATCATTACAATACAACTGTAATGATACAACTGGTGTGCCATCAGAAACCGCCTTCGATTTTATCTGAAGTCTCATCATCGCTGATGAGTTGATATTCAGATTTCTCTTCAATAATATCGTTATTCCATTTTTCGATTCTTGTACACATAACGAATTGCTTGAATTTTTCTTAATATTTGAACCTTCGTTGCCAAGACAATGTATTTTTGAACGTTTATTCGTTTATTATAATGTGTGCATCACTATTAGGCAGTACTGACCGAATGAACACAACCATGGCAAAAGCAGGCATACAATAACGATACACATAAATTAAATTATAAATTATAAAAAAATACATACAAAAATATGGTAAAGTTACGCTGCCAAATTAGAACCGAAAGTTCGAATTTTAGACCGTTCAGTGTATTCGATTTTCGAGTTCGAGTTTCTGGACATTTCGAATTTGTGAAATTTTAATTACTATGCGTCTACTGTATTAGTTTAGTCATAATATTTATTAGTTACCCTCTATATAATGTCTTAGTTAGGTTTCATCTCCACTACCACTTAGTCTGCAGGATAAAATTAGGCATTAACACTCAATATTGCATGTCAACTAAGCTTGTAGTTCAGTACCGTAGTGACTTGTGGTCGAGCCCAAGTTATATTCTATTTTCAATGGATCTCAGCGCGCGTATTATCTGGGGGGAAAGTGGCGTGAAATAGAAAAAAATAATATCAATTAAAAATAAATAAAAATAAAAATCATCTCAGTGATGACGCAGGGAGAAACATTCAGTCACTTAAAAAGTAATTAGAACTACATTCCAGAATTTGTAAATCAGAAATAGAAGTACAAAACCGTTTTGAAAAGTTTCGACAAGGACTACCAAAATGTTTTGACAACATTTACACTTATAAAAAATACTATACTATATAGAGAAATACAAATCCAGTGGGTATTAGAAATTCACAAATTTCAAAATGTTATCTTTTAGGCCGGCAGTTCGTTCAGTCCGTGTGGGTAGCTTATCAAAAAATAAAAAAGCATGCCATACGACACGAGATACACCAGATGGTTTTTTTTTTTTTTTTTTTTTTGTTGATAAACGAATTGCCGGCTCATTATTGTTGAAATAGCAAAGTATTTACTGATGGAACTTTGTAGCTGTTTGTAAATCTTACACCTATAGTTGAGCTTATTTTTTTACCCTAAGGAGGTTTACCGTAACCATTTAAAATAGTTATTATCACACATCAAACTGAAAATGAGTTAAACTATCCAATTGAAGCGGCTCCTTCGAACATGTTTAATTTATTTCAATTGGCTCGATAACACAAGTCATGCCCTCGTAATAAAAAAAGCACGCATTTCATTTGATTGCACTGCCGCTCAACGCGTGTCAGTAAACTGTGACCTACTTTAAGGGACTCAACAAAGCCCATGGCAAATACCCAAGTGTGTAGCAGCAAAGATAAATAGCAGACAAGGTTCGTATAAATTCTAGAATTTCATGCTGTTTATCACTGCGATTATTTCAATTAATTAATCAGGCGGACAGACAAACAAACCAATGGACGGGCAGGCGAGCGAATGAGACTTTATTGAGCTCGCAGTACAAAATGAGGCTTCCAGCAGTGTAGCAAATTTCCGCAATGACCCAATAACTTTCTTCTATTGCTGCGCAAGGCTTCCGCTTCCTGATTCAGAAATGGCGATTCGAGTGAGTAGTTTTGCCACTGTGCGCCGAGCAAACTTTGTGCCTAAGTAAAGAGCGATGACTTGGCGAGAACTCGCCAAAGACCAAAAGTTGGTCTACAATAAATGAAGAATGCGAGAAATTTCCAAGAATCCGTGAAACTTGGTCTACTTTGGCTGCAGTTGTGCAAATATCAATTGAAGCATAACTTGGCTACTCTGTTCCCTCAAGCGGTGATTTAAAAACTATTTAACCTAATTACGCGCCAATTCATTGTAAAATATCATTGGCTCAAGAGTTGGTTTTGTGCCCAATGACTTCCTTCTTCTATCCTATCTACATATGGTGATGCATGCGGTTATTGTCTATGTATTTATTTCCATCATTTGTGGATTAGATCAGAATAAGTTGTTGTTAACCACTGTTAGGTCTGCCTTTATGGCGATCTCAATGCAACTTAGAGAATGAGTTAGAGCCTGTTTCTTAGCCCAGGCCTAGTGATGAAGATGCAGATATTAAGAGCATTTACATGATTTTTGCATATTACAGTAACAGCCTATAATTATGTTTTGATAATGACATGATCTACGCAAATACTTATAATGTACTAACAGGCTCGGAATTTGTGTAGAATGCAGATGTAAATAGCAAATGAAAACGTCTTTATTCGCATTTAGTGATTTTACGTAGGACAAAATCTTATGAGTTCGCATCACCGATATGCTTTTATTTATTTCTTTTGTTTCCATATGCTCATCTTCTTCGTGTTCCGTAGTTATATATATAAATCAACATACATACAAACTTTTCTACTGCTTTTCTTGTGATAATTTGATCTTTCCTCTCGTCAATTGTTATTCGATTTGCGTTGTTCCTCAGTCTAATTGACTCTATGATCATGTTATGCCCTTACTGCTGTATTTTGATAGCAACGCCTCTCCGGCAATATTTTCCAACACCAAATTTGGAAAACACTAAATTGATTTTATCGATTTGAAAACAATTTTTTTTTTCTTTTTATTTTTTTGACAGTTTTTCGACTTCGACTTTGACATACTTTTCAACGGCAAACTGATCTGATCTAACAGTTTTAAAGTGCAGAGTTGGTTGAAAAAGTTGCAAAATTAATCGTTAGTCGTTATTTGCAATGAAAATTGTATTAGTTCTAAAATTTTTGGATTTGTCAAAAATGCCTCGAGGAAGGAGTCTTTCTGATCATGACTATGTTTTTATTTTGGGAATGGGTCAAGACATATATATTAAATACAATCACCAATTTCCTTAAAAATCCAAAAGATTATTGTAAAACTAGACGAAGTGGCAGAACAACAAACATCGACAAACGATGCAAACGCCGAAACCAACGCCTAGCAGTGAATGAAGGAATAGAAAAATTAAAGAGAAAATGGGTCTTAACATAACTAGAAGTAGAATAGTTCAAATATTACACGAAAATCTTAGCGTTAAGCATACTATAAGCAAGCTCAACCTAAGCTTTTGCCTTGACAAAAACCAATTTTTTGATAAGGAGTGGCGCAACGCTGTCTTCAGTGATGAAAAAAAAATTCTATTTGGACGGACCTGACTGCTACAAGAAATATGGACGAAATATCAATCACCCGCGGCAAACATTTAACAAACGTGTTCATGGCGAAGGGACAGTTATGATCTGGGCTGCGTTTTGTTATAAAGCCAAGATTCCGATGTGCTTTGTATCAACAAAAATGTATGCGCAGATGTACGAGTTAATTGAATTTGCTGAACAACTTTATGGCGATGAATGGACATATCAACAAGACAATGCGCCAATACACAATGCGAAGCTAACTAAAGAGTTTTTTACGACCAGATCTTGTACTGGCCACCAGTAAGTGACGACCTAAATTCCATCGAGAATCTCTGGGGTATCCTTTTCACTCAGGTGTATAAAAATGGAAGACAATTTGAGACACCCAAGCAATTAAAAGCCGCAATAGAGCAAGAATGATAGAACATCAGTCCATCAACACTAAAATCGTTGGTTATTCTATGCCTCAGTCAAGTTAAAATGAAAAAAGGCAGTCATATTAACTACGAAGACTAAATTTTCGTTAACATTTGTTACAATTCAATTGAAGAAAACAACAGGAATCAAGAAATAATTAATAAGCACATATAATTATTTACTATGAAATATATGTTTATTTTAAGTTTTTTATATTTACGTGAAGAGGTATTGATACATTTTATTTTGGTGTTTTTTACTATTTTTATAAATAAAATAAATTGCATAAACAGAATTTTGTTAATTGCGCTTTTAAGAATAAAAATCAGTTACGAAATGATGCATATATAATTATTTGCATTTATTTGTATGAGTGTTTGTATAGGATGAATACACAATTTTTCATTATTATTTTTTAAAATGGCAAGGTCCAACTATCGGGACTAAGAGGAAAACTATGGGATAAAGACAAAGAGTCAAAAACTGTTATTATGTATTCTCCCGAATATTTTAAACTGGCAAAGATACAATATCTGTTTGGATTCCTACTTAAGATAACGGGCGAGTAAAATTAGCGAGTAAAATATCATCGGCATCGGCTTGACTTGGCTACAACTTCAAAGTTAAATTAGTAATTGAAAGATCAGGTCTTTATGACATCTGTTTTGTGCAAGAAACTTTCGCTGTCATAATAAGAGTGCAGGACACAAAAGGTCTTCTCCGTTCATAAGTTATAAATATAAATATAAAAGATTTTTTTAGCTCAGAATTCACTGCAAAAATAACAATTTTATATAAATAAGTGCCTAGCAAAGTAAAATTTCAACAAAAAACATTTTCATATATTTTTTTTTTTTTTTCATAATTAAATTCATGTAATTAAATTAAATTAATTAAATTAATTAAATTAATTAAAATCATGTGGCGCAGTGGCTTAGTGGTAGTGTGTTGGGCTACTAAGCGAGGGGCTCAGGTTCGAATCCCGAGAGGGCCAAATTACATCTTAAGGTTTTTCTCCACTGCGCCACCTCTCGCGAACGTCTGACAAACATCCGAGAGTAAAACTGTCAAGAATGAGCTTCTCAATTAGCCGTTTGGACTCGGCGTAAAATTGTAGATCCCTTCCATTCGTCCCAAAAATTGAAAACCCACACAAAGCGAATGGTTGCGAGAAGCTAGGCCTTGGGTCCCATAGACCTGTCGCGCCAAAATATATATATATATATAATTAAATTATAACATTTAACGCAGTAAACTGCATAACACATTTGTCGGATTAAAGAAATAATGACGTGAAAAAAATATTAGACTTAGACTAAATTAAAAATGATGCTAATTACGCCGAAAAGGCGTAAAATTGCTTCAAAATTATATTTATAAATTTAATGACAGGCGAAAAATAAGAGGCTTCACCTCCTCTGGCATACAATTTTATCTTCCATTAAGTTTTGACAACATCGATGAAATAATTTAAACTGCAGCAAGTCGTGAATATGACAACCAAGGAAAATATGTCAGTAAAATTATAAAGCAAAAACCTCAACAGCATTTAATTTATTAGCACAAACAATTTCCCAAGGCAAATCGACTGTCGATGATAGCACCTAAAAAAGCAACACAACCGAAACCACAATCCATATTGAAATACAATACAACGAAAACCTTTGCCTAATTGAAGCAAATGCTAAAGGCTGATTGCATTAATTTATCGTTGAACTAATATTTCTATTATTTTGAAAAGCCCACGGGTTACCAATAATATAACAAAGAACAGACAGCATGAAGATTTCAAGGATATATTTTCATTACCATTATCATCGATAGATTAAATTTGAAACCAAATTAATTTAAAAAAAAATTGAAATTATAACTTGTATGTATGTGCTTTTGCGCTCTACACCTTTCCATTTAAAGTTATATTCTGATAATAGTTAATTTCATCAGCTTGAAAATAACTTTAATTGAAGTTTAAATGAAGTATTTAAAAATGTTTCCTTTTAAATGTCAGCGTTGATTAAGCCATCACATAATGCCATTAAATGCTCCTTTGGTGAGACGGCTTAAGTTGCGGCGAGTGCAGTTGCAATCTCATTAATCCAGCCAAGCGTGTCAATGTAATCGCATTGACTTTTAACCTCATGTTGTTCGTGAGCTACACAGTGTTTCTCTCGAATTGCAACAGTGACCGCTAGCCAGTACAAAGGATTATCAACACTTGACTGCCTTATTGCCTGCGTACCTCAACGCCTGCATGTGCACCTGGTTGCACTCATTCTGGCTGTTCACCTTCAGTGGTCATCTTCGTGTGAGTGCATCGAGTGGTTTTGTAATCGATTGGCTTTTATAAATGCAGCTGATTAATCTAAGCAACTTTAGTCGAACGACACACGTATCTCGTATTCGATACACGTTCCAATTACGATGTGGCTTAGCGCCTTTTGCTAAAGGTTCAACGTGATTGCTTTGAATTTGTGCAGTAAGTGTGTGATTAGCTTGGTAATTGGCTGGTTGAGTGGAGTGGCTTTAATTAGTGCCCCATATAATTGCATTTTGCTCTGAGCTTTGGTAATTGAGAACATATGTATATGATATGTCTAAAATTATCTGACGTTTTAGTCATCAATCCCAAAACATTTGAAGTAGTGTATAAAATTCTAATAAATAAATAATATACCGCAAAACTGTCTATTTTAAGACTACTTTGTAATATTGATCAAGCTCTGTATTTTATTTTGTGCTTGGCGGCCAATAATAGCATATGCTAAGCATCTGGGAAACCCAGTTACAAAAGTTGACTACATGCCTTGGTGGTCGAACAAGCACAATACCCGTAATGCGGATAGGAGTTTGAAATTGTACGTGAATATAAAGGCACATTTTGAAATGACATAGCTACATATATCCTCAGTTAACTTCAAAAAAGTCCTTGGAGCTGTTTGTCAACTATTGGGCCCAAAAGTTGTTTTTAGGTCCAGGGCATATATTCATATATTATATGGCATATAAGATGCGAAGAAATACAATTAAGCTCTCTGCCAGGAAACATCGAAATTACTTTGCCAACACTCTAGACCAAAAAACAACTTTTGGGCCCTTTCAATAATCATAAAGGAACATGGATAAATGCACCAGTCAAGCCAACGAGTTTCATACGAGACTGGAAAAATTGTTTGCCGAAAAAAGAGTCTTGTCCAACTAGAAACTCATCACAGAAAGTAACGATAATATCGATAAAGAGTAGAAATCATCAAACTGGAAAAAGATATTTTGAATGTGGGATACTATGTAATGTAATGTAGAAGTTCTATTAAAAGTAACCATTTCGTATATGCGATCCACGCAACATAGGCTAAGAAAAGAAGAACAAAACAATAAAAGTTACGTACGTAATATAAGATAGTCCCTGAGATAAAAAGAAATTCCAAAGCAGGACTCCTGATATTACTTTGCGTATGAGACAATTGTCGAAGAGAGATTGTTTCATTGAGATCATGAAATTATGAAACTCGACAATGTTCGGACTCGATGCTTGTACATCTGATGTCGTAATACCGCACGCTCGCTATCGCACGATGTGCTAACGATTTATGAATCTGTCCTAATGTTATTATTATAGTAGCAGGGACACGGCGCGTTGTTGCCTTCACGTCGTCTCGCTCATCGGCTGTTTCAGCAGCTCTGCGCTCTGTCTACTACTGCGATTTTCTCGTTTAATTTCCAGTGTTTGACTTTTTTTGGAGGCATTTCGTATCTTCACTTTTTTGAATTCTTTTTCATTCGATTAATGGAACATATCGAATTTGTACAGTTTGAGCAGCACTGACAGCAAACTCAATTCACAAATGCTGTTTTGTTTTTGTGTTTTATTTGTATCTGTACAGTTTGAGAAGCATCTGAAAATTTAGTTGTTTTTAATATTTAGCGAATCCGACGATTTTTTCATACTAAATTTCATTAAAATAGGTTTAGAGGTTTCGGCGTTCATAACAGACAAACATACTTTCAATTTTATATATATATATATATTGTTTTGATCGTATTAGAACTCAGTCCTTTGTTCTTTTCTTGCTCTACTTCTGTACGTGACTCTTATTGTATAGGCGCTGCCAACTCATATGTTATAACTTCTATCCAACACTAGAGGCATAACTGCTCCAATATTAACCAAATCGTTCCCGCTACCGACAAGTTGAGATGTCAGATTGTTAAACGTTGATCTTATTTCTTAATTTGCAATGGTTCTAACGGCAATCACGTTCTGTGTCCACTCGTCAGAACCATTACCTGATCCGTCTTGAAATTGTTTGGCACATTGTGAATATGGGCGAAGGGTTATTACCCTTAAGATTATAAATGCTCTTCAGATTTACAAAAAAAAAAAAAAGAAGGCTTCACAATAATTTTTCGCTCTCTGACCCAACTATGAGGCCAATTGTGAATGCCACAGCCAACAGCACATAACATGTCAAATTTTTATGCGTCATTTGCCATTTTAACAACAAACTGCACAAAATTGGCAATAAAAACGCCTCGCCTCGTTTGTCTGACATCGAAAGTCATATGACAGCCGTCATTTCAGAACATACAAAATGACATCGGCAGCTACTATAGTAAAAAAAGAATGCCTGTTAGAGTTATTTGTCACCGCCATAACCATTGCCAAATGTCATGCATTACACGCATAACACGCATAACATGTTTTGCAATGAATTCATATGTGCGCACTCAGAACCATTACCAATGATGGTTGATTTGATGGAAGGCTAACAACAAATCAACCAAGCAATCCACCAAACAGCCAACCGACATGATTATTTCCTGTTGTCGCCTGATGTCACATTATAAAATGTTATGCCACAGATGTATACATACCTACATACAGATGACTATTTTTACATTGACCTCTTTCAGACAGAACCACAGTGACGAAACTTGCTGGTGTGTTTTTCATGTTCAGCGATTATTCTCAGTCAACTCAACTCAATTCAATTCAACGTAGCTCAGTCTGAGACCAATGTCCGATTATCGCATCTAACGTGTGTATATAAAGCGCATATCGCACCACGCTTGCCGCTTCTTACTGCATAGCACCGCACACTGCTGCACACTTCATAATCAAGCTCATTATCGTCTTCTACATCGTCGTGGCATTCATTCGTTTGTTCTTCCGTTCTATGTCGTCATAAATTCATGTCAAATAATCCTTGCCATATTTTATTACGGCAAATGCAACAACAACAACAAGTTCAACTTGGCAGCAGCAGTTGTAGATACATCAGCAGCAGTTGTTGTAGATATATTTTGTGTGATATGCATACATTTTTTATTACTTCTAATGTACTTCCGGCTCTCTCTACCGCACTCTCGCTCTGCTAGAATAGTTGGTCTTACAGCAACTAAAACTACAAACTGGCAAATTTCGTAATACTTTCTGACAGGTTTTGCATGTCATTTATCACAAGCATCAAAATTCAAGGAAATGGTTTTTTTTTTGTTTTTCTTAGTGTAAAACTTATCAACGTATTTTCGTGTGTAAACAAATTTCGTAATGGTTTGTAAAAAATGTAGTTTTTTGTCTGTCAAATTCAATGTCAACAATTTACGCTCGAAGCTTACGAAGGACTCTCGTACAAGAAGAGGTGTTTTTATTGCGCACTGCTTATACGTAATTCCATTTCTATGAATGTGTATTGTAGTATGCTCTATTAACGATACACCTTACTAATGAGAAAAAGAAAAATTTCGAATTTTCACTGATTAGTGGTCATATTTTAATATCGTATACTAAGTGAGTAAGGCTACTTAATGCTAGTACGTTCGATATTCCGCATGAGTTAATAAATGCAAGGGTTGACTTTCAGACACTTAACTTTACATTTGCAGCCTCCTATTTTATGCTTTAAAAAAAAAAAATAAAAATAAAAAAAATTCACTATACCTGACACATGGTACAAATAAAGTTACAATTAAACAAACTGGAGTGCTGCCAGGCCTTCTAAGCTAGTAATTAGTTAAAATCTTTTTTATAGTGCCTGCGTATTCCTAACCCCTCGTACATCCTATTTTCGTGTGCTAACTCCAATAAAATCGTAGGAACAAAAATCTCTTAGCAACTTCTTAAATGTATCTTCTCACAAATAAATATATTCAATCTGATACTTGTATGATAACTTTTGAAAACCAAGAAAAACTTCCTGATTTAATTTTTGTAATATTTTTTCTTTTTCTTCACACACAACAAACAAAAGACATCCAATTTTCCTATCTGTTGACAGGCACATCTTATCTGTCTGTTTGTCTGCAGCCAAATGTCAACGCCGATTATCATTATCAACGTTTTTTTCTGTTTCTTACTTAAATTGGCATTCCTGCGTTCTTTCGCGCTGGCTGTGCCTTGGGTTACATTTCGCCTGCCTATTTGTCTGCTTGAATGCTCATCTTGCTTTTTCGAGCTGTTGTTGCCTCAGCACTTGTCGCCATTAAATTGCTAATTTGAGCTTTTAATATCAGGGTACATTTTATATTCTTGACTTTGTCAATAGTAGTATAATATTGTCATGAATTCGTCAGCTTTCACTTAAATAACCTAATATGAAAAGAAATTCTTCAACAAGGAAACTTCTCTCTTTTATTAGAAAAACGAAGGCGGCTCTTTTGACAGAGTTTGACTAGTAGTAACAGTAGTGTGTTTTATTTTATTTAATTTTTTTTTTTAAGAAAATCTGAATTTAAACATTAAAGAAAAATATAAGCTTTAATAAAATTGTCAAGTTCATTCTTGGTCAAGCCTACAAATGTTAATATATTTTTCGTCTCCATCAATTTATCTGTATATATAAAACTAGCAAACCCGGCAAACGTTGTTTTGCCCACTCTAGTATCTGGTGCACGACTGACTCACGTGTAATGCTCTTTTCCTGCGCGCCCTCACGGTATTGAGAAGAGCGCACTCACTGCCTTAGCAAATATCTGCATATATAGCATAAACAACGAAAAAACGTACAAAACGTTTTGTGCTTGTGGTCTTGTAGTTGTTTCAAAAAAACTTAATACCAAAAAAAAAAGTATGTTCCGACATTCCTACGTTAATTATCTAAATTTTAAAACAGAAAAAAAAAACAAAATTGGCAAAACATTACGAACAGTAAAGGGAAGCACAGGATTTTTGTAGATAGATAGGATTTAAATAGATAGATTGGTAGTATGGCTGCCTGTCTGTCTATATGTATGTATGTAGGTATGTTCCATAACCGCTGAACCGATTTTTATGAAATGTTCAGGGAAACTCTAGAATTGCCTGTCGCGTAATCCTGTGAAGTTTGCTGCGTTAGTAGATAAAGGGCAAAATAAAAAAAAATTTACATATTGATTTTCATCATAACATTACAGATTTTAAAATTTCCAATTACAAAAAGGTAACCATGAAATCATGGTGAACTTCGAAAGAATTGCTCAGTAAGTAATGGATTAATATCCATTTGAATTCCTGGAATGTATTTTATATCAATCAAATATACTCTATTCTGGTGAAATTGTAAAATTTTAAATATTAAATTGCTGACATAGTTTGCAACTAATAATGTGATGCGAACAATAGCAGCATAAAAATCTTCAAATGAGAAAGCGAATAATTGCATCAAAATTCAGATATTAAATCAGAACGGGTATGCAAACAAAATAAGTTTCAAAATGTACGCTTCGAGAAGAAATGGAATGAAATAAGATGACCTTGAAAACAAATGCCGAGACTACGAGGAACACTCAGTGCTCAGTCCAATGAATTATGAAATATTCGTACAGCTTATTTACTCAACAATTTCAAGCATTCGTAGAATTTCCAGACAATTTTTTTAGGTAATTCGTTTTTTAAGCTTACGCTTCGGTTATTGCTCTGCTCAACTTTACACATAAATGCATGAAATTGAAACTTTTCTTTGTCGGTTGGTGACACGCAAAACTTCACTTTCGCACTTGTTGCGCCTAAAAGTCTGTCACGCGGTTTTTCACACGAACAGCGCTTGAATTAACCACGGCCTCAGACGCTAAATCGTTTTCGTTCTTGCACATAGCATAATTTTCATGCATATTTTATATCGTTTTTATACTCAGCGTGAGACATGCGATGAGATACACCGCGCCCCAAGGATTAAGGCCACGTTAGTTGAGTCACTTTACTTGTATATAGTATGAATTCATGCCTTAAACATCTGTAGCGACGACACATTTTATCTTTTGTCGCAGTTATGGTTTAATAATAATTTATGCAGACGCCATTTCTTATATTGAAAATACAATTTATGTATTGTAAACGTGTAAAGCAAATTACAAATGCACGAAGCAGATATGATGCTGCATTCGCTGTGGACTATATGCCGAACATGCGATAGCATGAATTCGCTGACACTTTTGTTTACTTTAGATATTATGCGAATTTTTGTTGAATGCTCTACAGCGAGCGAAAAGTGGTCTTAAATTCTTTAAAAATATGCAAAGAAAAAGTATATACAATATTTTATAGTCGTGGTCTTGTTGAGCTCAGTTGAGTTAATCGATTTGAGAGTTGCCTATTGGTTGCCTATTTGCCTATGCATCAAGAGCTTCGCCAATGTCATTTGTTAGATATATTCGCTTAGTAACACTGCTAAGGAAAATCAAGCACAAGAAATATTTTTTTTAATAAATGGTGGAAACACGTCGCACTCGTATGTGTTGTACCTTAAAAAAGTCATAAATTTATTATCGCTACGCCATCTGCACTGTTGAGATGCTCGTAAAAAAAATCCAAACAATCCCAAATCCCAGGCGACTGTCTGCACTCGGCGTCGTTGTATATGCGTTTGAAGGTTTTAACGTTAAATTTTTCTAACGCTGATTTTTATCGTTGTATATTTTCGCCTTTTTATTTATTTTTTAGTCCTTAAAATTGTGTGTGTGTATTTTTTTATCGTCTTCCCATCGCTCGAGATGCTTGAATAGCCTGAAGAATTTATTAGACCAGAGACAGATTTCGATTTCCATGTGCTTCGCTTGTTACTCCCCTAATAAAGATAAGGCATTTTAAGATGAATTTTAGTGCGAATTCATTTTTGATAGCACCACAAAAATGACTTCATTACCGGCGATAATATTTGAGAAACGATAATATTGACTTTATTACTTCTGACAAACTTTTACTCTCGTGGATCATGCTTATGAATTTATAAACAAGATGAAGCTTATGTCAGATAAAAGATGTTGTTATATGCGAACAGAGAACCTACAGAGAGATTTAAATGGGCATGTCCTAAACCAAAAGCTGTGGCGTATTTAAAACGGCTCAAACACCACCCATATCGACCAGCTAAACGACTTCTTAGGACGCGTGAAAAGAGCAGGCTCCGGAGACTGTATTCTGGCGACTTTGCCGACAGATCCTTGGAATTCTAACTTAAATCACTAATAACACTTAGCTAAGTTTACATCACACTTCACTGAGTAACGTATTTGTTCTTTTCTGTTGAATTATATTTAAGTTTTTCTCTAAAAATTAAAATATAAATAAAAATTAGTTGTCAAAGGCAGTGGTCAGTGCAGGCTCATAGAAGGCCAAAAATATTGAGCCTGAAAGCCTAAAATAGTTTTTTTTTTTCTCAACCGAAGGTTTTTAAGAAAATAGCACTAATTTATGATTAACAACAGCAGAATACATTTCAGCATATTTCTGCCTCTGAGTCTTACCGTTTCGAAGTCTTCCCGCTTGAAAGCCTTCCCAGCTAACTGAGCTGGTAAAACTACTTCAACAAATAATTTATGCTTCTCTGGGTTAAGATGGGTTAAGAAAAAACATCCAAACCAATCAATACGCTTCTTAAATTGAAAAAGTTATTTATTTTTTTTTGGGTCCATAACCTCCGAGCATTCAGTTCTGATTTCGGACCATCCAAATTTAAAATAGTATTACAAGAAAGTGAATTTCGGACGTATAGCAGCAATAAACTGTTGCATGATAATGTGTTCCAAAAAAGGAGATGAGATGATTTTGTGGTAGTAGTAGTAGTAGTAGTATCTAACATGATAAAATTACGATATAAAAGGCCTTTATTGCGCTGCACATAATTTGCTTAAATTAACCACTCAAGGTAACCCCTTCATCAAAGAGCAAATCAGACAGAAAAAAATGAAGCGCTAAAAATCAAACTGAAATTTCGATAACAATTTTAACTATTTAAAAGCAAGCAAACTTTAAAATGAATTGGTTAATGATGACGATAAAGTCAAACGCGGAGAAAGACAAGTCAAGACAAGCCAAGCCCAGTACTGCCGAGCCAATGGTATAAAGTGCATATGGCATGCAACAAGTGTTACCAACCGAAGAAAATTTATTGGCGACAAACTTGCTTTAGAGTGAGTTACGATGTGTTTCCTTTTACACTTGGCAACTTGAGAAGGTTTTTATTGCAGTTGCTTTTTTTCGTTGTGGTAGAAAAATGTTGCTAAAAGTAAGGAAACCGAATGAAATATGTTGTAAAATGAAGAAAAAGAAAAAGTGCTGGAAATAAGTGAAAAAGTATCTGAGTTCGCTTATAACGCAAACACAGGCAGTTTGTCAATGAACAAGAGCGAAGAGCAACGAGCAGCGACATGAAAGATAAATGACTAGACAGGGCTACATTAGAACAACACTAATTTCGTGTCTGTATTATGTGGTGCCGGTGTGCAAATTGTTGGCCAGCCACGGGGAAAAAACGAAAATTTTATTAGTCATGGGCAGAGGAGCGCAGTTGGTGGGTAAAGTACACAAGTAAATAAGTCGAAGAAAATGACGTGTTAAAAATTAAATTGTTCAGTCGAGTGACTAATTGAAAACTTTAAGTTCCACGCTAACAAAACATGCAACTGTGGGCTTTTCCTATCTACTATACGTGTACTGAAAAAATATAGCAAAAAAAAAAAATTTTAAAAAAAAACTGGCACAAAAAGGGCAAAGCCAACTTGAATGTTGGGTGCAGTTTTGGTGCCTGCCTACTCTACACCATATAGTTGTGCATTTAATTAAGTGTAACTTTTGAGTTCAGCTATTGTTGACCGTCCAACATACAACACGATCATCGTTTGTTTGCTGATTTTGTTGACACAAAATTAAGCACAGCAAACATGAAATGAAACACTGTTGAAGTCCGGGTGTTGAGACATTGAGTACTGTTCTATTTGAAAAACAATATTGAATTAATTCTGTTGGAAATTGTTTAATTTAGTAAGAACGATAATGGACTCCTATTATAGGAATTGTTTACTGCAACTAAAGCTCAAGGACAGCAATCAAATGGCATTTGCTCCACAATACTTGAAAATCGAGTACGCTCGGGATAATGTAAATACCCTAAAACGGAATATTTCTTTCTAAAATCGGAATAAAGTCTGAATACTCAAAATCATTAAAGCCAAGAATTTTTAATTTTTCTGAAGTTATGGTATGAATCATATTCATTGCTTTTGATTAAGGTTCATCACACATCTGTACATAAGAAATGCATGAATAAATTTTGAAGAGATAACGCGTCTGATATTGAACAAGAAGAGACACTAAATATTTCTTTCATACTGGATGATAACATTTTTAAACAAAAGATTATCCGAAATTCTTTAACTTAGTCGCTTCGTTTAACGACAATCCTCTCACCAGACATAGATCTGCTCTTTTATTTTTTTTTGTGCTTTGTGTTTCATATTAAAATTAATAATCACTAGGTTCAAATCTAATGATATGTAGGGTGTATAATAAATAATTAGTAAATTATTGAATCAAAATTAAACCAGCGCCAATTTTCGTCTACTAAAGTACCGCCTACTCTAGGGATTTGTTCAACGAGCTTCAGGTTCAATTCCTTAGAAAATAAATTACTGTAATCAATGCAAGTATACAAAGAGCGCAATTATACAAATATAAAATTAATTACACATATCTATCATATAACAACATTTTGAACACGCTTTCATAAATTATGACATCAAAAAGCAGTGCGTCATTTGAGAATATTCACAAACAAAACTGTATTGTATCCTATTTCGTAACTACGCATACCACTACCAATGTCACACAACTGTTTTAAAAGTAATTATGCTCATCACATAGAAGAGAAATGAAATCAAAGCCAACGCATCTAAATCAGCTGAGTTTCAAAATTTTACCGAGAAATAAGGACATCCGAACGCCAGGCTATGCTACTTTTCAACTAGTTTAACGTTCACTGGCTTACTCGCACACTCATTCACTCACTCGCAATTGTGACTTCCAAGCATAAAACTCATTTGTCTAACTAAGCGCACGGGCGTACATCTGACGAATAGTGGACGTGACAGGACGTTGAATCTGTGCCAACGACATAAAAGCAAACGATTTTTTTCTCACTGCACTTTTGGTTTTTTTTTTTTTTTTTTTTTTTTATAAAGTTTAATTGCTCAGCACGCCACATTCCAAAAATGCTACATAAAACTAATTAAATGACGCGCTGAGTGCTAAAATTAACAAAAGCACAGCAGGGCAGAAGGACGATAGGACAGTAGAATACAGGATGACAGTGCAATGCACAGTTGTCATTGGGTTGGGTTTTTTTGCCTTTGTGTGTGTGTGTATGTGTGTGTGTGAATAAGAGAAAACAATTCGAATTTAATATTTAGTATTTAAGAATACTACTTCATATAAAACGGAGTTCAAAAGCAGCTTTAAATTTGTACGAAAGGCACGCCGTGATTGAAATTCGACATAATGGTTTAGTTTTAAAGCCTCTTAGTGTAAGGTCGACCAGTGATTTTAATTAGAGGTCAAGAATGCCATTACTATCGACTACCAAGACTTAACACAAACCAAAGAGCGAAGTCAGCTTACATCTTTATCTATAAGATTCTGCTAGAAATACTCATTCAAATTAATCTGTAATGATAGCATATTATGTATTGCTCAAAAGTAACTTCCTTCCTACATGACTATTTCTACTTATGTAGCAGATATTACAGCCCTGTATGAGTGCACATTAAATCAAACCAAATCATAATCATCTCCCGCTCAAAGCAATCGTGTGATACACGCACACTATTAACAAGGCACACTGTCTATACCAGCGGTCGCCAAACTTTTTGATCTCATGGACCAGTAGATTCATAATTTAAATCCCGCGCACCACTAATAGGATTTTTTAAGTGTTAAATATATTTAGCGACATTTTCTCGTGGACCACCACTTTGGCGACCGCTGGTCTACACGACTCCTTTTCCAAACAACTCATGTGCTGTTGAGTCTCCATGTGATAGTTAAACTCGTTAAACAAATCAGTGTAGTCAGAGCAAATGATGTCATAGATATGGGATAGCAAAATCAGAGAGCAAACACTGCACTCTCATTTAACTGAACGGTTAACACTATGCATACTAGGAACACCGTGTGTTCTTCAGTTGAATAAAGGTGTTATTTAAAATTGTCGAAAAATTTAATTTGAATTATGTGTAAAACTAATTCATTGCCAGGCAAACAAAAAAAAAAAAAATAGCAAAGAAACAAACGAAAATTGGCTTGGCTCGGCTCGTCAAGAATAATTTTGTACGGTTTTGCTTTCTGATCAAGGAGTCTTCGTTTGTGGCCTCCTGTTATTTTCATTTCATTCATATGAAGGAATGTAGGACGGTGCGATCATGACTTGAGTCGCACGACGCGTTCACTTAGATTAAATGACTCCTCAAATCAAACGAGAAAAAGGAATTGAATAACTCGTTTCAATATCACAAATAATTTGTTTTGAATGTGTTCACAGTGTGATTGCAGACTGTTGACTTGATTTAGTGTGAACTCATGCAGGGCTCTAGCGGGTCTCTATTCACCTTTTTTCTTTCAAGTCTCTGCAAAGTGATTTCTAAATGCTCGCGATGCAATGGGATAGACAAATGCCATATGAATACAGGAGTCTCTTCCGATCTGGCAAAACAATTCTATTATTAGAAATTAATTAAATTAAGAAATTAAAAATGTATCATGTTTACTTTAAAAATTGCTCCAAATATTATACTAACTCATAGTGTATGTCGCCTTTATAATATACTCATACTAAAGATTATAGCTATTGAAGCAATCATATTCAATGAATATCTCAGCCTACTGTCTGCCATTGTCATATCTTCGTATCATTCGATCAATTTATGTCCTACTACATCAACGTTAGCATTTTATTATTCACATCAACAATGAGTAGTTATAGGAATGTATTTTTCAATTAGTTTTAGTCTTGCATCTGCAAACGCAACTCAAAACACATAATGACTACGTGTAACGTACAACTTTTGTTTAAGCCAAACGAAATATTTTTGAATATTTTTCATTTCTGCCGTAAGGAATTCCATTGCCAATTGCCATAGAGCTATTCCAATAATATCCACGCAATGAAGCCAATGTGCATACTTTTTGACTCTTGACTGGCTTTTCCACAGACCGACGTACTCTCATTGCGAGTCAAACCACTCATCAGTGGCATCCATGGCAAATTACGCAATGCTTGCCTTATGAGCGAGTCCTTCAACGACTTTAAAACTCGCACCATTCACATGAGCTGTGTTCGTGTGAAAATATAGAATTCAGCCTGATGTGCTGCAGCTATTCAAGGCAGGTTTTTGGATCCATTTTCGTTCTCGACATGGTCGATGTACGTCAGCAGTTGTTAAAAAAACTGAGTGCAAAAAGTTTATTCTGTTGGCAATTGTCCGACGGCGGCAGAGCCGTCGATTCAGCTCAGCTCAGCAAGCAGAAAATCATAATAGCAGCCAACATGGGAGTTAATATAAAATGTAAATGCGCTCCAGGCTGATTGTACGCGTATCAACCGTGGACCTGATTACTGCTCATTTATGCTTGACTTATATCTCACTCATTGAACCTGCTGTTACACAACAACAAGCTTAAAAGCCTGGTGCACATTTTAAAATATTTTCCCTTGCACTAGAGGTGCATTTAAGTAAGCCTACCACTTCGCAACCATTGTGGGCACATGCTCTCGAGAGACAAGTTTGTGCACTTCATCATCTGAAGCAGTTTTTATGTTACAAACGTGTCCAATGGAGCGTTAGAGATGTTTGGGTTATTGAAGTTTATTATTATTACACTAATTTAAAACATAAAATCACTATTAGGTAATACTTATTGAAAAAGAGAACCGCTTGATTCGTAGGTCTTAATGTAATAAGCAACAAGCTGAAGCTCGTAGGGTAGAGGCGCCTAATTTTGAATTCAATTTCAACTTTTGTGCTACCGAAGCCTGTTTATTATTTACGATTTATGTGATTTATAACCTTGTGGGGGAATTAGTATTATATTTAATATCTCATTAGTGTGTGAGAGCTGTAATGCGTGTAGTAGCGTGGACTATGTAAGAGTTGCATGCTACTTCGCAGCTGTGGTCGCTGTCTGCTGTTACTAATGCTCTTACTATTAAAATGTTATTTATTTTTCCCCGAAAACTATACTGTACTATACTATTTTTTAAAGTCACTTATTTCTTAAGCCTGCTCACACCATTATATTTTATATTTGTCTGTGTTTGTCAAATTTCATGCACCTTCCCTCTATTTAAGTAAATATAAAAATTTGCATTACACTCACGAAGCTTTTTGAACCCAAAAGTTTTCAACTGTTTCTTTTCAATTTGCAGGCGATGCTTATCAGAGAGAAAATATTTGTCCTACTTTCGGCCACTTTGAACCTTTCTAAGGGTGAACTCGTGAACCATTTTTTTTTATTTTTATTTATTTATGTTTTACCCCATGACAATTGTTAACTTTTTCAATTGAATTTCAAGTAAATTTTGCCTTTTTAGCACAAAGTGAAATTAGACGATTTGGAGATGGCCAACAAATACTCCATAGACAGATGGATGAAGTGAAATAGTAGCAAAATAAATACTAATCGCACAAACTGAATGAGAAATTAATTGAAAAATCAGCAGCTTCTTTATATATATTAGGTCGCGTATTATGAAATTTGCAGAAATGGCTGACAGTAAATTAATACGAGTTGTCTTATTCATCACAGTATGCACCCATATTATCTATACACTTTTGCCATTTAAGCGGAAGAATATTAAGGCTGCTTGTATAAAGCTCTGATAGACGGCAGTCAATGAATTCCTGGTAGTCTAGTTATACAGCGTTGTCGGAATTAAATAGTTTACCTACCAAAAAGTTGTCCAAACTGCGGAACAACTGGGAGATAAGTCTGTAGAGTATGCAGGATGTTGAAGAAGTTCCAACTCCAATTCCAGTACTTTTGCCACATTCATTTGTGCAGTGTGAAGTCTGACCTTATCGTGCAGTATGATAGGAGTCAATCTCTTGCCCAATCTTTCATGAAGTCGTAATAGATCATACCTGCACCAGACCACCCAATCGTTAACATAAACTTTTTTTGATTAATATTACGCTTTCGTGTCACTTCCTTATCCAATCACTGTACTGAACGTTTACGATTGTCATATTAAATCCATTATTTATCACAAGTTTTAATTCGGTTCAGATATAGATACATTTTATGAAAGATAACTATAAGCAAGCTTTTAAGTTTATATGGAACCCACTTATACAACTTTTTTAACTTACCGATTTGAGCCAGGTAATACTGTTCGTTTGCAAACAACAAATTTAAATGAGAAATTCTGTGCACTTTGTGATGGGTCAGCTTAAACCCTGACCTTTAGGCCGACCTTTGATTGTGGGCGAAATTTGGCGAACCAATTTGTTATTGTCTGAGGCGTAGTAAAACTTGAGCGAAATACACTGTTGATGTTTCGCGAGGTCTGCGATGCCGTAGTTCCACGTAAGAACTCATAATTAATAATAATGTGAATTTCCGACAAATCCAAAGTTATTTTTTATAAAAAATTCTGAACTTTTTTAACGGCTTTAAAACACTCAGCTGTCCAGAAGTTATCAGATATTAAAGTTAGTGTTACTGCCAACTACCTAATATATACATATTTTCTGGCATACCGAATGCTTATTTCAATCGATTTCATGAAGAGTGGGCAGTAAACAATATTCAGGTGGTCATTTTCAACTGGTTGCTTTTCGGACTCAACTGTATGCGCAGTACAGTTCAAAAGTTTTAATTATTTGCCAAGCGGAAATATAGGGGGAAAAAATGTAATAAAAAATGTTTCATAAAATAGAAGTTGCTTTCTTGTACTCTTTTTATTTGGCTGCAACTGTATTAACTTCATTATCATTTTATTCCGTCATTAGTATAATTACCGCAAAAAAACGAATGAAGTTGAGTAACTTTCCAGCTGGCAAAACTTATTTACCTCCTAAAATTATAGAAATTCCTCTGCTCTGCCATAAATTCAAATAAAACGAACTGAATCTGAAACCGAAACCAAGTCGGAACCAAAAGTGGTAAAGTTAAAAGCTCAAATCCTTTCAATAATATCATTTTAATTGTCAGTTCAAAAACTTCTTTAATCATTAAATGGAAATGAAATGATTGTTGACCGAAAATCCCTGAATCAAAGAGCGAAGGCGTCAAATTAGACCAAAAGGTCTGTTTATTATTCGAAATGGAATTTTTCAATCATTTTTAATGATGTAAATTGTATAAAATACGTACTCTTCGGGGAAGGTTGAAGCCAAGTTAAACAAACACAAATAACAATACTAAGAAGAAAATAGAAGAAAAAAATTTAACTAGTGCCCAACAAATATACACATCCTTCAATCATTCATACTGGGACTGTTTATGCAATTTCACCTGCTTGATTTCGTAAGCTTTGGAAGTTTTTAACTTACTTAAGAATCACGTAATACTCCAAAGTACTTACTTTTAGTTGTACAATCACGACAGGAAACATTTTGATTGTATTGAATGATTACATCAAAAAGCACTTCTCTACTGACTTTCACGAACGTACCGGTGTATCGCATTTAATCGTACGTACTTCGTGGGTATTGCTTTTGAAAAGTGCTACGGGAATTCGTTTTAAAGGCAACTCGGATGTGCATTTTTTTAAAATCTTTTTGAAACAATTCTTTTTTATTCAGAAATGGAATCAAATCGACGACGCTACCAATCCGCTAACACGATATGATAAAGTCCGTACTTAACCCAGCGTATTCTCGGACCTGTTGCCTATCGAGTGGTGTAATTAAATTTTGGATATATCATTAGCTGATAGATATGTGGCTACAACATCAAACTGTATGTCACATTCATTAATAAAATAAAAAACAGGGACGTAGTCAAAATCAAAATTTGTCAAAATTAAATATTTTTCATTAAAATTGGGCTATCAGTACTCATCGATATGTCTCTCATCTGAGGTTTACAACGGGATATAAATTTTCTAAGTACATACTAATGGTGTGAGCTACCGCTTTAATTTAGTAATTTTGGGAAAGGCAATGTTCATATTCACGTATGTATCATATAACACAATGCACTGCACTAACGAGAGAGCTCAAAAAAAAAATTTTAACAGAGCGCAATCTGCTCCACCGCATTAGAAGAAAGCAGGTAAAGGCCAGTTTCAAATCGTCTCGACTTTGTTGCGCTTTTATCGGCACTCCGCAATCTTTTCAACTGCGTTACAAAAAAAAAAATTGTTAAATAAATAAAATTTAATAATATTCACTGTTACGTGTTAGAAGTCCAAATTAAATCTGCCTTAAAAAACTCAATAATGATCACTGCTCGAGCTTACAGTTGGTAGCATACATTTTAAGAAAATCTAATTTAATTAATATAGAAATTAGCAAATCCGTTTAGCAACCGTTTTATAGACTTTATGGGCTGCTGACAGCGTAAATCCCAAGACCTTCCTTTTCTCGATATATAAATAATAATATTACCATGACTTTATGGTAAACTTTATAATTTAAAGTTTTGCGCTTAGTAAAATTCCCTGAGCAGCATACAATCCAAAGAGCTTCTTCATAAGTGTAAATATCAATACACTATAGAACACATATGTATATAGAAATATGGAAAATGGTATTCGTCCTTGTATTTACCTGTTTTGTAAATTTAATTGCGGCTAAGAACAACGTCAGTAATCATAATTTCACATGATGCATGCAATAAACTTCGTCTCAGTCACAAAGAAACACAACTACAAAACAGTAGGTACATGAAAATACGAACAAATGAATTATTGTTTTAAATTATTGTAGATATCGGTTTGCACTGTTGTAACATTACAAACAAATTCGTCACATGAATTGGAACGTACGAATTAATTTTATCTAGTATGGTAAATAATAAAAACACAAAGAACAAAATGGCATTTATCTTTTATATGTGTTTGCTTGTTTGTTTCTGGTTTTGGCGTTAGACCATAATTTGATTTGGCAAATTAATTTTGCTATTTTAGCTCTCATTTGGCTAGTTTTTGTTGAACGTGGCTTAACGTAAACAATCAAACTACTGTACAAATATCAACCAATATACGAGTTACTTTTGTTGAAATTAAAGGCACAACCACACACACTTGAAATAAAACAGGAAAGATAGTTAGTTTCGGCTGTGATGAAATCTTCATACTCTTACTCTCCAAAGATTTGAATAAACTGCATTGAAGCTACAAGTACTGAGAATCTTGAAATGTGATGTAGACGTTTAAAAAAAAAAAACACTAACAAAAATAATCTATATATATAAAATTGGATATATGTCTGTCTGTCTGTCCGCTATACACGCCTAAATCGCTGGACCGTTTTTGATGAAATTTTCAGGAAAACTCTGGAATAGCCTGTTGAGTAATTCGTTAGTATACCGCGAAAGTCGGCAAAAAATAAATAAATAAATAAATTGAAGTTTTTGTATGAAATCAATACTGCTTAATCAGTTTCCATTTGAAAAGTATGTCAACTTTGATCGAAAGTCTGGTAAAGACAAATAATAAAAAAATTTGAACTTAAATCGAAAGTTTGGTGCGAAATATTCGTCGTTCACTAAACACATTTTTTTTTTCTTCAGTGGAATGGAACGGGTTTGGTGACGATATTCAAAGGAAAATTTAAAGATGACGAAGTTCTCATTCTCATAGCTTCAATAAAGCAAATTTCTTGCTAACACAATTTGTTAGAGGCAGATGATGTTTTTATTAAATATGTAGTTTTGATATGCATTAGTTTTGATATCGCATGTTCGCCAAAGAAATTAGTAATTAAGACCAGCTGAGCCCAGTCTATTATGTAACTAGGTGAATTTTGATAGCCATGTGAGATCAGTGTGTGGTCATTGCTAAGTCAATGAGAAAAACGAAAAAAAAAAAAAAAAATATTGAAAAAACTTACTTTTGTACTTTTATTGAATTTTTATTTTTTTTCGCTAATACCGGAAAGGACAAAACAAAGTCTGGCGGGTTACGCTAGTAAAAGTTATAACAATAATCTCTCTAAAATATCTATCTATAATCTAACTATACATATACAAAAATCGTAGACCTCGAATGTTTGTGCACGCATCATGTAAAATACACTAATTGCATTACTGAAAGTAAAAAAGATTTAATGAGAGTGGGATCAAAGTCGATCTACAGAATTTTTAATAATTTTTTTTTACATAATGATTTTGATAATAAAATATTACTTGAAAACAACATGTGCTATCAAAAACCGAAGCAATCGAATACCGCTGGCTCAGGGTGCTAAGCAACGGGTTACAATGCACGCGTAAAGGGGTTCAACACCAATTGTCAGAGTCCGTTTTATTTCTTATTTCTCGCTATTTAATAAAGCACTGATTCAACCTCAGTTTAGAGTTAACGTTTTTTTTTTTTAACAATCATTTCTACGACTGCCGTCGTTTTTCTTTTTATTTCGCATATTCATACCTCGAATGACTCTAATTCCTAATAACTTCCCATTTAGTTTTAAGCGCATACAGTTTTCCATAAGCTTATGTTACGCAATGGCCATAGACAAAGCACAAGGACAAACTATTTCGGTAGCAGCTGTAGATATGAGTGTGAGCTGCTTTTCGCACGGTCAATTATACCTGGCTCTTTCCTGTAATTTATATAAGCCAAGCGGTATTCTAGAGGCACAGCAAGTAAAATATATTGTCTAGTTTTATCATATATTCTATTTTACGTTATGGGCCTATACTCGTATAAGGACTAAATCATCCAATAATACTAAAGTCTTAAAACTATCCGAGTGTGCTTAAAAGTAGCTCATTTAGCTCCATACGTAAATAAACAAAAAATGTTATCCATATAAGGAATATAAATTGGCCCACAACCCAAGTTGTTGGTTAATTCCGGCAGCTACAAATGTATATATTTGGTATAAACTCCTGCAAGATATCAGCTCTCTAATCAAAAAAACTGAGAGACCAATTTGCCTACATATACACGGGCGTGGCTAAATCAACGCTTCACATCAAGGTTAACGGGAAATTTAATCTATTTTATGGGATCTCCGGTGTATCTTTCACTATGTTACAAGCTTCATGACAAAGTTATAAGCCTATAAAAAAAGTTATGACTATAAAAAAACCTATACCTGTGTGTTTGAGTGTGTGTTGGCATTTGCTCGCTCGCAAGCTGATAACAATGTTGATTTAATTACATTTTATCGACGACGCCTCAGCAGTGACATCGACCTCATTATCATCGAGAACATCGTTGCACAGTGGGGCAGGTATCAAAAAACGTGACAGGCACATGTAAATTACAAAATTTTGATTCACATTAGTGGATCGCACATTCGAAGTTCAAAAGTTGTTTAGTGTGTTTTCTGTGTTATATTAATGGTTGTCGTATGCTACCAGCCATGAGGTTTTGTATTTAACAGAAGAAACCGAACGGATTAAAAAACTTTAGAAGGACTTTCAGATTGGAGGCAGTGTCCCTGAGCTATGTAGCATAACTCCTTGCGGACTTTAGTATGCTCTCATAAACTTATTAGTAGTCAAGCTCACCTTTGTAGGAGTTAATTTTATATCTGTAGTTTGAGATCCAAATACCTGCTTTTAGCCTTGATGTTAGATGAGAAACGTCTCAAAAGTCAGCCAATGTTTCATCTCTTCAGCTACAGCGCAGAATCGCTAGAATACACTTCTATATGGCTCAGTTCATAAAATCACATTTAATATATTTATTATAGAGTTGTATGCCATAGACTTATCAAATGTTAAAGATTACTTTATATAAAATTTGTTATATATGGTACACATATACTTTGCCGAAGGACTCGCATTTTTTCGGGTATTCTATCCCACTGTGAACCACATTTGTACCACATACGAGCGTTGCGTTCTTATCATTATATCAGAAGCACATTATGCACATAGTGCTTGTGTAGGCCAGTTATTATAATATCATAATAATTTGTATAAGCGTGCATGTGTATGTCTGTTTATGTGTTTCGTTGGTGGTGTTATTGACATTGGCTTTGATGCTGTCACTGTTTTGCTCTAAGTACGTAATCAACTTCGCACAATTTGCTACATCAGCAAACAAAAGATTATTATTAGATGGTATATATAAACATACATAATAATTATATGAATGTATAAATATAATGTGCAAGCTTTGTTCCTAAATTTGTTAGCTTATTAAAATCTAATTAAAAGCGTCAGCTTCAGAGCCAACGTTAATGACAAAAGACGTAGAATTTCGAGTGTTCTTTGGGACAAGCTCAAAAATCACAAGTAATTTTTTTGTTTTTCTTGAAAATTGCTTTTTGTTGCGTATCTGATTTTTGACAAATGGCGCAGCATGCTTCACTATGTTATTTGTTTATGGCGCTGCAGGAAACTTTTCAGCGCATTTCCGTTTGCCACTTGCAAGGATTCTGTGAAAATTATTCTATTCTATGAAATTCGAAACTTTTGAAAGTAGCTGTACAGATCTCCTGCTAGGACAGGCTACAAGCACACTTTTACGGAAAATGAATATATGTACAACTTCAAGCGAAATTGCCAAGCCGCAGAAAGCGAGTCGGCACCAAAAATGCGCACATGACGAAAACGGCTTTTTCACATGGAAAACACATTGAAAAACAATCAACAAAAATATTGGTTGTGTGGGGTCGGCTAAAATTCACGCTGGTTTTTAATTAAAAACGCGCAAGTTTTTATATGAAAAATTTTGACAAAAATCTTAACAAAACATTTTGTTTCGTTCCTTGTATTGTGTTTTTTATTTAAATTGTTTTTTTTTTTTTTTGTTCTTGATTTCAGTTTTCTATTTTACTGTTACTCAATATGTAAAAGCAATGTTGGGATTGGTGTGTCAACTCCAATCCACTTTGCTTTCAACCACTTTGCTTCCCTCACACACAGTCAACCATTTTAACACCCGCAGTGCGGCAGAATATTGCGGTTTAACGTATTAAAAAAAACTCTTTGAGCTCAAAAAACTGTTAAAGCGTTGAGAATTTCTCATTTACCAATGCTTTGTGTTTTTGTAGCTTTTCAACTCTTTACATGTATTTTATTTTTTTTAATATTTTTCTCATATGGCGGTTTTCAATTATTTTATTTATTTATTTTTATGTGACATTGTTTTTATTTAATTTTATTTTTCTTAACTTTATTTTGTTCACTCAACGATTGCTTTCTGAGGTTTGGGGGCGCACAACAATCCTTTAGCTATCAACATCCTAGGCAACAAAAATACACACACTGGCGCTTCAAAGAGCTACCACCCTTGAACCATATCGGCCACCGCATGAGAATCTAATGTTTTTCCAATTAAGAACAGAATCTTAAATATTTTAAACTTTAATTTGACTTTATTCCAACATATATTCGCTGGTGTTGATTATCAACAGATTGCAATTAAAGAGCATATACAAAAAATCAACGACTTCCATCTGAAGCAGAGGTATATTTTGCTATTTTTTTTAAATTCGAACGATTTGAGTTTAATTTAAACTAGCGTATCCTTTCCGGTATTAGCGAAGAAAATAGAAATGTATTAAAAGTACAAAAATCAAGTATTTCAATGGAGTGTTAGCAAGAAACCACATTGATCATTAGCTTTATCACCAAACCGACCAAACCAAACGTGTTACGTTTTTTTTTTATATATATATTTTTAATGGCAGTATGTTCTTGGAACAGTAAAAACAATTCTATGAAACGTGTTTAATGAACGATATGAATATATAATGAGAGTTCTGATTGAACTTGTAAAGTGCTACGAAAAAACATACATCATCCTAAAATAATCATGGGGACACTTGAAATGCCGCAAAGAACCTTGACGTTGGTTTTTTTTTTTTTGAATCTATAACAAACCAATACATTTAAATATAAATTTTGGTTATTAATTTTAGCATCATGAACCCAAGTCCCATCTATTCCCCGCCCAAGCAATGAGAAACAACTTAGCTTGAAGGCAGCATATTTTAAGATGCACTATGTCGAGTATAAAATAAATAGTAACATCCGATTCCAATTACTGTAAACCCTTTTTTTTGCATATGTTATGGTATTACCTAATTGGTGTACAATAGTTCGAGGCCAAGGACAGCGCACGAATTGAAAAGACTTTATAATAATTCAGAAAACAATTCACTAAATAAAAAACTGACATTATAATAATTGATATAATAAGCTGATAACAGACTCTGCTTGATATGAGTTTCCGTAGGTACAGGAAACGAAGGCTATAGGAAAGTTGATCTACAGACTAGAAGCGGCTGGGAAGCTCGCATTACGTACGGCCAGCCGCCGACCAAATTATTGAAGTAAATTATGAAGTCAGCAATAAAACAAAATTCAAAATGACTTTATATGAAGAATTTGAAACATAATTCGCAATACTTAGCAATAAAACAGAATTGAATGCCTATAAATATGATAAAGGATATTAATAACAATGAACCACATAACAGCCAAATGTCCAGCAGTAGAGAATTAAAGATATTCCATGTGCGACGAAGACTGAGAAGGTTGATCACGTTACCCTATAAATTGCTTTCAACTACTTTTAAAATAAGGTGGGCGCCTCCTATCGCCAGATGGCACCACAACTCGGCAATATGGCCTAAAAACATTTGGTCATGTTGTACAGCCAGATTTGCCATTAAATATAAGAAACGAGAGGCTTCGGCCGCCAAACTATAGATGGCGCCACATTGGCTGTACACGGCAGCAACAGGCCAATTACCTGCTCTGCCCCAAAAAGCATCTATCATGGTGCATGGACAGCCAGTTCGATTAATGAAGCCACCACAGTCTCGATTATGAATAAATTTAAGAGACTTGGCGTGGCCCTATCCTCCCTAGTGGAGTAATGAAGGACAAAAAATATTTTTTTTTTAATTAAGTGCCTCTGTATAAATATAAATATAAGAGCATGATAATTTTGACTTCCTTTCATTTTTAGTCCGAGAAGTACCAACGATTAATAACGCTTTGAATGTCATTGATTGTCATTTGAGTAAATTATTGCATTTGTCAATTATCAAAAAATAATAAATAGGCAAGCTGTTTCCATCGAAGAAGAAAGTGAAGTACATCACGCACAGCGAACACCAGATACTCAAGAAGGCAGTATGTACTAAATTGTTAGAAAAATGAAAAAATTGGAAAAAAAAATGTGTTTGTCAGGCGAAGCAGGCTGGGTTAAGCTAGTATATTATACATGAAAGACATCTTTGGCTAAAAAATATTAATGCATAATATATATTAGCAGAACAACTGTACGCTCCCACAAAATATGGCATCTTTCCTTTTCTTATTATGAAAGTGGAATAAAATTATAAATTCCCAAAGCGGTAATAGCAGCATAGCCATAAAATTTCCTAACTTCTAGTTTAAATGCGCATTAGGTCTCTTTTATTACTTGTAATTTACGTCATATTTTTTTATTTATTTATTTATTTTTTATGTTCTACAAATCAGCTCCCATGAGCTGATTTTGATTTACTGAAAATACATCAAATGAATATTTTCCAACTTTAATTTAAATTAAATGATTCTTCCAAGCTTTCTACTGAAAGCCAACTGAATTTACCAATTCAACAACAGCAAATCATTTAAAACTTTAGTTTGCAGTTCTAATTATATGTGTATTTTTAGATCGAATTGTGTAAAAAATTTGATTGTCAAAGCGTATAAAAAAAGTGAAATTGAAAAAGTTAGAACGAAGTTAGAATACTTTGCCGGGAAAACAGCAACAACGAATCAGCCAATAAAATATCAGAGTAAAGTTTGTCTAGTTTACTTTTACTCAAAAGTGTTATAATAATTATTGAATTTTTGAAACAAAGAAATGTGCAGCACTAAAGAAGTCACTAAAAGCGACTATCAAAACTCACACATTACTATCAATAAAAGCAAAGAAAAACACCATGAAAACAAAAAAAAAAACAGCAGCAAATGTCATTGCTTCATAAATGCGACCAAAACGTGTCGTGGAAAAAACAATAAAAAACACACCCATCAAAAGCCAAGTGAAACGCAGTCTTAGTCATTCGTATAAATTTCAATTTTTTACCCATTTTTCATGCACATAGCCGAACCGAAAATGACACACTGCCATTGTCATTTCGTATGCAAAATAGATTTATGACAAAAATAATATTTACCCAAAAATGGAAGACCACTTTAAAATGGCACCGCCGGCTGAAGCAAACGTTGAAATGCAAATGCTTGAATAGGTGACAAGTGTTGAAGCCAGGACGATGTTGAAAGCGCCTTTTTGCTGAGTGCCAGTCGCTGTGTTTGTGTACGTTTTAAGGCTAATTTTGCATGAAGTTCGTCAGTTTAAATATTGCTGCCCATGCTTATTTCATTCTCTGAAATTTCGCCTTAAGTTATACTACGAACTTAGGAGTTGTAACTTCTTTTTTATTGAGTCTGAGGCGTGAGCCGTTAAAAATATTTTTGTTTTTCGTATTGTTTTTGTTTTTAGTTATTGTGTGCGATTTTACCGCTGTTTGTTTTACTTGTTTTTTCTCTGGTCTTAAAATTCTGTCTTTCAAATGAAAATTTTTGTTATTTTCTGAAGTTTGAAAACAATTCTCACATTCTCGTGTTATTTTCTGAGTAGTTTGCTGAAATGTAAGCGGCGAAATATTTTTTTAAAAAGTTTTTTCTTTGTATTATTTACTGATAACGACTATTTTTAAGGTTAATTAAATCTGTTATTTTAATTTTCTTTATTATTATTATTTTTATTGTTTTTAAACATTTTTTTAAATTGTTGTTTTAAACTTTTTTCAATATTTCTACAAATCTTCGTATATAATAAATCACTGTTAAAAACATTCGGCGCGACTTTTATTTCAACTCGAAAATCGGAATTTGTTCGTAGAAAATGATTTTTCTGTTGCGCAAATAATTTCGATCACGTTCAAACGCATTTGTTGATGGCCAACGACTGAAACCGCCAAATGCACGTTCAATAACGTCAGCTTCATGTTTATGCCCGAAGTCACAACGCAGTGTCTGCGTTAAAGTTGGCGTCGCAGTCGACGTGGTCGTGCAGACGCCGCACAGCTGTTCGAATAGAACAACAACATTTAAAGACAGCAGCAACAAGAAAGCGGCGGAAAATCGGAAAAACAACATTTTGCAGAGACAAGTACCATCAACATCACCAATGTACGAAGCAAAAGCATTGGAAAAACCATCGTTCATTCGGCTGCCTTCGTATGCCGATTCCAGCTGTAAAGTCTGGCAGATATCGCTTTCCTGTTAACATAGTTGCGATTGCTGTCGTCCATTTATGTTAATGAAAATGTTAACAGACTTGTTACTGTTAATGTTCCTGTAAATAAGCCCAGACACGCAATCAGGAGGACTCATCTCCTTTTCTGAGCGTTGCTGAAAATTGCGGTTATTAAAGATGATTTTAGTCGTTAACAAAATCAAGTCGAGTATAACCAACGACGCCATTATCTAAAAAGTACTGCCTGCATGGAGGAAAGGGAATGTTTCAAATCTGATGACACAAAAAAAATGGAATTTTTTAATTAACTAAAAAATGTTTTTGATAATTATTATATCAACACAAACTCCATCAAGTTGAATACCTTTTCCAAAATAACAAAGAAAAATTACTTATCCTAAACTAATGCACTGATAAGAATGTCTTCGCCTTCTTTGGAATTCATTCCCCTCCCGTAGTCTATGGATTTTACTTTTATTTATTAAGTCTCACCAACACATGAATCTAAGAAATAATTCACTGTAATTCGCGCTCACAAACGAAATTCTAGATGGAAACAGATAATAGTCGAAATTTTATTTTTTTTTTTCTCGATACGGTACGAGGCATCTCTGTGCAATTCAATGCAATGTTGATAAAAACTTAAAAAAAGAAAGAAAACGTATTTAATTTATCCATTGCTTGCATGTGAGTGACTATTAACTGCAATAACCCGAATATTGTTCATTAATAAATTGGCGTGCAAACTATGAAGGTGGTCCCTCTTCCACGAAACTTCAATTGTAGTAACCTTGACACAGTCCCACGATAAGCCTCAACAAATTACAACTACAAATTCTGTTCTGAAACATTTACAAATTAAAATAACAAATAAATCAATAATTGATACAATGCACTTAGTCATTTTTCTTTCCTACATGATGTGCTATAATATTTCATTTATTTGTATTTTATTGATAGCCAATTTAGCATAATTTAGGAATAAAAATGTGTTCCAAATGACTGCACTATACGGCTCCATATCGGATTTTGAATTTTTATACATTATAATAGAATTGGCACTTTTTTAATTACATTTGCTTTGTTTAATAACAAAAAGTTTTGAATCCACAGAAATCTGCAATCAAAATGTCCATCGTAATAAAATATATTATATTCTAACAATCACATAAAAGAGTAAAAGAGTACAACTAAACAAAAAAATGTTGCCAATCGCCGTCATTTTGAGCGAAACCGACTGCAAAGCATTTATAATAACCAATTTCTAATTCAGCTATGTAGAAGTTATAATACCGTTCATACGCAAATGTCAAATCACTTCAATGTTTATAGAAATACCTATTTGACCAATGGACTTTGGTATATATAATACAATATAGTAATTTTAATGTCTTGAAGGGTTTGTATGTCTAGACCTGCAAACGTTGTTTGAGCTCATTACGTCAAAATCAAAATAAAAAATAATTATAATTAATTAAGTCACAATTCAAATGTACTAAGGCTTTGAAGTTTTTGTGTTTGTGGATCTATTATATCTATTTTTATTTGTACATTACGTGGCTTAATGTTCCAGTAATTGTACATTCTCCAGTTTTCAAGTCTTATAAAATAAATTAGACAGACTCTATATATAAACAAACGAATGAAAAAAAAAATCGTATAACAACTTCAGTTTTAATCTGTGCTTTGTCTGGGAGGTGAAATCAACTCGGGACGTGGTGCTAATCAAAAAATACAGTATATATAACTATACTAAATGCGGCTTCGGATATCGTTTTCATACTGTGACAAATGTCACGATAAAGTTTGAAGACTATTCACTGTATGAAGCGTAACAAGCGCAATTAAAATTTGTTTAAATTGTCTCAATTGAATACTGTCCGACAATATTTTTTTGAAATATTTTGCTTCGTTGCGCACACTGTAATTTTCTCTTTCCATATTTATTTACAACTAAATTAAATTATGTTTACGCGTAATTTGCTGAATTTAAAGACCGTGAATTCGATAATCAAACACTTTGAAAATTTGTGTTTTCATAAACATAAAAACTGTTTAAATAGGGTCTGTAAGAAATAAAGAATATCAATCCTAAAGAAAAAACACTTTAAAAAAGTGTAACGTTTAAAAAAACTTTTATTTTTTTTCATAATTAAATTATAACATTTAACGCAGTAAGCGGCATAACACATTTGTCGGATTTAAAAAATAATGACGTGAAAATAAAAATTAGACTTATACTAAATTAAAAACGATGTAAATTGCGCCGAAAAGGCAATGATAGAAGGCTGTATCCTTCTTAGGGCGAGATCATGCGGGTGTAGCCTCTTCAGTCTACGCCTTGTTGAGATACGGGTGAGGGAGGAAGCTAGCAGATTTGGGTGCGACAAAAGTCTGTAGTGATAGCGGCAGCTGTGAGAATTATTCACCTCCATAACAGTTGGCACGGCAAGATACCTATGCAGCGTGGTGTTGCGCCCGTAAATCTTCTGAGAGCCTTGCTCTGACACGCCTGTACTCTTCTGATGTTGTAGGCAGCAGTGGTGCCCCAACTTTGTATGGCGTACCGCCAAGCAGGTGCCACTACTTGCAGATAGATGAGCCTTTTATTAGTTAAAGATAACTTATTCGATGGGCGAAGGAGCCACTCAAGTTTCTTGAGCTTTTAGTAGCAGCGCGCTGTAACTACCTTAATGTGTGCGCGCCAGGTAAGACGCTTATCCAGGATCAAACCGAGATACCGGATTTGCTCCATTTGCGGAATGATGATTGTGTTGTAAGTCACAACCGGACAGACGCCTTGCCTTAATGTGAAGGTACAGTGAGCTGATTTCTCAGAGTTTATGGCTATATTCCAGCGCCTGGCCCAGGAGTGGAATCTATCCAGGTAGCTCGACAATTTCTCCGCAGCTTCGTTCAGAGAGGCAGATTTGAATATAACTGCCGTATCGTCCGCGTAAGTAGCAATAATCGATTGCTCAACTCTAGTTGTAGGCATGTCAGAGTTATATAAGGAGTAGAGGACCGGAGCTAAGACACTCCCCTGCGGGACATCGGCTCTCATGTGCCTGAAGGTGGAAATTTTGTCTCTTACCGCCACAGAGAAGGTTCGTCGTTGAAGAAAGCTTCCCATTAGTAAAAACTGTTTGCCAGGCAGGAGTAATTTTAATTTATGCAGAAGTCCATCGATCCATACCCTATCGAATGCTTGTTTGACATCTAGGAAGACTGCAGAGGAATACTGTTTCATCTCAAACGCAGTAAGTATGTGATTAACGACTCGATGCAGTTGTTCGGGAGTGCCATGCTGTGATCAGGAATGGCTTCTTGAACACCCCGTACTGCCAACAATCTACTCAAAAATAATCTTTCAAAAATTTTTGAAAAAGTTGGAAGCAGGCTTATGGGCCTATATGATGTGACACGGTTCTCCGGAGTACCAGGTTTAGGTATCATGGATATCGTTGCACACTTCCACTGTGTGGGAAAATGGCAGATCCGCAGCATGCTGTTGAACAGCAACGTTAGGAACAACACTTCCTTCCAAGGGAGTGCTTTCACCACCTTGTTGTCAATATGGTCATGTCCGGGGCTCTTCTTAGATTTCAGTCTCTGAATTTGAGTCACAACCTCTTCAGGGGTGACATGTTTAGTTGAACTGTGGTCTAATATACATCTCGATAGGACTTCATCTGTTTCCTCAACGTCTCCAGGGTCAGCCAGGCTAAAAAGCGTGAACCGGCTCTCCAACTCATTAGCAAATGCTTCTGCTTTCTCGGTCTCCGTACGCAGCCAGTGGTTTAGAGGCCCACGGATTGGAGCATGCCTGTGAGGCTGTTGTTTGATGCACTTGGTGGCACGCCATAGATTGAAGCCAGACTTTTTCATTGGATCCGCATTAGCCAACAGATTGTTGAAATGTTCCGATCGCACAGCTTGCATTACATTTCTCAGTTCTCGGGCAGCTCTCCTCCATGCAGCCTTGTCAAATTCATTCCGTGAACTCATATAGCGGCGTCGTAGCCTGCGTTTATATCTCACCAACTCCAGAACCTCAGGTTTTAAGAGAGCCTGAGGTGGGTTGGGTGAATAAGGGAATTGGTATGAAGAGGCTAATTCGGCGGACTCATGAATGTTCTTGGTGAACAGGACAACCGAATCATCTATATTCTTGTCCGAATTTATTTCCATATTGAGGTTGATCCTTTCGTTTAGACACTGATAAAAGACCGTTATGTTTGCGTGGGGAGGGAGCAGTCTGGACCAGCATACGATGCTATCTGGAATCAATCCAAGTTTAATAAATAGTAGGATGTGGTCTGAGCTAAGGTCAGATGACTCCGCAATGTCCAGAGCTGTTGGATGAATGCCATTGTATATAGCGAAGTCTACTGCTTCGGGCGACCTTGAGGAATCGTATGGGTAAAGGGTAAGTGCTCCGTTGGCGAGAACCTCTCTGGAAGAGTTTATTATACTCTTGTGAAGTTGATTGCCTCTTGGGGTGGCAAGTCTGGACCCCCAAAGTCGATGTTTGGCGTTCCAATCCCCTCCGACTTAGAGTTCCGAGTTGATTGAAGAAGGTGTCGAACTGCTGCTCTGATATTTGGGGTCCTGGAGGACAATAAATGGCTGCGATGACCAGGATGCCTTGAGTTGTGTGAATACTGACAGAGACACTTTGAATTGAGTCAGACCGAATGGTTTCCAGGGGATGGTGGCGTAAGGATGACCGGATGAGTATAGCGGCGCCCCCTCGCATACGGTTATCATCCGGATGATTAGCAGAATAGATTTCATATCCCTGAATTTTGAAGTATGTTCTAATGCAGAAATGCGTTTCGGAAATGAGCATGACATCAATCGAGTTGACCGCCATGAACACTTCTAACTCATTTCTGTGATTAAGGACGCCGTCAGCGTTCCATATGGCGAGGTTCATGTGTGGTCTGCTCATTTTTTAGACAATATGGCGGCGAGCATCTCTATCATCATGGTCTGCATCTCAATCAGGCGATCAAATTTCTCGTTAAGACTGTCCAGGCGGGAGACCACAACCGATAATTGGTCGACCTGATCAGGAGATGAGAATGATTGGGTATTATCCATGCTGAGCGAGGGATAATTATGACAATTCGATCCATTATTTCCAACAGGGTGAGGGAATGCGATTTGACGTTGACTTGATAACGGATGAGACTTTTGAAGACTCTTAGGTAGAGATGTCTTGCTTGGTAACTGTTGTGGCTCGGAGTGAGGTTGAATAGGTAGTTGGACTGATTTTTGTTGTTGCTGACGTAGCTTCTGCTGCTCACGTAGGAGTTTCTGTTGTGCCGGTTGGTGATACACCGATTTCTTAAATATATCAGCGTACGACACCCCGTCAAAAATTTTGTTAGGCACAGAATTGTGGCCAGATATCTCATGGTGTTGAGAGGCACTTGGTGCAGGGCGTCTTGCAGGGCAATCGCCCCTGGCACTCGCTTTCTTGTATTTAATGCAGCCTTTATAATTCGCAGTGTGCTCCTCGCCGCAAAGTGCGCATTTAGGTGGCTTATCAGGTGTTTTGATGCAAGAAGTTGTGGCCTGAGCTTCGCCACATTTGACGCACTTAAATTGTTTGCGACAGTACCTCTTAGTATGCGAGAACTCCTGGCAGCGATGGCATTGAGGTACATCTTTGAACGGATGAGGCGGCTCGATTTTAACTATTTGACGGCAAAGCCTCGTTATATCATAAGCCCCTTTGTTGCTGGCGTTGGGCTCAAGGTCCACAAAAAACAGGTTTAGCGGATGACCATCAGTTCTGCTTTTTGGGTTGTGCACGTTGCGTACAGAATGACCTTTGTCGGCAAGTTCTCGTTTAATATTCTTGACGAGGGTTGAGTGGTGAAGGCCGCGAATAACAATCCTGTATGCTCTTTCATCTTTTAACTGATACGAATGGAACGTAATGTTTAGCAGCTCAAGATGGCGTATAATACTACGATAGGCATCACTGGTTGAGGGCAGGATTCTCAGACCTTCTTTAGGAGATGCATTCAGCATGTATGATTCGGGTTCGGTCACAGTGTCAAGGTTGGCTAACAAACCGTTAATGTTTATGATGCCGACAATGAAAATGGGTGGTGGCTTCGGAGATTTGTTATGAATCGTTGAATCAGCTCGATTATTTATAATAGGAGTATGAGTAGTGGTCTCACGCCGACTGGTCGAAGCAGCGGTTTCATTGGCGTTTACAGTTTTCAGAGAAGGTGTTTCGCTCTTATTGGTACACACTTCTTCAAAAGAAAGCTCCATGTCAGAAGCGTCAGAATCGCTACTAAGTGGTGCGAATCGATTTGCATCCAAAACTTGTTTTCTGCTAACTTTTTTAATAATTGTCTGTTTTAACGAACTTGGTTTACGCTTATTTTTTATACGGTTACTTGATGAGGGCGATGAAAACCACTCCAGCAACGGAGCAGCAGCTTTGTTCGAAAAAGCAGGCATGATGTCAGTGGGAGGAAGGCTATGTTTTTAATGGCTATGGCACTGTGGTCCGCCTGGTCACTCATGTAGGAGCGACCAGCAGTGCAGATCGGAGGAAACAACAAATAAGAGCTTTCCAAAGATTTCGCGGAATTAAAATATTTCTTTTTTATAATTTATTAAACAATGTTGTGAATATTTATGTATTTATATATATATATATTTTTAAAAAAAACTAAAAAATACAAAAAACACCCTATACGATAAATATTGTCGACTCGGCAGCCTGGTGGAAGTACAATCGTGGGAAAAAATATATTAACACAACTATGAGCAATGTTTGATTGCCTATTTCGATAAACTGATAGAAGTAACGGGTCTCTGCTCAAAAATTTATACACTACCCTCCGTCATTTTGGGATCAAGTATTGTGGACTGATGAAAGCTCATTTCAGTACCATGCATCAACAAAAATCTTCTGCAGAATCCCTAGGAAAGTACGAAAAAAAGTGGCACCTGTGTGTGAAGAAGTAGCTCATGGCGGCGGAAGTGTAATGTTTGGAGATGTGTTTGCTTTAATGGCATCGGAAATTTGGTACCTATCGATGGAGCAATGAACCAGACTCAGTATTTACATTCTTTAAATGATCACCCTTATTTAAGGTGACAAATTGGATAGTCATCATTATTTTTGCAACAAGATAATGCTCCATGTCATAAAGCCAAGATGGTTACGAATTTTCTAAGGGATTCGGAAGTAACTACATTGGATTGGCTACCTCAAAGCCCCGACTTAAATGTTATTGAGAATGCGTGAGTTTTAATAAAGAGAAATGGATGTACATAATCGAAAGCCTCCATCATCCAAAATTTGTTGAAATGGATGTCACGATGACTACAAAAAATTATCAATGCCAAAGGAGAGTTCATTTTCTATTAAGTTGTGTCTTAATTTTTGTACATTTTTCTTATAAAACGATCCTCTCCAACCTCTGCGGAGTCGTTGATCCTTGGCGTCATCAGTCTACACTCCAAACAACAAGGACTGGTAGAGGCAGGCTAATCACGCACCCTCTCAAACAAACAATCTATTTTCGAAAGAAAGCAAGCCTCCGATATGCAACAAAATGGAAGAACCTTGTGAAAGTCGTATGATCGCAAGTGCAATGAATAAGGATTTAAAAAAAAAACTATGGTAAACATAATGTTAAACTGTGATAATTGTATATTCTACGCTCTGAAGGGACGTGTAGTCATTATATGATCCAGTAAACATAATGTAGTATACAAATTTTCAGATGATTATCAGATGAACTCTGTCTAAATATTATCTAGTTCCATAAATTAAAATATTAAAAACCTTTGCATTTATAAATATTACTTTAATCCAAATCCAAAAGAAGACTTGGTAAAAATTTCCCTTTCCATTAAAAACTGAGGGACTAATTTGCATACACACAATCTTCATCAGAAAAGTGAATACTTTTACCCAATAGAGTTAATCAAAAGCGCATGGAGTAACCAATACATGTTAAATTTACATAATTATATCAAAGTAATGACTTCAAATAACCAAGTTATTCAAAGCTTGCCCGCATTGGGATTCCCACTAACAAAGAAAATTGAGATCGCATTTTGTCTACGTAGGCAAAAATTTTTAAAAATAAAAACCAATTAGTCCGATTAAATCAGTCGACTCGGTTTATGAAAATGTCAAAAGAATTTTCATAATTGGCCGAAAAGCATGCAAAGCAAAAACGTAGCGAACTGGTGGCCTCAACGCGACGGATAACTGATTAATTGAATTGTTCGAAAAGGAATTGCTTTCAGCAAAGAATAAACATAAAATATTCAAATATAAAATAAATAAAGAATATATATATTAAAAAAGTATTTCGCTGGTGTCGCTTCGCACACCATGCTGTGCACACATGATATTGTATAGACTCTTACTAGAGCTACGCTCTACACAACGTCATGTCATGTCCTTGTCTGTTTGTGCAATAGCCTGTAAAATAAATATTTTATTTTTAATATGTGGTTAAGAAAAAAAGAATTAAATAAAAATAAAAATTATATAACTTTGGATTCCATATATGTGCACTCTCCCTCATTCGCTTCGCCGCCAATCTCTTCTGTATCGCCAGTGGCAGGCGAATGCTATGACAACGAAATACCAGAGGAGAAACACAATCTCTATTATAAAAATTGTTCACAGAATAAAACCAATAAAAAAAGTTATGCTGTATTAAACGAAAAATGGCGCATTACGAACGAGTTCAACCAAATGGCTATGTCGACGAATGTACGGCCGACCAGCGTTAAAGGATCGAAGACAACAATGTCAGTGTTGTTGCCTTTATGCCGGTTTTATTATTTACAGCATAATAAACTGTAAATATGTTGGCCTCTTTGTTGTCATTATTTACAAGCAAATTGTGTTGCTACCTAGCGCTTCATGCTGGCAGCCATTAAGGACAATGGAAGCGTGAAAGGCGCATTCGAAATGGCCGAACTAAATTCAACTGAACTCAACTCAGCTGAAATTACGTGAAATTCCACACGTTATTGGCGCACAAACTGGGCTGTGATGTAATTTATACAAGCGATGTTGAGTAAGCCGATCGCATTAAGTGTGTTTAATGGAAATTAAAAGTTTGTTGGCTTTTCAGTAACTTTATTTAATTATCCTCGATTTATAGAATCGTATAAATTGTTCGTAAAATTTTATAGCATTATAGTACACTATAAAAGGAAGATGTTTGTGTTGAGCTATAAACTTTTTAGAATTGTCAAGACAATACAATAATCGTATATCCTAGTACTGGTTTTGTTATTCGTTTACTTCACTTCATCGAAAATACTCAGAGAAACTCTTCAAGTTTGGCAATATAATTTTCAAGCAACTTAGTTTTCAAATAGTGTCTAAATTTTACGTGTGCTGTTCTTTTTTGGAAATTGAATAGATTGCAAACAGCAAAATTCTTAGTAAAGCGTCTGTACCACCAAAAGCCGAAAGTCTTTGGCTACTTAACCATTTCAACATATAAATTACCTCAAATTTAAAAAAAAAAAATCACTAAAATGATCTTCCAAGTTACATCGATTTTTTGGTCTGATGAAGTTGTTTACATTGTGGATGATAATGATTCGCTGTCCAGTATTGACGATGAACCTGACTTCTCCGAGTACATGTGGATGGAGAATGAAGAAGAGTTTGATAAGAATGAACTGCAGCGTCTAGAAGAGGAGGATATTATGCAGGAATGTTTTGAAGCCATGAAAGAAGACGAGCTGGAAGCACAGCTCTATGAATTGCAAAAAGCAAAAACCGATGAACTCAATAAAGCACTATCCGCTCTGCCCATGAGCCAGTGTAATGTCGAAAATTCCGTACTAAATCCATTGGCCGATGAGTTTATACCACAACATCACATCTTCAAGTTTGGCCCTTCTTAAGTGGCAGGATCTTTTTTCGATCTCTATAGACATGTTTACTTAGCATGCGATACGACTCAGATGTGCCCACTGTAAACGGCATGAACAAATTAGAGAGTATAACATAAAATAAATCAGAACACGAACACGACTCCCATCCGTCCATTGTAATAAGAATATAACATAATAAGAAAAAATAAAAAATACAAAACAGTTTTTTTTGTTGTTGTTGGTTTTCAGCTTCTTGATCTGAGTCGTAACTTCCTGCGGAGTCATGTGTTTTATTCGACGCTGGTCCAGAACGTACGTCGCTAGGGCTTCGGACTCTTTGAATCGAATCGGACCGAATGGCTTCCAGTAACCCGGCCCCCCTCGCATACGGTTATCAACCGGATAATTGGCTCCAGAGACTTCATAACCTTGAATTTTGAAGAAAGTATTAATGCAGAAATGGGATATGAGCATGACGTCAATGGGGTTGACGGCCATGAACATTTCCAAACCATTTGTGCAATTAAGGACACCGTCGGCGTTCCATATGGCGAGGTTCAAGTATGATCTGGTCATTTTTAGCCAAGACGGCGACGGGCATCTCCAGCATCTTGGACTTTATTTCTATCAGGCGATCAAACTTTTCGTTAAGGCTGTCCAAAGTGGCCACCACAGACGAGAGCTTGTCAGGCTGGTAAGAGGACGAGGTTTGGGCGATATAGCTGGGCGGGAGATGTAGAAGATTCATTCGTTGCCACCGTGGTCATCGGTGTGTGTTGTGTGTTACGCCTTTATTGCGTAGGTGCGTTAGTGAAAAAAAAAAAAAAAAAAAACACCTGCAGCGACCCAACCCCCCAGAAAACTAACAAAACTAATTGAGGATCCGAACTCAATAAACTTTCTTCCCTCCGCCGCCAACCACTGCATGGGCTAAGTGCTAAATTCCAAGCGTCAACCTTTTTGATTTTAACTCTGTCACAAAATAAAAAAGAATATAAATTGAAAGCGCACAATTGTAGCGTCGTCGTAATTCTCATTATACAAAGCTGGAACTAACTTTCATAGGGCTTTCTTAGTATATAGTTTTATTTGCAACTAGTTTGTACATTGCTATATGTAAAATTCTACAAGCACAACCCTAAAGATTTAAAAAAAAAAAAATTAATAATCCTACATCTTATACCGCTCCACATGTTTAGTAGATATTACCCATACAGGCAACACTCAATTATTTATTATTATAAATGTGAAACGTTTTCGTTGTCCAGACTAAGGCACGTACGTAAAACGAACATAACTAAATTAACTCGTCTTGTCGAACTCGTCTTGATCGAACTGGACGAACTGAGAATATATGTACAGCGAAAATCCACATTACCACAGCACCCAAAGCCGGACAAATTTCTTCCAAATTTATATTAATTTTTGATATAAAAATAATTCCTATAGCTGGACACTCCATTAAATGGAAACGGACATTAGATGTCTTGAAACTTCCATCAAAATATATCTCATAAAAGGACGGATTATTAAAAAGCACAAGCAAGAATTAGTGAATGTTTATCAAAAGAGGAGTTTTGTTAAAAAAGATGACTCTGACATAGACAAAATGACATTTAATTGCTTCGCTAAGGCTAGAAGTCAAGGTATTGCAATTTCCGGCTAGATTATAAATTCAAAGGCGAGTGGCATAGCAGTGGAATTAGGTGTAACTGATTATATTGCGTCAGATAGATGGTTAAATAAATGACCCATAAGTAATAATATTTCTTTTAAGTGCATATCTGGTGCAGCTTCATATGTGGATGTTGGATGTGGTGGATGTTGAGAAGTCAAAGCTGCCATCTCTGTTGATTGGATACAATCAATTTTCTTTCGCGCATTACCTGAGAAAACTCTTGCTCTTAAAACTTTAAAATGCATTGGCCAATGATAAACATATATACAATGTACGTCAATATATGTTCTATATTGTGTATATGTATCATAATTATCATTGTTTAATATTCATAAATTTACATAAGTTATTAAATAAATAACAATTCCTGTCCATTTGGTTGACTCTAACAAACATATTTGTTCCTCTGCCATCAGCGAACAACTTCCATAACTGGACAAAAACACGGCGACGGTAAGTGTCCAGCTATGAGGAATTTCACTTATATATTATTTATGATTTCATGACAAAGTAATTTCACTCATTAATATATTTTTGTCGGTTGGCCTATCGCAGTACAACCTCGAAGGTTATGAAATAATAAAAGGAGTTTACTTAAAAGTGATGTGCTAATTTATTTGTGGCTTCAATGGACTTTTACGTTGATTTGATTCAGTAGAACTAACACATTTGTACCATCTAACATTATGAGATTTGGATATATTTCCCTATTTCATCATAAAAAATTAAATATGCCTCATTTTCTTATAGTCTTATTAAAAAATTGTTTTCCAATGGCACTTGAGTCTACAAACTTGCGTCAAGTGTTGTTTGTGAAACTCGCCTTGGTTATACTTCGAGCACCCGGCCGAGCCTTCTACTCAGTTGCACACCAACAAAAATCATTAATTTGTTTTAAATTACGCGTCATTTGTTCGCATGTTCTTACAATTATGACGTGCAAGGAGACAAAAATCTCTTCTCGGAATGCATTTTAAATGACATCCGCTTGGCGTTTCCTCGCCGACGGAGCCGGAGCCTTCGTCGTAATTAATCATGCAATGCGCATTATATATGCAAATTTTCTTCTTTCACCCACGCCGACCACGAGACATGGGTCGGGATTCTTGGCAGAAATGCGATTAAATGGTTTTTAATTGTCGAATATGCAATAATGCAGCCCTTGCAATTTTTAAGCACTTCAATGTATTAATTAACATATAATTGACACATATTTTAAACGCGACCCCGGGCATTACTCCACGTGGCGTTGTTGAAATAAAAAGTGTGCGTATTGATTCAATAAAAACATTGGAGAAAAAAAAATGTAAATAAAAAAAATAATAATAAATTGAATCAAATTATTAATGTACATAATGCATACACATTGGCCTTTGGGTCTGGTCTCTTCCGATTTGCGTCGCGTTGGCGCAGCGTAGACCTGGTTTGTCGAAAACAATTCAATCACTTTGATTTTGTGTGAATGTTTGCCGAAGGCTCTTTCAATTTGCGACATTATTGATTGGAATTTTTACTCGCTTTTGTTTGCGTTATATTTTAAAACCCAACTGGTTGCACACTTGTCATTAAATGTACACAAAGTGCATAAATAAAGTCTGTGTTATTATTTTTTTATTATATTAATTTACGGCTTTACAAATTTTAAGCAAGCAGACTAATACTGATAGAGCAAGTTAAGCCGGCTCATCGATTTAATGCCTATGTAAGTCAATTGTGCCAGGCGAGACACATAGCCTTTCAGAAAAGCGACTACAGGTGAATATCTGGGCAGTAAATATTGCAACTGAAGCGCTTGATTCTTGTAAGGAAATTGAAAAAAGAAGAGACACTAAGTTGACCTGCAATTTCTTTTCCTTTGGGACAGTCTACATTATCAGTTGCTTGAGTGACTGTGTCTGATATTTTTTTTTTCTTTTTGATATTTTGATATTAAGTTTGGTACATGGTAAATTGTTTTCTGTTCTTACCTGTGAATAGTTTTAGGTAAATGAAGCATCGCTAGTAAATTTTGGTTATAGTAGCTCGGCTGGTATATTTAAGGTGTGTTGGAGGTTATCTTGTTGGAAAATGGCATCTAAGTTGGTTGGGTTGACTCTCCAAAAAGTTATATACATATACGTACAGTGTTCACCTATAGTATTATGATTGCTGAGTGGCTAACGCTACCTGAAAAAAACTGTAGACTTTTTAAATTGTGCTTATAACAATTAAATTATTTTTTTTTATTTTTAAGGATTCATTCAGCCAGTTTATGACACAGTCAGCCAATGCTACCTTTGTTTTGATTTTCGTTGACACCAACGGCTTACTGCCACATTTATATAATAAACAGATTTTTTTCCTTTCCCAATGCCAATGAATTTACTCTGCCATTGGGTTCACATCATCACAACTGGATTTCCGCATTAGAAGATTGTTGTACTTTAGAATTTATAACACGATTGATTTATCATATATAAATGAAGTATATCTTCGGTTATGCAAAGAAAAAAAAAAAAGAAAAAAAAAGCGATCACACGAGGGATCACCGAGTTGTTTGTTTTTGACGCCACTAAATCCAAGCCTCGCTCAATTTCGACAAACGTTTTGTCCTACAACATCCACACATGACACATGTACCACCACACACCACACACCGTTTTCTCTGTAGGCACTGCTGTTATTATTCTTTTACATCTACTCCCCCTGTTCATATTTAGAATATGAAAGAAGAGGAAGCAAGATCATATTTTTTTGGTATTTGGAAATTTAAGCGCCGCGCCTTATCGGTTTGGATTTTGCTTAGAGCAATTCTTATACATTTTTTTTAAAACTGAGAGTTCCTTGATATTTTCATTTTGGATGACTTTTTGCTGCCACCACACATATTACCATTTGTTTTCATCAATCATTGTTTTGATTATTTATTTTTCTCATTTGTTTTGTTGTTTTATTTATATGTATTTAGACCCGGTTTGGGTGTCACAATTGGGGTATGGGATTGTGACCAACCGTACAACTCGAAGACCCTAGACCGCCGAATAAAGTCACTTCAAAGTTTCTATTTATTCAGCGACAAACTGAAAATGCATTTGCGAATTGTAACAGCGAACAAAAATTGCAAGTGCAAGTATTAATAAGCTTGCGAAAACGAAAAAAAAAATCAAAAGCAAACTAAACACAATCACATGAAAAACGCACACACGCACAAGCGCTCAGCTTGAAAATGCAATGCAAATACCTCACCTAATCCCAAACCCATAAAGAACTTGTTTTGCTGGTGTTTGTTGTTCTTTCTTTGGTGTTTTTAAATACATGTAGCTGGGCTGCTCTCACAAAACCATTCCATCCAAAGATTGAATTCTCTTCGATTCAATCAGTTTAAAAGCTTTTGTTTCGCCTCAAGAGCTTGCGTAAAGTTTTGCTCTATTGCAGCTTTCGAGTTTTTTTCATAATAAAATCCAGAGAGAACTTATTCATGCTATTATGCTCTTTGATAAAATCACTCAAAAACACGATCGGCATTGAGTGCTGTTTACACGTTTGTTTGGTTTGTTTTCATGCTCAGTTCAACTGAATTTTGCTGAAATAACTAAAATAAAATATAAACAAATATAAAAAAATAAAATAAAATAAAAAAAACACACAAAAACTTGTTTACAGCAAAAATGGCTATAAGCATAAGCTGCATTGGTCACTCAACTGACCAATAACCCATTTGTGTATCTCAACTTATGCTTATTTCTTTACCGAACAGGTTTCAAAAATGTAGCCCTATCTGTAACAAGTTAATCTGTCATATCAGTGCGTAGGTCTACATTTAAATTTGGTTGCTATTTTAGAAGAAAGATTTTAAATTATTATTTATTTATTAGTTTAATTAAGTTAATGAAGCTAAGATGAACTTCGGGCGGGGAGGCGGTTACACGCTGTGTACTGTGGCCTTCGGGCCATTTTAAAAAATTAATTCGAGTCGTTTTTTTTTTTTTTTTTTTTTGCTTTTTTCTTGTGGGTTTTCAATATTTAGGAGCAGTCATAAGACTCAGTTCTTAAATCTGTAATAAATTTGTAATATATACAAATATATATAACTAACTTTAAGGAAATAGTCTAGTTAATAAGTGAAGGTAGGATAAGCTTAGAGTCAAATAAATGGTTTGGCTGAATAATAATGTTTCGTAACTTTTGAATCAGTGTGAAAAAACGGACCAAAATCAATACCAATGCGATCACATTATATTATTAACTAGAGGGTACTCGGCGCGTTTATGCTTCTTGGCATGCTCACCGCGTAGTGTGTTGTACCCCGGCACCGCGTGATTTCATTCTCACCGTCTTCCCTTGCTTAAATTTTCGATTTGAGTTAAACTTTTTTATTATTTCTCTTTGACAGACTTTCGATTTCGAATTTAACGACACACTTTTCAACGGCAAACTCAAAGAGTATTCATTTATATAGAGGTTACATTTCTCTCAAAAGCTTTTTGAGCTTTTTTCAAATAAATATAACCTATGGGAATATTTTACTTCTCTGTTATTAACATCGAAGTAGCAGCGCAGCCGCTGTTTAGCAACGTCATTCTGCTAACGCGCGTATTTTTTATTGACTGACTTGACCCCTTTGAAATTATCGTTCTTTGGTTTATTCATCAATATGCTATTCTTTACGCTTATTATACATTTAGTTAGCAAGAATAGATGTAAACAACAAATTTTTATGATGGCGTTTTGTTTCTTTTATTATACGAAAACATTGTATTGCACTCAAAGTAACCAGGCAAACAGAAATTTAAATACGGGTGCCTGTTGCGAAATCGAAGCAAGTGCTGTTCCCCGTCGGACTGTGTCATGATCAATTTTGTGTATTTGGCGCGAATTTGCATGAAAGGAATTTCTGTCTGTCACCTTTGTTTTGTTTGTTTTGATTGCAGTCACCCATATGTTTTTGATGTATTGATATTGTTGTGGGAATGATAGCGAAAAAGGAACATATATTGGGCAGAGTTCTTGTTGGGCTACTTAACCGGCGAACCGTGCAGGCTAACAGTACGGGCTGCTAGTTTCTATGAAGATTCCTACCTCCTTGGCGCATCCAAAAACAAACAAAAAAAAGGGTGATTGAATTACTAAAAATTGTTTTCTTTAATACAACTAAATAAAAAACTCAAATTAATTTAAAAGAAATTTATTATACCTATTTTTGCGCTATGTATATATGTATATAAAACTCGAAGTTGAATATAGCTAATTCTACCTTGACTAGCAGACAGAAAAAACATCAAGCAACTGCAAGTGTCCCATGTGAAAACGATATCAAACCAGCTGCGCTACTGCGAAAACAGACAAACAATACATTTTGCCTTTGACCACGCAACAACAAAGCGTGTGACATTTGTTTTTTCCTTATTTGCCGAACATAAGGGAAGACAAAGAAAAGAGATATTCCTGCGTGAGTGAATATGTATACTTTTTGCGTGCACCCAAATTTAAACAGAATAACGAAACGCGTTCGAGACCTGACCTGTGACAAATTTGGTACCACAATCGAAAATTGACTTGTGGACTGTGTTGTGAAGTGGGGCGCGTGCGGGAATAAAAATTCCTCCTTTTTGCTACGATCTCGTAACAACAAAGTCTAGATTTTTGTTTTTTTGTTTGTTTTTTGTTTTTTTCTTCATTGCCGATCACAAGGAAAGAGGAGGAAAGAACACAACACAAAGTAAGGGTGACGAAATTTTCTTTGCGCGACTGAGACTCGAACTTCGCGGACTGTGCGTATTGCTCGTACAGTCAACTGCCAAATCTTGAATCACCATAATGCATAACAAAATTTCAAATTATGGGGATATTCGAGTTATGGAAAGCATATTCTATTGATTTTTCTCTATAAATGCACTCATTTCGAGTCTTGGAGATATTCGACTTATAAAAGTTTGACCTATGAAAACTCTACGGTAATTAGAAATTCCACTTGGGTTTCTTTGGCTGTTCAATAAATCCGCATTCACTGTACTTCCTCTTGAAATGGATTTTGATTTCTGCCACAACCGAAAATTGTCATCAAGAAGTTGAAGTCAAAAATCAAAACTTGCCATTGTGTGGGTAACCTTGTTGTATAGGTGTGCTACCTGTATGAGATTGTGTTGGTTTTCTGTGTCTCCCTTGCGATCGAAATGTGATAACGTTGAGTGTGTTGTGTAGGTATAGTGCGTGTATAAGATTGGATTCTTATTGTGTGGGAATATTTTTGTACGATTTTGCTTTTTCATGTCTTCTTTTTTACTAGCCGCTTGGTATTTTCATTTCGTTCATATAAATGAATATAGAAAAAATACAAGGCAGCTATGGCTCGATTTCGTTTGTCAAATTTCATAATTCATAAATTAAAGAAAACTCCACACAATTTGCTTAATATTCTTGAACCTTGTAAATAAAAAACATTGAACGAAAAAATCAAAGAAAGAAGAAAGTGTCTCTGATTTTTGTTTTTATTATGTCTTTCTTGTGTATTTATTGTCTTTGAATATCATACTCCCGCCCAATTTGTTTATGCAAACCCAAGCAAACTAACAGCAATATGTTACGCTGAATAAGTTGAACAGCCAACAATAATGTTGATGTACAGAATCAGTGTCGGATTCTAATCGTGTCTGAAGAGTCTCTCCGGCCATTTTTTTAAGAGAGAAATGTAACCTCTATATGAATAAGTTCTCTCTGGGCAAACTGATGAACTTAAAGACACAAAGCCATTTCCTTTCTCTTGTACTTTTTTTTTACAACTGTCTTTAGACTAATTTTATAATAATATAGATTGAATTGCAGAAATATGTATATATTTGGTCTCCATGGAGGCCGCTTCTTTTACCAGACACTTAGTTGAAATATGTATAAACCAAAAGTAGTAGCAATCGAGTCTAAATTAAATATTTTTATATACGCCTACATTTTACTGAAGCGTGGTGGGCGGTTATGCCAAGCAAATGTTCCGCAATAGGTGGTATGGTCGAAGGTGGCAAACTACGAAAAGTGGCTGATACGAAGTTAAGGGCACACGTACGGGGCGCTCAAGTCACACGCAAACACCAGCAACACTGAACTAAGCTATTCACATACATATCTGATGAAATTACGGCAATATCCCTTATTCTATTACATATACACACCCACAGTCATTGAAATAATTTGTAAAATATTTGCGTTGGCTTCGTGCAAATATGCTGTTGTTGGCTGGTCGTAGGCTTTGAGGAAAATACATACGACTACAGAGGCAGGACAAAAGGTAGCGCCGACAAGTGTTCAGGAAATTCTTCAAGAAATTACTTCCTCTTGGCCAGAACATAATTTTCTAACACAATTTCCAGGCATATTTTCTGTTTGCTGGGCATTGTTTCATTTGAGTGGTTTCATTTCAATAGTTTTGCTAATTTTGAGAATATTTTTGCATAACAAAAAATTTAAATAGATAAACCCATAAAATAAAATAACTGTGGTGTGAAGAAGAGAAAATGAGCTGAACATTTGCTTCCAAAATATTTGCCATTTAAAGAACCGCATAAAGAGTTTTTTATGCCAATTTGCCTCGCATGGCATTTCAGCGTATTTCCACTTTAGCTGTCGTTAGCTTTGTTATCATACAGTCGTTCTACGTATCTTTGCAACTGGATTTGCTTGTCTCAGACCTCTGTCAACTGCGCGCCTCCTCGGGACTCATTGCTGCCACAATCGAGTTGCTTTGGCGACGCATCAAACACTGTAGTGCAAATCACTGAAAGAAATCACGTAATGCATTTGCATGTTTACGGTGCTTTTTTTTGTTTTTTTTTTTTTTGTATCCTCAGTGGTTCCTTTGGGGCGTTTATATGCAGATTATAGTGAAAGCGATACCAGCGCCATTTTTATTGAGTCAGTTGAGTAGTTTGCCAGTTAGTCTGTTCACTTTTGCTCGTTTTATGTGTGGGTGTCTGAAATGGCTCTAGCGGAAATATGAAGAAAAAATAAGAGCAGACATTTTTATAGCCTTTTGATCAATGATGTTATCGTTTTCACATGTTTTTCAATTTTTTGTTTTATTTTATTTATTTATATATTTTATTTGTTTCATTGCAATACTGAGACGACTATTTTACAACCTATTGTAAAATGCACTGAAGTAATCGACAAGTTGTGAGAAACATTAGACAAGAATGCATATTAGTATATACTATTAGATAAGAATAACTAAGAGCAAGACTCAAGATTACCCGGACCGCCACAAAATACCTAATTAATATTATTAAAAAGTTTATTGTGCACATCTACAAATGAAAACCTTTTGGATTGTATATTTTTTATCAAAATCGGTTATACAGTTTAGGCGTAAAATGATGTTAAAGAAAATGTCTTGAACCATTTATATACAGAATGCCTAATTCTAATCAACTTCTCGTTATAAGACCCAGAGATTTGTTGGTTTTTTAAGGGAGCTATGCCAAAGAGTAATAATATAATCTTGAACATATGTAGCGTATAGTATACAATGCAACAGGCATATCAACCATTCAACAATTAATCTGGTAGTGAAAAAATCCACACTCGACGCCAAAAAAGCCAAGCTTTGGTTCTCCCACTCACACTTCATTTCTGTAAACAAAACTTTGAAGTCCGTTTGTTGGCAGTCGATTGATATCATCTTCTTATATAAATAGCTTCATATATAAAAATCGCGTGTTACGTTGTTCTATTAAATTTTGAGATTGTAAATGATTTTGTTCCGAATCAATTATGGTATAGTTTTGGACATAATAGATGATGATGTTTTTAAGATTTAGACATGTGTTTATTTACTTTTTGAGGCATTAAAATGTCTGCCTACCGGATCCACTAGTTCTATACATAAAACTTTAAATATAACTAAAAATAAATAATAACTGAAAATCTTGTCTTAGAGCTACACAAAGAATCAATCCTTAATTGCACGGATAATTATATTTATTTTTAATAGTATTACTTTGTATCTATTAAAACGCCTATAGGAGCAAATATTTGTGAACAGTCCATTCAGTCTACCATTAGACTGAAATTCAAAAATATCAACTAAAATGTGGTGGTCTTCGTAGCAAGTCAAATGCGAAAAACTTATTACAAAACCACATAAGTACACGCCCACCTCAACAAATGCTCCCACATGCAGTTAAGCGTCAGTTTGAATTTTACACACAGACACTAAAGCATAAACACTAACGAAAGAAATAAAAGAAATGCTTAAAAAGCAATAAAAGCTGGAAAATTCCTTTCATGTGCTGCTATCACTGTTGCTTCTGGTGGTGCTACTGCTGTTTTTCCGGGCTGTCACATTCGAACATTTTTATTGGTATCCGACGAGAACAAGCACCAGAACGCCATCGACTGACTTTTCGAGCACCCCAATGACCCACATTGTAAGAGCGTAGGGCAAACGCATATGGATTTCTTCGCCCTTTTCATTTTATATTTTTTCGCTTTATGCTTTATTTTTTTATATTTTTTTTTAAGCTTCAGCGTACAATTAACCCAATTACGAAGTGTTGTCAACACACCAAAGGCATGTCTCAGTGCAAGTGTGCGTGGGCATAAGTGTATGTGAGACTATGTAAGTCGAGCATATGTGCAACATTTCCTGCTTTTGTTAAACAATTTCCGCTTGTGCGCGCTTCCCACAACTTTGAGTAGCGAAAAATTACCAAGCAATAACAACAAAAAAAACAACAAAAACAGAGTGAACACTACAATTTTCCATCTCGTTGCTCAAACTTGTTGATGGCGCTACGTATACTTGTACATAAAAAAGCGAAAGCAAAACCCCATACCGCAGCACATATGGCAAAGCCGCCAACTACATCGCACCCACAAGAGCAACATAAAAATTCTCTGTGCAACATGAATTGGTTTGCTGGTTGGAAAACTCAGTTTTCATTACACTTTACACTGTTTGACTACTCTTTAAACATTTGTCACTGATAGCCGGCTTAATGTGGATCTCAAAAGTCGAAAGCACACAAAAATAAATTTAAAATGAAAATGAAAAAAAAAAATAAATAAATAAATATAGGTAGCTACACTCCCACAACTTGCACTTTTACCGCAGCACAAGAGCGCTAAATCGAAATGACACGGCGCCACCTTTGTCGACATGACATCGCTTTGACCCCTAGTTGACGTTTGCATCTGACAGACGACATATGACAACAGCTAACAAATATCGTCAATATCAAATGAATGCCCTCAGCCTAGCCAACCAATCACTTAAAGGATAGCGGAACAAGCTGTCAACGAGAACACCGTTACAATTTCCTTACTACCCACCCTTACTACCGGTAATGTGACAGCTTTGTGTTCAGTCAACAGTCAAGGCCGGAGTCTAATGACTTTTAGAACACATGGCAAAAGCATTTGCATTTTATCTTTGTTATTTTGTTTTCGCCAATTTTCAGCAACTTTTGTAAAAAGAAAAACTTTTAAATATTTGATATGACAATCTGAAGGCTTTAGGCAATGATAGGCAACGTGTCGGAATATTTTTTTAATTCAAACAATTAAATTAAATTAAATTAATAAAATACGTTTTCGTTAATGTTTTTTCTTTTTTTTTTGTTTTGGGACAGGGGGCAAGACAACACCAGGTATAAAATAAAGAAATTATCTTTAGTTGAAGCGTGAAGCCAAAATATTACAAATTACAAATTACGGCTACCTTAAAGCTAAAACCATAAAAACAATGACAAGAATAATGAAAAGCAGGTAACGAATAGAAGTAGAGACAACAACATGAAAGGAACAAGGCACACCAGCCCTGATACGCTTTTTTGAAGACTTCATATCACAAGCCCCTGGAACACAGATACGCCTGGAACAACAGTTATTGTTTTCCTGAAAGAAGGTTTATTAATTTATGGAATTGCGTTAAAGGTATATATTTCTACCTAAGTTTTTAAATTAAATTTATAGCCTTGTTTAAACTAAAGGTGTTTACTCATTGAACTAGAATTGGAGGATTTCGCTAATAGGTTTGGAGTGAAAGACTTGTGGTATATTTTGAACGGCTTCAGGATTTTATACAAATACTTCTGATGATTTTTCCCAACTGTAGTATACCATAATTAGTGATAGTTTGAAATAAATTGATTTCTGGCTTGAATTTGAGAATAGTTTTCAATTCTAGACTTGAAAGACTTTCAGTCGACCTCTTCTGTATACACCAACTTGTATTTAACGCCATAATCGTTCCTTAATGATTAGATAATCGTAAGATTATAGTTGGTGACCATATTTCTTAATTAAACAGTGGACAGACATTTCGATAATAATGGTTTTCTCCAACTAATTATCAGTTAAATTCTCGGTACAAAGGACAGCTAAAAGATGATGGTACTTTAAAATTAGTCAGAAATGCGAGACATTCGAAAACAACAATGGCAAACAATAAACGGATCTCAGAATACGTCGTAAGAAAAAGTGAGGGAAAGAGACAAAAATAGAGTGAGGGAGAAGAACTCATAGCGCATGGCAGGTCAAAGAGTATTGCTAAAATTGCAGCGCACTAATTAAGAACCAAAGTGTATAAAATATACCGGACAGTTTGTTAGGCAGCAGTGAACGATCACATTGCAAGGCGCAAGCATCTCAGTCAATTTGTACTACTCGTGTAAAGTGTCACCAGTGATAATCATTAAGATTCCGAACGGTTAACAAAACGAATTTCAACTATTACAAGAAGTGAAAATTATCCTAAAAATTAAATTGTTATTTAGTAAATAATATATAGTTGTTTTAAACATCTCATAATGGCATTGACGCCTGACCTTGCGCATTATGGGGGCAATGAGGAGTTGGCGCAAATAAAAGAACTTCAGGCGAAAAAGCTCGTCGTTTACATGATTCCGGAGGATTTGCTCAAATACTTGTTGAAGAAGCATTACAGGATGCCTGAGCAACTATGTAACGATTTAGTCTATGTTGCACGCGCTTGGAAAGAACACGTCGAATTTAACAATGTAAGTAAATAACGCGCTGAAAAGCAAAAAAAAAAATCATAGCTACAATTAAATTATTTTTACCCCAAACAGCACATCGTGTCCACAGACTATAATGATCGTCTCGGGAACTCCAAATATAATGCTGTCCAAATTATGTTGGTTCTCATCTGGCGACAACTCAAAGAACTCGATGAGGAGTTCGATTCGTTGCTTAAGAAGGTAGAGGAAAGCGCTACCGACTTTCATAAAATATTAGTGGAACGCGGCCATGTGATAAGGCTGCGACTGGCAAAATACATACTGGGGCAGGAGTTGGGTGAGAAGTTGCAGCTATCTCCGAATGTGGCACTGGGGCCAATTACAGTCAAAAAGCGTGCCACCAAAGAAGAGCTTGGGCATCAGTACAATCAACTAAAAGCTGCCCAGAGTGCTTACCTAAGAATAATGACAACCAGCAGTGGAGTCAAAAAAGTTTCTCAGGACCTTGGTGAAAACCAACCCCAACCCACCAACATCTGTGAGAATGGTACTCCCAACCGCGACGTAAGTCAAGTTGCTCAACCAGAACTTGAAAGAAATGTCGAACCACTCGATTTGAGTACAAGTACTTGCAACGGTATAAAAAAGAACAGTGACGCACAAGCCAATGTCAAAAGTGCAAAAAATAGTAGAAGTAAGAAGCCCAAACTATCACCATCGGCACCAATACCAAAACCAAGCACTCCAGCGCCTAGAGCCAATGTCGCTGAAGAGGAATCAGCCATAGAAGAGATCAACCCGGCAGCCGCACAAATAGCAAGGAAGTGGGTTGCGAGACCTGCATTAAATTTTGCTGACTTAGGAAGTCCAGATAAGGAGGAGCCCAACTTAAATATTCGCCATGAATTTCTACATCATTTCGGCCTCTGCACACACGTTGAATATGCGCACATGGTTAGAGAATGGCAAGAGATGAAAAAAAGGGTAGAGCTCGAGCAAAAGATAAAGGAAAAACAGAAAAAATATAACACAAGGAGTAGAACAGCTAAACATGGCGTTAAATAAAGTGGTTAACGGAGGACTCTGGGCGATCAGGAGATGTCAGTTGCGCCGTACAGTAATCTCTGAAGTGCTTTCTGCTGTTCTGCCGCATAACAAACATCCATCAAGAAACTATACAAGTATGGCACAACATTTTCTTACCCATGATCATGATGTGTAGCGTTAATTAACATTTCAATAAAATCTTTAGCATTGTATAGCTGAATTTCAAATGTTAAATAAAAAACTTAAAAAACCAAAAAACAGCAGATATAACAGACTTTTTAACAACAACCAAAATATATAGATTTTCTATCTTACACAATTTTCTTTGCACAGTTTTTAAGAAACATTGACTGTGTAAAAAACAGAGTTGGGTGTTCTGCTTTAATCTATGCACTTTGGGCGACGGCTCGGAGACCTTTACTACGTCAAAAATTCAGTTTCACAGTGGGTTCAATAGTGGGGAACAAAGAAAACTCAGCCTGAAGGCCTTCGTTGCTCTGGCTATAAAAGTTTTGTAATTTAGGATTAATTCTAAGCTACAATAAAAAAAAAATAATAATAATAAGACCCCACAAAACCCTTGAGCGGAAGCTTACTTTTCAAAAACATATCTCGTCATAGAAATCTAAGGAATCGCGGCATAATCCCAAAAGAAAAAGTGCATGTCTTGCACTTAATGCAATGACATAAATGACTGGTTGCCCATGGTACGTCAAAAATTCAACCTTGCACAGAGACCTGCACGAAGCGGATGATAGGACCAGATCGTCTTACAAGCCAGCCGTACCATGATCGACTGCTGGCACACTCAAACCGTTTGGCCAAATCTCTGGTTGAAGACTCATCCATTCAGATATTCGAACAGCATAATCACAAACAGATAGCGGAACTCTGTAGAAATGGAAATGGCAGGAAAGGTTGTTGGAAGAAAAAGTCGTAAAAATGTGTTTACTCATTGAACTAGAATTGGAGGATTTCGCTAATAGGTTTGGAGTGAAAGACTTGTGGTATATTTTGAACGGCTTCAGGATTTTATACAAATACTTCTGATGATTTTTCCCAACTGTAGTATACCATAATTAGTGATATGTTTGAAATAAATTGATTTCTGGCTTGAATTTGAGAATAGTTTTCAATTCTAGACTTGAAAGACTTTCAGTCGACCTCTTCTGTATACACCAACTTGCATTTAACGCCATCATCCGTTTTCACCACTTCCCCTCGCAATGGAAGTGCGTAGTTGTTGCTATGGTGCCAAAACCTCGTAAGTCGTAAAGTAATGTGAAGTCATATAGACCTATTAGTTTGTTGCCAGCAATCTTCAAAGTTTTTGAAATAATTCTTCTTGAAATTGATGGTTGTCTTGGGTGGCAGATGTGCTATCCCAAATAACCAGTTTGGGTTTAGACACGGACATGGCACTTCGTGCGATCTAACTACTGCCACCTCCCAAAGAACTCTTGACAAAGTTGAATCGTGGTCCAGACGGAACGTAGGTATCAATTCCGCGAAATCGCAGCACTGTCGCTTTACGCTGCGCACTAAACGCTGTCCACTTGTAACGCTTTGCGGCATTCAAGTCCTTCAAAAACCTTCTGTCAAGTACTTGGGCATGGTTTTGGATCGCCGATTGACGTGGTCTAAGTACATCAATGCTGTTACGGCCACATGCAAAAGTAAGCTGCAAAAACTTCCATGGCCAATTCGAGCTGGTAGCTATCTTAACCTGGCTACCTGGCTACTCAACCTTCCTACACCTATGGCATTCAGCTTTGGGGACTTTAATACACCGTGACCTTGACATCCTTACAGTTAATGAGCAAATTAATCGCCATACCAGTCGTTATAATGATGCACTTAATGTGCATATCAATCCTCTTGCTGTTGCCCTTAGAACAAACTACTCCCCGACAAGGCTGAAAAGGCGCCACCTTTCGGATCTACTTCATTTAGTAAAATAGTAATATATACATATGTTCATATTTTTAAAATTTTAACTAACGCCATTTTTGTTTGCAATACCGGTATTATGTTTTAGCCATTCACAACACACTAACAAAGGTTTACATGCAAAAAAGATAGTACAAAAAATGTTTTATCCGAAAGATTAATCGATTGTTCGACTCCGTTCTGACACAATTAGAAATGAACGACATAGAGTGACATAGAGTTACATTTACTCGAATAGCACGCAATCTACTGTAAAGGGCAGAACTGCGTTTACCGGGACAGCTAGTATGTTTTAAAGAATCACAACAGGAACTTACAAATAATTTTTTTCAAGATCTCATTGTTGAACTGTGTGGAACTACATACATTGTATGTTTCTCCAAATAACGGTTTATCTGATTTACGAACGATATTATTGAATGTTTAAAATTCTTTTGATGTAGAATTCATTGACATTTGTTTTTAGCCATTTAATCTCAATTATATAATTATCTGTTAAATTTGTTTGAGCATCACATAAAAAAAATACGATCGATCGGGCCTATCGACAAAGAATTGCCTAGAATTGCATTGTTCTTGTTATCAATTATTGCTGTGTTACCGGAAGTGCTTCGCCGTTCTAAATTATCCTATAATCTAAATACTAATCTCAGCCCAACAAAAGCGTAAACAATGCGAAAAGAATTTCTGTCAAACTTACAGAAGAGGATAGCTGGAAGTATGGTCACGAAATTGAGCGTTAACACGCCTCGTATAAAATTTACAAATAAAGTACATTGGCGGTGTCCATTTGAGAAACAATGCCTTCGTTACTCTGAGTGCTCTGAATGACAAAAGTCATCGAATGATGCACTTAAAATTTTTGGTATTTTTCGGATCATGTGTCGTATAATAAATGCATTCAAATTCACTATGAAAGAAGTAACATATGTACGTTTTCGTTAATGTTTTTTTCTCTTTTTTTGTTTTGGGGCAGGGGGCAAGACAACACCAGATATGAAATAAGGAAATTATTTTTAGTTGAAGCGTGAAGCCAAAATATTTGCTAATGACATTCAGTTCTTAATTACCCTATCGGTGCTAAATACCCTATTCTCATCCTTAATGATCGGTACAAATTATGGCTACCTTAAAGCTAAAACCATAAAAACAATGACAAGAATAATGAAAAGCAGGTAACGAATAGAAGTAGAGACAACAACATGAAAGGAACAAGGCACACCAGCCCTGATACGCTTTTTTGAAGACTTCATATCACAAGCCCCTGGAACACAGATACGCCTGGAACAACAGTTATTGTTTTCCTGAAAGAAGGTTTATTAATTTATGGAATTGCGTTAAAGGTATATATTTCTACCTAAGTTTTTAAATTAAATTTATAGCCTTGTTTAAACTAAAGGTGTTTACTCATTGAACTAGAATTGGAGGATTTCGCTAATAGGTTTGGAGTGAAAGACTTGTGGTATATTTTGAACGGCTTCAGGATTTTATACAAATACTTCTGATGATTTTTCCCAACTGTAGTATACCATAATTAGTGATAGTTTGAAATAAATTGATTTCTGGCTTGAATTTGAGAATAGTTTTCAATTCTAGACTTGAAAGACTTTCAGTCGACCTCTTCTGTATACACCAACTTGTATTTAACGCCATAATCGTTCCTTAATGATTAGATAATCGTAAGATTATAGTTGGTGACCATATTTCTTAATTAAACAGTGGACAGACATTTCGATAATAATGGTTTTCTCCAACTAATTATCAGTTAAATTCTCGGTACAAAGGACAGCTAAAAGATGATGGTACTTTAAAATTAGTCAGAAATGCGAGACATTCGAAAACAACAATGGCAAACAATAAACGGATCTCAGAATACGTCGTAAGAAAAAGTGAGGGAAAGAGACAAAAATAGAGTGAGGGAGAAGAACTCATAGCGCATGGCAGGTCAAAGAGTATTGCTAAAATTGCAGCGCACTAATTAAGAACCAAAGTGTATAAAATATACCGGACAGTTTGTTAGGCAGCAGTGAACGATCACATTGCAAGGCGCAAGCATCTCAGTCAATTTGTACTACTCGTGTAAAGTGTCACCAGTGATAATCATTAAGATTCCGAACGGTTAACAAAACGAATTTCAACTATTACAAGAAGTGAAAATTATCCTAAAAATTAAATTGTTATTTAGTAAATAATATATAGTTGTTTTAAACATCTCATAATGGCATTGACGCCTGACCTTGCGCATTATGGGGGCAATGAGGAGTTGGCGCAAATAAAAGAACTTCAGGCGAAAAAGCTCGTCGTTTACATGATTCCGGAGGATTTGCTCAAATACTTGTTGAAGAAGCATTACAGGATGCCTGAGCAACTATGTAACGATTTAGTCTATGTTGCACGCGCTTGGAAAGAACACGTCGAATTTAACAATGTAAGTAAATAACGCGCTGAAAAGCAAAAAAAAAAATCATAGCTACAATTAAATTATTTTTACCCCAAACAGCACATCGTGTCCACAGACTATAATGATCGTCTCGGGAACTCCAAATATAATGCTGTCCAAATTATGTTGGTTCTCATCTGGCGACAACTCAAAGAACTCGATGAGGAGTTCGATTCGTTGCTTAAGAAGGTAGAGGAAAGCGCTACCGACTTTCATAAAATATTAGTGGAACGCGGCCATGTGATAAGGCTGCGACTGGCAAAATACATACTGGGGCAGGAGTTGGGTGAGAAGTTGCAGCTATCTCCGAATGTGGCACTGGGGCCAATTACAGTCAAAAAGCGTGCCACCAAAGAAGAGCTTGGGCATCAGTACAATCAACTAAAAGCTGCCCAGAGTGCTTACCTAAGAATAATGACAACCAGCAGTGGAGTCAAAAAAGTTTCTCAGGACCTTGGTGAAAACCAACCCCAACCCACCAACATCTGTGAGAATGGTACTCCCAACCGCGACGTAAGTCAAGTTGCTCAACCAGAACTTGAAAGAAATGTCGAACCACTCGATTTGAGTACAAGTACTTGCAACGGTATAAAAAAGAACAGTGACGCACAAGCCAATGTCAAAAGTGCAAAAAATAGTAGAAGTAAGAAGCCCAAACTATCACCATCGGCACCAATACCAAAACCAAGCACTCCAGCGCCTAGAGCCAATGTCGCTGAAGAGGAATCAGCCATAGAAGAGATCAACCCGGCAGCCGCACAAATAGCAAGGAAGTGGGTTGCGAGACCTGCATTAAATTTTGCTGACTTAGGAAGTCCAGATAAGGAGGAGCCCAACTTAAATATTCGCCATGAATTTCTACATCATTTCGGCCTCTGCACACACGTTGAATATGCGCACATGGTTAGAGAATGGCAAGAGATGAAAAAAAGGGTAGAGCTCGAGCAAAAGATAAAGGAAAAACAGAAAAAATATAACACAAGGAGTAGAACAGCTAAACATGGCGTTAAATAAAGTGGTTAACGGAGGACTCTGGGCGATCAGGAGATGTCAGTTGCGCCGTACAGTAATCTCTGAAGTGCTTTCTGCTGTTCTGCCGCATAACAAACATCCATCAAGAAACTATACAAGTATGGCACAACATTTTCTTACCCATGATCATGATGTGTAGCGTTAATTAACATTTCAATAAAATCTTTAGCATTGTATAGCTGAATTTCAAATGTTAAATAAAAAACTTAAAAAACCAAAAAACAGCAGATATAACAGACTTTTTAACAACAACCAAAATATATAGATTTTCTATCTTACACAATTTTCTTTGCACAGTTTTTAAGAAACATTGACTGTGTAAAAAACAGAGTTGGGTGTTCTGCTTTAATCTATGCACTTTGGGCGACGGCTCGGAGACCTTTACTACGTCAAAAATTCAGTTTCACAGTGGGTTCAATAGTGGGGAACAAAGAAAACTCAGCCTGAAGGCCTTCGTTGCTCTGGCTATAAAAGTTTTGTAATTTAGGATTAATTCTAAGCTACAATAAAAAAAAAATAATAATAATAAGACCCCACAAAACCCTTGAGCGGAAGCTTACTTTTCAAAAACATATCTCGTCATAGAAATCTAAGGAATCGCGGCATAATCCCAAAAGAAAAAGTGCATGTCTTGCACTTAATGCAATGACATAAATGACTGGTTGCCCATGGTACGTCAAAAATTCAACCTTGCACAGAGACCTGCACGAAGCGGATGATAGGACCAGATCGTCTTACAAGCCAGCCGTACCATGATCGACTGCTGGCACACTCAAACCGTTTGGCCAAATCTCTGGTTGAAGACTCATCCATTCAGATATTCGAACAGCATAATCACAAACAGATAGCGGAACTCTGTAGAAATGGAAATGGCAGGAAAGGTTGTTGGAAGAAAAAGTCGTAAAAATGTGTTTACTCATTGAACTAGAATTGGAGGATTTCGCTAATAGGTTTGGAGTGAAAGACTTGTGGTATATTTTGAACGGCTTCAGGATTTTATACAAATACTTCTGATGATTTTTCCCAACTGTAGTATACCATAATTAGTGATATGTTTGAAATAAATTGATTTCTGGCTTGAATTTGAGAATAGTTTTCAATTCTAGACTTGAAAGACTTTCAGTCGACCTCTTCTGTATACACCAACTTGCATTTAACGCCATCATCCGTTTTCACCACTTCCCCTCGCAATGGAAGTGCGTAGTTGTTGCTATGGTGCCAAAACCTCGTAAGTCGTAAAGTAATGTGAAGTCATATAGACCTATTAGTTTGTTGCCAGCAATCTTCAAAGTTTTTGAAATAATTCTTCTTGAAATTGATGGTTGTCTTGGGTGGCAGATGTGCTATCCCAAATAACCAGTTTGGGTTTAGACACGGACATGGCACTTCGTGCGATCTAACTACTGCCACCTCCCAAAGAACTCTTGACAAAGTTGAATCGTGGTCCAGACGGAACGTAGGTATCAATTCCGCGAAATCGCAGCACTGTCGCTTTACGCTGCGCACTAAACGCTGTCCACTTGTAACGCTTTGCGGCATTCAAGTCCTTCAAAAACCTTCTGTCAAGTACTTGGGCATGGTTTTGGATCGCCGATTGACGTGGTCTAAGTACATCAATGCTGTTACGGCCACATGCAAAAGTAAGCTGCAAAAACTTCCATGGCCAATTCGAGCTGGTAGCTATCTTAACCTGGCTACCTGGCTACTCAACCTTCCTACACCTATGGCATTCAGCTTTGGGGACTTTAATACACCGTGACCTTGACATCCTTACAGTTAATGAGCAAATTAATCGCCATACCAGTCGTTATAATGATGCACTTAATGTGCATATCAATCCTCTTGCTGTTGCCCTTAGAACAAACTACTCCCCGACAAGGCTGAAAAGGCGCCACCTTTCGGATCTACTTCATTTAGTAAAATAGTAATATATACATATGTTCATATTTTTAAAATTTTAACTAACGCCATTTTTGTTTGCAATACCGGTATTATGTTTTAGCCATTCACAACACACTAACAAAGGTTTACATGCAAAAAAGATAGTACAAAAAATGTTTTATCCGAAAGATTAATCGATTGTTCGACTCCGTTCTGACACAATTAGAAATGAACGACATAGAGTGACATAGAGTTACATTTACTCGAATAGCACGCAATCTACTGTAAAGGGCAGAACTGCGTTTACCGGGACAGCTAGTATGTTTTAAAGAATCACAACAGGAACTTACAAATAATTTTTTTCAAGATCTCATTGTTGAACTGTGTGGAACTACATACATTGTATGTTTCTCCAAATAACGGTTTATCTGATTTACGAACGATATTATTGAATGTTTAAAATTCTTTTGATGTAGAATTCATTGACATTTGTTTTTAGCCATTTAATCTCAATTATATAATTATCTGTTAAATTTGTTTGAGCATCACATAAAAAAAATACGATCGATCGGGCCTATCGACAAAGAATTGCCTAGAATTGCATTGTTCTTGTTATCAATTATTGCTGTGTTACCGGAAGTGCTTCGCCGTTCTAAATTATCCTATAATCTAAATACTAATCTCAGCCCAACAAAAGCGTAAACAATGCGAAAAGAATTTCTGTCAAACTTACAGAAGAGGATAGCTGGAAGTATGGTCACGAAATTGAGCGTTAACACGCCTCGTATAAAATTTACAAATAAAGTACATTGGCGGTGTCCATTTGAGAAACAATGCCTTCGTTACTCTGAGTGCTCTGAATGACAAAAGTCATCGAATGATGCACTTAAAATTTTTGGTATTTTTCGGATCATGTGTCGTATAATAAATGCATTCAAATTCACTATGAAAGAAGTAACATATGTACGTTTTCGTTAATGTTTTTTTCTCTTTTTTTGTTTTGGGGCAGGGGGCAAGACAACACCAGATATGAAATAAGGAAATTATTTTTAGTTGAAGCGTGAAGCCAAAATATTTGCTAATGACATTCAGTTCTTAATTACCCTATCGGTGCTAAATACCCTATTCTCATCCTTAATGATCGGTACAAATTATGGCTACCTTAAAGCTAAAACCATAAAAACAATGACAAGAATAATGAAAAGCAGGTAACGAATAGAAGTAGAGACAACAACATGAAAGGAACAAGGCACACCAGCCCTGATACGCTTTTTTGAAGACTTCATATCACAAGCCCCTGGAACACAGATACGCCTGGAACAACAGTTATTGTTTTCCTGAAAGAAGGTTTATTAATTTATGGAATTGCGTTAAAGGTATATATTTCTACCTAAGTTTTTAAATTAAATTTATAGCCTTGTTTAAGCTAAAGGTGTTTACTCATTGAACTAGAATTGGAGGATTTCGCTAATAGGTTTGGAGTGAAAGACTTGTGGTATATTTTGAACGGCTTCAGGATTTTATACAAATACTTCTGATGATTTTTCCCAACTGTAGTATACCATAATTAGTGATAGTTTGAAATAAATTGATTTCTGGCTTGAATTTGAGAATAGTTTTCAATTCTAGACTTGAAAGACTTTCAGTCGACCTCTTCTGTATACACCAACTTGCATTTAACGCCATAATCGTTCCTTAATGATTAGATAATCGTAAGATTATAGTTGGTGACCATATTTCTTAATTAAACAGTGGACAGACATTTCGATAATAATGGTTTTCTCCAACTAATTATCAGTTAAATTCTCGGTACAAAGGACAGCTAAAAGATGATGGTACTTTAAAATTAGTCAGAAATGCGAGACATTCGAAAACAACAATGGCAAACAATAAACGGATCTCAGAATACGTCGTAAGAAAAAGTGAGGGAAAGAGACAAAAATAGAGTGAGGGAGAAGAACTCATAGCGCATGGCAGGTCAAAGAGTATTGCTAAAATTGCAGCGCACTAATTAAGAACCAAAGTGTATAAAATATACCGGACAGTTTGTTAGGCAGCAGTGAACGATCACATTGCAAGGCGCAAGCATCTCAGTCAATTTGTACTACTCGTGTAAAGTGTCACCAGTGATAATCATTAAGATTCCGAACGGTTAACAAAACGAATTTCAACTATTACAAGAAGTGAAAATTATCCTAAAAATTAAATTGTTATTTAGTAAATAATATATAGTTGTTTTAAACATCTCATAATGGCATTGACGCCTGACCTTGCGCATTATGGGGGCAATGAGGAGTTGGCGCAAATAAAAGAACTTCAGGCGAAAAAGCTCGTCGTTTACATGATTCCGGAGGATTTGCTCAAATACTTGTTGAAGAAGCATTACAGGATGCCTGAGCAACTATGTAACGATTTAGTCTATGTTGCACGCGCTTGGAAAGAACACGTCGAATTTAACAATGTAAGTAAATAACGCGCTGAAAAGCAAAAAAAAAAATCATAGCTACAATTAAATTATTTTTACCCCAAACAGCACATCGTGTCCACAGACTATAATGATCGTCTCGGGAACTCCAAATATAACGCTGTCCAAATTATGTTGGTTCTCATCTGGCGACAACTCAAAGAACTCGATGAGGAGTTCGATTCGTTGCTTAAGAAGGTAGAGGAAAGCGCTACCGACTTTCATAAAATATTAGTGGAACGCGGCCATGTGATAAGGCTGCGACTGGCAAAATACATAATGGGGCAGGAGTTGGGTGAGAAGTTGCAGCTATCTCCGAATGTGGCACTGGGGCCAATTACAGTCAAAAAGCGTGCCACCAAAGAAGAGCTTGGGCATCAGTACAATCAACTAAAAGCTGCCCAGAGTGCTTACCTAAGAATAATGACAACCAGCAGTGGAGTCAAAAAAGTTTCTCAGGACCTTGGTGAAAACCAACCCCAACCCACCAACATCTGTGAGAATGGTACTCCCAACCGCGACGTAAGTCAAGTTGCTCAACCAGAACTTGAAAGAAATGTCGAACCACTCGATTTGAGTACAAGTACTTGCAACGGTATAAAAAAGAACAGTGACGCACAAGCCAATGTCAAAAGTGCAAAAAGGAGTAGAAGTAAGAAGCCCAAACTATCACCATCGGCACCAATACCAAAACCAAGCACTCCAGCGCCTAGAGCCAATGTCGCTGAAGAGGAATCAGCCATAGAAGAGATCAACCCGGCAGCCGCACAAATAGCAAGGAAGTGGGTTGCGAGACCTGCATTAAATTTTGCTGACTTAGGAAGTCCAGATAAGGAGGAGCCCAACTTAAATATTCGCCATGAATTTCTACATCATTTCGGCCTCTGCACACACGTTGAATATGCGCACATGGTTAGAGAATGGCAAGAGATGAAAAAAAGGGTAGAGCTCGAGCAAAAGATAAAGGAAAAACAGAAAAAATATAACACAAGGAGTAGAACAGCTAAACATGGCGTTAAATAAAGTGGTTAACGGAGGACTCTGGGCGATCAGGAGATGTCAGTTGCGCCGTACAGTAATCTCTGAAGTGCTTTCTGCTGTTCTGCCGCATAACAAACATCCATCAAGAAACTATACAAGTATGGCACAACATTTTCTTACCCATGATCATGATGTGTAGCGTTAATTAACATTTCAATAAAATCTTTAGCATTGTATAGCTGAATTTCAAATGTTAAATAAAAAACTTAAAAAACCAAAAAACAGCAGATATAACAGACTTTTTAACAACAACCAAAATATATAGATTTTCTATCTTACACAATTTTCTTTGCACGGTTTTTAAGAAACATTGACTGTGTAAAAAACAGAGTTGGGTGTTCTGCTTTAATCTATGCACCTTGGGCGACGGCTCGGAGACCTTTACTACGTCAAAAATTCAGTTTCACAGTGGGTTCAATAGTGGGGAACAAAGAAAACTCAGCCTGAAGGCCTTCGTTGCTCTGGCTATAAAAGTTTTGTAATTTAGGATTAATTCTAAGCTACAATAAAAAAAAAATAATAATAATAAGACCCCACAAAACCCTTGAGCGGAAGCTTACTTTTCAAAAACATATCTCGTCATAGAAATCTAAGGAATCGCGGCATAATCCCAAAAGAAAAAGTGCATGTCTTGCAAAATAAGACTGCGATAAATGACTGGTTGCCCCTGGTACGTCAAAAATTCAACCTTGCACAGAGACCTGGACGAAGCGGATGTATAGGACCAGATCGTCTTACAAGCCAGCCGTACCATGATCGACTGATGGCACACTCAAATCGTTTGGCTAAATCTCTGGTCGAAGACTCATCCATTCAGTGTCTCAAAAGGCTTCGCTTGTGCGAAGACGCTGCCGGTGGCGATGACGCCTACTTAATGATCGTTTAATTTAAATCTAATTCATTAAGAATCATTAAAAATTGACCTCATTAGGACGAGCGTCCTAAGCGGGGAGCGGAAAAGCATGAATCCAGGCGTCGTGATCGAGTCATCCCAAATGTTTAAGGAATATCTTTTCAGTGATTCTGATACTCCCGAATCGCCCGCAAAAAGTACATTGCTAGAGGAATCGCTAGAGATTTTATTTGGGACTGACCGCAGCTTGAACTCTTCTTGTGAAGACGTAAACCAAACTCCGGAGGAGTTGAGCAAGCATCAGAAAAAGTGTTGAGCTGTACAAGAAGCCAACAAAGTCAGCCCAAATAAATAACGGTTCTATGAACATACTAATGAGGATGCCAAATTAGAACCTGAAATTCGAACGAGAGAAATTCGAATGGCGGAAGAAACAAGAGATGCCAGAGTGGGACACCCAAATCAAACAAATGAGTGTTTTATGTAGGGAACAGCATGTAGGCCAAAGCAACAGCTATTGAAGATAAAGTTTCGTCTAATAGTTCTTCTTCGAATTTACTTGCAGAGTGTTGCAAGGATTCGTTTAAGTAATGTTAATAATTCGCTAGAGAGTTGCCTGTGCGCGAGTCGGGTTGCCACAGTATTCCCTTCCTAGACAAAACAGCAGGTTACGTTCAAAATCTAACCAAACGGTTGGACATACTGTGTTTTGTCGCAATTTGTTGCGAAGTTGGCGGAGGAGGCAACTCGAGCGATATTGTTTCAGCTGGCGTAGAAAATACTGGCTTCAAACGGTCGATGCTGATGTTAATTGTTCGTCTTTTCACTAGCACTTTGAAAAATTTGTCCGACTTCTCTAACACAGAGTACGGTCCGTCATAGGGTGACGAAAGCGATGGTCGAAAAGAATAGTTGCGCACGAAAACGTGTGTCGATGAACACAGCTGTGGAGAAACAAACATTTTCGGTGCCGAGTGGAAAGTGGTATAGGTCGGACGCAGTTTGTGCATGGCAATTAGAAAATCAGCTAAATTTTGACTGGATGGTTCTAAGGCCTTGGGTGCAGAGAAGAATTCGCCTAGCATCTTTAGCGTAGTACCGTAAACTAGCATGGCCGGTGAACTGTTGATATCCGGCTTATAAGCAACTCGCAAACAAAGCAAGATAGTGGGCAGGAAACCATCTGCTGACGTCGTGGCACAGAATTGTTGCTTTCAAAGTGCGGTGCCATCTTTCGATTAGTCTATTAGATTGCGGATGGTAGGGGGTAGTACGAAAATGTGACGTTCCAGTGGCAGACATGAATTCGGCGAAAATGAAAGACTCGAATTGTCTATCGTGGTCTGATGTTATACGCGCCGGAACTACAAATCTCGATACCCCATGCAATAACAAGGCTTTTGTGAAGGTTTCAGCTGTCACATCGGGAATTGGCGCAACTTTAGGCCAGCGCGTGTAGTGTTCAATCATTGTCAAGCAATATCGTTGTCCCTCACACAATGGAAATGGACCAACCTTGTCGATGTTGAAGTGCGAAAAACGTTCGTCGGGTTGGTACAAGGCCGGTGGTGATTGCGTATGACGGTGTACCTTAGCACGTTGGCAAACTTGACAACATCTAACGAAAGTGCTAACGTTTTTTCTGATTCCTGGCCAAACGAACCTGTCGTTCAATAGTTTGTGGGTCTCACGGACTCCTTAGTGCTATGGATCGTGGATCTTGGATAGCACACGCTGTCTAAACTGCCGTGGAATAAAAGGATGAACCATCGTTGTCGCTGTATCGCACATCAGTTGCAGTTCGCCTCCTGGAATTGGGAAAGCGTTCAGGATTAATGAGTTCTGTGACGTACAGTGGTTTAGCAGCCGTTGAAGTTCGATGTCATCTCTCTGTGCATTGGCGATATCCGGTTAATCAACTTTCGCGCCGATTGACGGAATCCTTGATAGCAGATCAGCCCTAACGTTGTGTTTACCGGAAATATGGCAAATGTCGGTTGTAAACTGCCCAATAAAATCAAGTGTGTTATCACTTGACGAGGAGATGCTTTTTCGACCTTCTGCCGAAAAGCGAATGTAAGCGGACGGTACAACTACATAGCAACTACGGCCTTCCATCATGAAGCGAAAATGTCATATGCTCTGGTAAACGGCGGTTAGTTCGCGGTCATACGTGCTGTAGTTGCGTTGCGTTTTCGTTTTCGTTAGCGTTTTAGAGTAAAACCCTAAAGGTTGCAAACGACCGTTGACGACTTGGTGAAGTGTTGCGCCGACGGCTATGACAAATACGTCGGTATGAAGAGCTAATTGGGCCCCGTGCAGCGAATGAGCCAATACCATCGCGTTACTCAATTCCTTCTTGCACTGATTGAAGGCTTGTTCGGATTCAGAGTCCCAGCTTAGAGGCGTAGGGTCGTTTTTTGTGTTGCCTGGAAACATTTTCTGAAGAGTGAGCTGGTACAAAATTGCTCGTGGTAAGAATTTCCGGTAAAAGTTGGTCATCTCTAGAAAGCTATTGAGATCTTTCACCAACGAAGGCTTAGGAAAGTTTCGAATGACGTCTTGTCACTCGATGAATGGAAATGCAAAATCCCAACCTCGCAGAACTTCGTTGATCAATCGCTGAAACGTTTGCGGAGCATTGCAGAGACCAAATGTGAGGAATTTAAATTCGAACAATCCGAAAGGTATTGTTATTGCTGTTTTCGGAATGTCTTCCTCTCAAATAGACACTTGGTGAAAAGCCTTGAGTAGGTCGATCATGGAAAATATTACTTTGCTTCTAGCGTCAAACCAGTGAAGTAAAGTTATAAAGGAAAAAAAAAATATATATATATAATTACATAAATTTTCATAACATTGTTTAATAAATTATTAAAAAGAAATATTTTAATTCCGCGGAATCTGTGGAAAGCGCTTATTTGTTGTCTTCTCCGATCTGCACTGCTGGTCGCTCCTACATGAGTGACCAGGCGGACCACAGTGCCATATCCATCAAAAAACATAGCCTTTCTTCCATTGACATCATGCCTGCTTTTTCGAATAAAACTGGTGCTCCATTGTTGGAGTGGTTTTCGTCGCCCTCATCAAGTAACTGCATAAAAAAGAAGCGTAAACCAAGTTCGTCAAAACGGACAAATATTAAAAAAGTTAGCAGAAAACAAGTTTTGGATGCAAATCGATTCGCACCACTTAGTAGCGATTCCGACGCTTCTGACATGGAGCTTTCTTTTGAAGAAGTGTGTACCAATAACAGCAAACCTTCTCTGGAAACTGTAAACGCCACTGAAACCTCTCCTTCGTCCAGTCGGCCAGAGACCACTACTCAAAATCCTATGATAAATAACCGAACTGATTCAAGGATTCATAACAAATCTCCGAAGCCACCACCCATTTTCATTGTCGGCATCACAAACATTAACGGTTTGTTAGCCAACCTTGACACTGTAACGGATCCCGAATCATACATGCTGAAAGCATCTCCTAAAGAGGGTCTGAGAATCCTGCCCTCCACCAGTGATGCCTATCGTAGTATTATACGCCAACTTGAGCTGCAAAACATTACGTTCCATTCGTATCAGTTAAAAGATGAAAGAGCATACAGAATTGTTATTCGCGGCCTCCACCACTCAACCCTCGTCGAGAACATTAAACGAGAACTTGCTGACAAAGGTCATTCTGTACGCAACGTGCACAACCCAAAAAGCAGAACTGATGGTCATCCGCTCAACCTGTTTTTTGTGGACCTTGAGCCCAACGCCAGCAACAAAGGGGCTTTTGATATAACGAGGCTTTGCCGTCAAATAGTTAAAATCGAGCCGCCTCATCCGTTCAAAGATGTACCTCAATGCCATCGCTGCCAGGAGTTCTCGCATACTAAGAGGTACTGTCGCAAACAATTTAAGTGCGTCAAATGTGGCGAAGCTCACGCCACAACTTCTTGCACCAAAACACCTGATAAGCCACCTAAATGCGCACTTTGCGGCGAGGAGCACACTGCGAATTATAAAGGCTGCATTAAATACAAGGAAGCCATTGCCAGGAGAGTCCCGGCAAGACGCCCTGCACCAAGTGCCTCTCAACACCATCAGATACCTGGCCACAATTCTGTGCCTAACAATATTGTTGACGGGGTGTCGTACGCTGATGTATTTAAGAAATCGGTGTATCACCAACCGGCTCAACAGAAACTCCTACGTGAGCAGCAGAAGCTACGTCAGCAACAGCAAAAATCAGTCCAACTACCTATTCAACCTCAATCCGAGCCACAACAGTTACCAAGCAAGACATCTCTACCTAAGAGTCGTCAAAAGTCTCTTCCGTTATCAAGTCAACGTCAAATCGCATTCCCTCACCCTGTTGGAAATAATATTTCGAATTGTCATAATTATCCCTCGCTCAGCATAGATAATACCCAATCACTCTCATCTCCTGATCAGGTCGACCAATTATCGGTTGTGGTCTCCCGCCTGGACAGTCTCAACGAGAAATTTGGTCACCTGATTGAGATGCAGGCCAAGATGATGGAGATGCTCGCCGCCTTATTGTCTAAAAAATGAGCAGACCACACATGAACCTCGCCATATGGAACGCTGACGGCGTCCTTAATCACAGAAATGAGTTAGAAGTGTTCATGGCGGTCAACTTGATTGATGTCATGCTCATTTCCGAAACGCATTTCTGCACTAGAACATACTTCAAAATTCAGGGATATGAAATCTATTCTGCTAATCATCCGGATGATAACCGTATGCGAGGGGGCGCCGCTTTACTCATCCGGTCATCTTTACGCCACCATCCGCTGGAAACCATTCGGTCTGACTCAATTCAAAGTGTCTCTGTCAGTATTCACACAACTCAAGGCATCCTGGTCATCGCAGCCATTTATTGCCCTCCAGGACCCCAAATATCAGAGCAGCAGTTCAACACCTTCTTCAATCAACTCGGACCTAAATTCTTAGTTGGAGGGGATTGGAACGCCAAACATCGACTTTGGGGGTCCAGACTTGCTACCCCAAGAGGTAATCAACTTCACAGGAGTATAATAAACTCTTCCAGAGAGGTTCTCGCAACCGGAGCACCCACCCTTTACCCATACGATTCCTCAAGGTCGCCCGACGCAGTAGACTTTGCTATATACAATGGCATTCATCCAACAGCTCTGGACATTGCGGAGTCATCTGACCTTAGCTCAGACCACATCCCACTATTTATTAAACTTGGATTGATTCCAGATAACATCGTATGCCGGTCCAGACTGCTCCCTACCCACGCTAACATAACGATCTTTCATCAGTGTCTAAACGAAAGGATCAACCTCAATATGGAAATAAATTCGGACAAGGATATAGATGATTCGGTTGACTTGTTCACCAAGAACATTCATGAGTCCGCCGAATTAGCCTCTTCATACCAATTCCCTTGTTCACCCAACCCTCCTCAGGCTCTCTTAAAACCTGAGGTTCTGGAGTTGGTGAGATATAAACGCAGGCTACGACGTCGCTATATGAGATCACGGAACGAATTTGACAAGGCTGCATGGAGGAGAGCTGCCCGAGAACTGAAAAATGTAATGCAAGCTGTGCGATCGGAGCATTTCAACAATCTGTTGGCTAATGCGGATCCAATGAAAAAGTCTGGCTTCAATCTATGGCGTGCCACCAAGTGCATCAAACAACAGCCTCACAGGCATGCTCCAATCCGTGGGCCTCTAAATCAGTGGCTGCGTACGGAGACCGAGAAAGCAGAAGCATTTGCTAATGAGTTGGAGAGCCGGTTCACGCCTTTTAGCCTGGCTGACCCTGGAGACGTTGAGGAAACAAATGAAGTCCTATCGAGATGTATATTAGATCACAGTCCAACTAAACATGTCACCCCTGAAGAGGTTGTGACTCAAATTCAGAGACTGAAATCTAAGAAGAGCCCCGGACATGACCATATTGACAACAGGGTGGTGAAAGCACTCCCTTGGAAGGGAGTGTTGTTCCTGACGTTGCTGTTCAACAGCATGCTGCGGATCTGCCATTTTCCCACACAGTGGAAGTGTGCAACGATATCCATGATACCTAAACCTGGTACTCCGGAGAACTGTGTCACATCATATAGGCCCATAAGCTTGCTTCCAACGTTTTCAAAGATTTTTGAAAGATTGTTTTTGAGTAGATTGTTGGCAGTACGGGGTGTTCAAGAAGCCATTCCTGATCACCAATTTGGATTTAGATCACAGCATGGCACTCCCGAACAACTGCATCGAGTCGTTAATCACATACTTACTGCATTTGAGTTGAAACAGTATTCCTCTGCAGTCTTCCTTGATGTCAAACAAGCATTCGATAGGGTATGGATCGATGGACTTCTGCATAAATTAAAATTACTCCTGCCTGGCAAACAGTTTTTACTAATTCGAAGCTTTCTTC